>VZTU01032134.1:22272-40460 GCA_013400835.1 Zapornia atra | reverse complement strand
CAGGGCTAAACCACCACAGCCGGCCTAAAGGTGTACAAACAGAACCTTCTCTGACAGACACATGTGAGGGCAGCAGAAAACACCTTGTAGTATCCTACTTAGGTTCACACAGAATCACAAGGTTGGAAAGACCTTTAAGATCATCAAGTCCAACCATTTTCATCCTATGCTAAGCCATATCCTTAAATACCTTACACCTACCCTTTTTTTTAAACACATCCAGGGTCAGTGACTCAGCCGCCTCCCTGGGCAGCCTGTTCCAGGCCCTGACAACTCTTCCAGTGAAGAACTTTCTCCTAACATCTGACCCTGCACTGGCGCAGCTTCATGCCATTTCCCCTTTTCCTGTCACCTGGCTGAAGAGACCATCACCCACCTTTCTACACTCTCCCTTCGGGTAATTGTAGATGGTGATAAGGTCTCCCCTCAGCCTCCTCTTCTCAAGGCTAAACATCCCCAGCTCCGTCAGCCACTCCTCATAGGATTTGCCCTCCAGCCCCTAACTCTCCACAGAGAATTAAAAACTAATCTATGCAACTCAAAATGTGCTAAATTAGATTTGTAGCATAAATGTGTTGAGATATATCCAACTCCTTCGGGAAGCAGGTCAGACAAGCTTCACCGTGTGTGGTACCACTGAACATGTCAAGTTTGTACTACACAAAACCAGCTGTATGTAAACTGCATGGACAACCCCAAAGCCACAGACAGGAAACGTATGTGACTGTGCAATGCTTCAGACATGGGGGAGCATGGTACTGCCTAATTGTAAGAGCACGCAGTAGGTCCACACAGTGACCCATACTTTATGGATGTTGATGCCCAAGTATATGAAACCATAAACCTTGGCAGCAGTTGCCCTGCAAACCTGGGGCATGGAAGGAACAATGCTCTAAGGCGACTCCCAAAACCCAACTTATGATACCATAACATCAGCTGGGGCCATACCACATCAGAGGGTTCAGAGGAAGGCCACAAAGACAATTAGAAGGCTGGAGCACCTCCCCTAGAGAGAGAGGCTGAAGGACCTGGGCTTGTTCAGCCTAGAGAAGAGAAGGCTGCGGGGGCAGGGACCTCACTGCAGCCTTCCAGTCCCTCAAGGGAGCATACAAACTGGAGGGGAATCAGCTTTTTCAAAGGGTAGACAATGGCAGGACAAGGGGGAATGGATTAAAGCTAAAGGAGCGAAAGTTTAAATTGGATATTAGGGGGAAGTTTTTTTACAGAGAGAGTGGTGAGGTGCTGGAACAGGCTGCCCAGAGAGGTGGTGGATGCCCCATCCCTGGAGGTGTTCAAGGCCAGCTTGGATGGGGCCCTGGGCAACCTTGCGTAGATCCAGGCCTGGAGGTTGGTGACCTTGCCTGTGGCAGGGGGGTTGGAACTCTATGATCCTTGGGGTCCCTTCCAACCCAGAACATTCTATGATCAGTTAAAGCTAAACAGCGTACAGGAGAACTGCACTGGTGATAAAAGAACCGCACCAAGTTACATAATTGAGGTAATCCTTAATACATTGGAAAAAAAAAAAGTCATGACTTGCAAGCTAGTCAATTCAAAGCTTGTGAAATGGTTACAACTGAGCACTGTTAACTCCAGTGAAAGTCTACCATGTCAAAGAGCAGTCCGGCTAGGCCATAAAAACAATTGATAAAGTACATACCATCAAGAAACAGTTTCTGAACAATAAAGGAACAACAGTTGTATGTTTTGTTAAGATACAAGAGCAATCCTAGATGGCAGTGAAGGACCGCAGTACTTGATGTAACAGAAGACTACCGGTGAAAAAACCTGGAGTGAAATAAAACCGTCCCACACGAGAAGTTTGGGACTTCCACAAAAATCCCTAATAGTGCTGAATTTTGTCACATAATTACTCACTTTTAATAGCATANGGATCTGGAATCTAAAACAGAAAAGCACAAGTAGAAGATTTAAGACCATCTTTGATTTATCAGACTGTAAACTGACAAATATTTTGTGGACAACTTACAAGAAGGGTAAAGATGATTAGCAAGAAATAAGTGTCAGCTTGCAGTATGTGTTTTACTCATCTGGTTTGGCAGCATTTGAGCCTTTGCTTGCTTGTACAGACATAGAGCACTCAATGAGGTCTAACTCTGCTAGTTCACCAGTAGATCACATCTAGGAAAACACAGCTCCATGATAAACGCTCTACATGACCATATGAGCAATAAGAGGTCAAAGCCCACATTCAGACACTGAACAATGAATCCAGAAACATCTTGTAGACTACATAAAGCAAGCATAGTTTAGATGCCAGTCCTAAGTTAGTCCTCTATTCTGTCAGTGCAATGTAAAGACAAGACCATGGTTGCACAGCTGCCATATACTGTGCTCATTCCAGGATTTCCTCAGAAAATCCTTGATGTAACATGTTAAGGAACCACTAACTTCCCCCTTCCAGACACAAAACACACAGGTTTGAATTTCTTAAGCAAAGGTCTGAAAGCAGAAGGCAGCATAAGCCACATACTGGATCACTACCATTTGCAACTCCACAGAAACCTGATGTGCATTTAAATGCAGCTGAAGGAAACCAGAAAGCTATCTATGTTATGCTGTTTTCATAGCTTCTCAGGGACAGACTAATTTCTTAAAGAGTATGTTACAAATGGGGTTTGGTTCCTCTCACAATTTTTATTTTATTAAGAAAAAATTTTCATTCTCTCCTCCTCCTGCTACCTGAACTCTTCTGACTGAAAATTGTATCATGGAATGACCGAGCAACCTTAAGCAGCAACACTAGCAGCTGTGCCTACAATAAAAGCACCTTATTTATAACCCAAACCCCTCATTTTTAAACATTTCCAGCTTGAAGAAATATAGCTATGATGAAACACTTCATTCATGAACTTCAGTAGTACATATAGAGTCTATTCATAATCACTTTGTGGAAAACAATTACAATGATGGAAATAAGGCTTTTTCGCAGGAATATCCAAGCACTAAATTAGTCGACAGCCATAGCAGCAGGATGATGGAAATCCCAACTGTACCATTTTTCATGAAAAAATTCCAAGGCCTACTTCCAACTTTAAAATGCAGGTTTAATAAGGCTTGTAGTAAGAAAGTTTGGGACACACCACCACTCAAACCCAACAGAACAGAGCTTCAACAGATTAGGACAATGACTTGCTCAGTACAAAAAACAACTCTGTTATTTTTAAGCCCTGCAACTCACCTCTGCTGATGCGCTGCTTCTCTCCAGAGAGAATGCCAGGGCTATCAATGATGCTGATGCTCTTCAGGACCTGGTTAGGTAACTGAGAACACATGAACCTGCAGGAAAAGAAAAAAACCCACACTAACAGTTGCTCTAGATCACATGTGGGTTGTCCCTTAAGAGCTCCCCTTTGTACATCTGCTTTTACAAAGACTCAAGTGAGATTTTGGTTTTTTTTTTAAAAATGGATTCATTAGGTCTTAAGATACTATATTTGGCAACTATACATGTTTAAGGAAACAATGTAAACGGAGAGCTTCTCAAAAAAATAAGACTTCATAAAACCGTATGTCTGATAAGAAACCTAAGATGAGCCAGCAGGATGCTCCTGCAGCTCAGAAGGCCAATAGTATCCTTCTAGGGGATTGTCCCTCTCTACTCTGCCCTTGTGAGGCCCCATCTGGAGTACCATGTTCAGATCTGTGGCCCACAATACAAGAAAGATGTGGAACTGTTGGAGAGAGTTCGGAGGAGACCAATGAAGATGATCAGAGGGCTGCAGCACCTCTCCTACGAAGAAAAGCTGAGGGAGCTGGGTTTGTTCAGCCTAGAGAAGAGAAAGCTGCGGGGGATAACGACCTCATTGCAGCCTTTCAGTCCCTGAAGGAAGCATACAAACAGAAGGGGAGTCAACTTTTTAAAAGGGTAGACACTGGCAAGACAAGGGGGAATAGATAAAAACTAAAGGGAGGAAGGTTTAGATTAGATATTAGGGGGAAGTTTTTTACAGAGAGAGTGGTGAGGTGCTGGAACAGGCTGCCCAGAGAAGTGGTGGTTGCCCCCTTCCTGGAAGTGTTCAAGGCTAGGTTGGATGGGGCCCTGGCCAACCTTGTGTAGATCCAGGCCTGGAGGTTGGTGGCCCTGCCTGTGGCAGGGGGTTGGAACTCTATGATCCTTGGGGTCCCTTCCAACCCAGAACATTCTATGATTCAACGATAAGCGCTGATGAAATTCCAAACTGGTAAGAGCTGACAACATGGGCCATACATGCAACGTTAAAAAGACTGTACAAACCAAGTGTATACAAATTTCAGTCCTAGCAAAATACAACAGTTCTTCATGTACTCCAACTTTTGCCCAAATTCAAAGAGATTCAGAAGGGAAAGGAAGCAGGCAGAGAGGCATACTGACATTATACTTATATTCCAGTTACTGGCAAGTCACTCTCTCACCTGCTCCATGAGCAAATGAGCAGTCCCCATCTCTAACCCACCACCTCCATTAGCTGGGGCTTGGAGAGGACTGGAAAACGATGGTATTTCACAAGCTGAGCAAAGCTTTTCACACTGCCAGGATCAAGAGTTCAAATTACACCAAACAGGCTCTAAACAATAACCTCCTGCCTCTGCCACAGGAGACAAATTCAGTGGTGTCATGAAAAATATAAAATTTCTGGGGCCTCGGAGTTACACAGGACACACTGTCCCTTAAATCCCAACCAGCCTGATGCTTCTGGGATAGTTCATGACTGAAGAACTTCACCTCCCTTCATCATAAACTGCCTTTAGGAGATTTGCATTAAGAGTTTAATCTTCTTACTGGGTAGCAGCTGCAGACCGTACTGACGAGCACAGTGTAACCTCTGCTCCTCCTGAAAAGCTGCAGAGATGGCTGCCCTGCCTTAACGCATCCCTTCAGGAGAACACTATCTCGAGAAACAGGTTATCAGTGACAGCAAAGTTTAACCATACCAAGGTCAAACAGCTTTAAGACCAAAAATATTCTTATTTAGGAGTTCAGGCAGTCAAATATCAGATACAAAATGTAAGCTGTATCAAAAATTGGAAGCTGCTATTGGACAGATAATAATCCAAGTGACTCAAAGGAAATCGGGAAAAAAAATACTTTCACCTTGTTTTTCATGTGACCTTGTAGGAAGGAGCTTAACAAAAGCAGACAATATCCCTTCCTCGGTAGAACAAACAGCAGCATCAGCTACATCCCTCCCTCAAACCCAGGAGGGGACAAGGAAACAGCAGGCACTCTGACCTGATAAAACCTTAGGGGTATGTAAACAGCACTATCCCTTTTTGAGGTTTTTAGGGGAACATCAGGTGTAGAAAATACTGCATATCCTGAAGCAAACTTTCCCACTAAGTCTAATTTTCTACAAGCTGAAGGGCTGCTTTCAAAAGACTGGTGAGGTACTATTGAATAAAATAACATTTTTTGAATTTTCTAAAACCAGAGTAGACACTACATTAAAGCAAACATTATGAGGAAGCCTGGTGCATGCAAGCGACAGAGAAAACACAATTGACCATACCGACTATAAGAACAATACACATCACTAGTTGGAAGGGACCTCCAGAGATCATTGGGTCTAACCCCCGCTGCCAAAGCAGGGTCCCTAGGACAGGTCGCACAAGGAGGCATCCAGATGGGTCTTGAATCTCTCCAGAGAAGGAGACTCCACACACCCCTGGGCAGCCTGTCCCAGGGCTCTGTCACCCTCACTGGGAAAAAGTTCTTCTGCATGTTGGTGCGGAACTTCCTATGCTCCAACTTGCAGCCACTGCCCCTTGTCCTGTCCCCACAGACCACTGAAAAGGGACTGGCCATTTCCCCCTGCATCCCATACTTAAGGTATTTATAAACATTAATAAGGTCCCCCCTTAGTCTTCTTTTCTCTAGGCTCAACAGTCCCAGCTCACTCAGCCTTTCCTCATAGGGGAGATGCTCCAGGCCCTTAAATCTCCTTCTTAGCCTCTGCTGGACTCTCTCCAGGAGGTCCCTGTCTCTTTTATACCAGGGAGCCCAGAACTGGACACAATACTCCAGGTGGGGCCTGACCAGGGCAGAGTAGAGGAGGAGGATCACCTCCTTTGACCTGCTGGCCACACTCCTCTTGATGCACCCCAGGATCTCATTGGCTCTCTTAGCCACCAGGGCACACTGCTGGCTCATGGCCAACCTGTCACCCACCAGGACCCCCAGGTCCTTCTCTGCAGAGCTTCTCTCCAGCAGGTCATCCCCAGCCTGTACTGATTCAAGCAGTTATTCCTTCTCAGGTGCAAGACTCTACACTTGCTTTTGTTGAACCTCGTCTGATTTCTCCCTGCCCAGCTCTCCAGCCTGTCCAGGTCTTGCTGAATGGCAGCGCAGTGTTCCTGTGTGTCAGCCATTCTTCCCAGCTTTGTATCATCAGCATACTTGCTGAGGGTGGATGCTATTCCCTCATCGAGGTTGTTGATGAAGATGTTAAATGAGACCCAACACCAATCCCTGGGGAACCCCGCTAGTTACAGGTCTCCAGCCAGACTCTGCTCCACTGATCACCACCCTCTGAGCTCGGTCCGACAGCCAGTTCTCAACCCACCTCACTGTCCACTCATCTATCCCATGCTCTCTCAGCTTTTCTATCAGAATGTCATGGGAGACAGTATCAAAAGCCTTGCTGAACTCAAGGTAGATGACTAGTTGAGGTATGTACAACAGCATTTATAAGTCTGGAATGGTGTAAAGACTGATTTTTTTTTTTTAAATCACTATTTCAGTTTAGAAAGCCCTGCAACTTGTTTAGCATTGCAGAGATGTTTCTAGGCTTAGCTTACAAGACAACAGGCAAAATATTATTGCAGCTGAACAACACAGCAGTATTTTGAGTTAGGCATCACCCAGGCTAGGACAGCTGGTAAATGCTGCAGAAGGAAAGAGAGAACTGCAGGCCTCAGAAATGGAAAGACACTGCAGTCTTCATGGTACCATTAGCAGCACAGGGAAGAGGAAAGTATATAGGAAAGGATATGAAATAGAGGGATAAACTCAGAATTAACTGTCTGTGGCTTTTAGACTATATTCATAAACTAAAAACAACAGATCAGTTAAAATTCTTACATCAATCTGGTATTTCACACACCTTAAGGCTGTAATGCTAATTATATCTGAACATCTCCATTGGACACAGACTTGACTCAGAACCACTCTTTCTTAAAAATCACTCTTCCTACAGGTTGTGTAAGTCCTGCCTCATAAAAAGCAAAACTGCATTGTGTCTACCTTAACACAGCACAGCTCCACAAAAGTTTTATAAAACCAGCTGTGGGAATGACTAACAGCTCATGACACATTATTAGACCTTTCACACCCTCACAGTTTTTATTTTGTCCTAAAACTATTGTTAAAGAAACCAGCAATGCTGACTAGGGTTGCAAAAATAAGTTGGATTGTTTTCAAAAATGAAACAAACAACTTTGTAATCATCTGTTGATTTTTTTTTTTCAGATGAACTTTGGGTGACTCAAAGGATCTAGTAAGAATCTATTCTCCTTTTTGTGTCCTTTCAGATACCTATTAGAATAGCACAAGACCACGTGTTTCTTCTCAACATCACCAATTTATTTTTGTGATCTTCTGGTATAGTGCAATACTCTTCCTCACTTTAACCAGCACCTAAGGGCACACACTAGGTCCTGCTCCCATCCCCTTACCCCCCCAACTTTCCTTAAAAGTACACAGGGGAAATAAAAGACAAATTTATACAGAGACATCCATCACAAGCAATGAGATACAGAGGGACATAAGAAAGGGTTATGGAAAAAAAGGGCAGGGTAGCAGCAATAAATTAATGTGGCTAATTAGTAAGTACAAGCCTGGATTGTATGACTGTTGTCCATTGTTTTCAGTTTGTCCATTACCTCAGTCACTGTTTCCTTTCATGTTACACTGAGATGAAAAGGACACTTGACTTCATTGTCTAAGAGTCTGTAGCTTTGTAAAAGTAATACTTTTTGCTTTGCCACAGAACAAAACACTAGGATTGTGAAGTCATTAAAAAAAGTGAAGAATAAGGATGTGTGTGTGGGGGGAGAGAAATAGAGATAAATATATTAAGAGAAGAATGAAAAGCGTAGTATTTAGTATAAAACAAATGAGAGAGGGCAAAGCAAAATATGTAGTATGACTGCAGGTAAAGATGACAGGTAGAAGTCACTCAAAGGTAGTGAAATAAAGCCCAAGGTATTTTCAACCAGGTAAGTTAGGAAAGAGAAATGAATTTGAATGTACATCTTTGTAACTAGCAAATAATCCTGCTTGCCTGGAGATTCAGGAATTGACACAGCTGGACAGATAAATTAGCCAAGAAATACTAAATGTTTGTTTGGATGAATGGGTTGCATAATTATTACATGTTCTGTGTTAATATTTGAAAGTGGTACAAAATACTTTTTACAGTATAATTTTGTAAGATTTTTTCATAGAGAGTACAAGAGTTTCTTTCCCCACAGGTCAGCAATGTGGAGGAGACAACCAGTAGTCTCACAGAAAGGGGTCTGCAACCACAAATTAGTTTTTAAAATAGGACTTGACTGCAGCTTCCCACAGCACATTCTTGTCTCTCAGAAAAGCCAGAGCCAAGCCAACTGAATGCAGCTAGAAGCTTTCAACTGTGAATAAGCACAGTGAGAGATAAAACCGTACATGATGGACTTTTAACACATATGCCAGTCTTTATCGGCCAAACAGGAAATTTTATTGTTAAGAGAACCAATTTAGATTAACTGGCTTGCAAAACCAGGCCTCCCTGTCAAGCCACCATCAAATACAGGAAGAAAACAAGGTGACTGCTCACACAATGCGAACAAAGTTATTAATAACTCTTAACTAGAAATATTTACAGTTGGACTTGATGATCTTGGAAGATTTTTTCCAACCTTAATGATTCTATGATTTAGCCTGCTGCTTATATTCACAACCCCAAAGAACTCTCTATTTTTTTTGCAAATACCAAGAATCTAATGCCATCATCCTGGTTTACAGGGCTGCTGGAAAACCCACTAATTAAAATCGAACACTTCACAGCCTGAACACATATATACATATAGTTGTCTTGGTTAGAAGGGACCTTCCAGATCATCAAGTCCAACCATCAACCCAATCCACCACTAAACCATGAACCTCAGCACCACATCTACCCATCTTTTAAATTCCTCCAGGGACGGAGACTCCACCACCTCCCTGGGCAGCCCATTCAATGCCTGACAAACCCCTCTGGGAAGACATTTTTCCAAATCTCTAATCTAAACCTCCCCTGGGGCAACCTAAGGCCATGTACTTTGCTTGTTGCTACGGTGAAGAGATAAACCCACACCTCTCTACACCCTCCCTTCAGGCAGCTATAGAGAGCAATCAGCCTCCTCCAGACTAAACAAACCCAGTTGCATCAGCAGCACCTCATAACATTTGTCTGCCAGTCCCCCATCCTTCTCTGGACATGCCCAGCACCTCAGTGTCCTTCTGGTAGTGAGGGGCCCAAACCTGAACCCAGCAATTGAGGTGCAGCCTCACCAGTGCCCAGTATTGGGGACAATCTCTGCCACATACTTTATCCAGAAGGCATGTTCAAATATTATCCATTCTTGTAGGCCTCTTTACAAAATCCAGCAATTTGCAGCTTTAAAGAGCTATTCCAAGACCTCAGGTGTGACCAGCTGAAAGAGCAGGACAGCAGCAAGTGGAAAAGATCTTTCCCTTTGTTGGATGGTAATTTTTAATAATAGTACTAATCTACCAGTTTTACTGAGTGGGGAAATTTGTTCCCAGACTCATCTCAATATCCAGCTGGTGTGAGGCCCCACAAACAAGTTCGCTGGTGGAATGTTTCAGCAGTTTCTGTGAACTGGTTTTAACAACGATTTTCTGTTCTGATTTCATATATATACACACACACATTCCTAACCTTTTGTAGAATTTTATGAAGCGTAACAGCTCTAAGCTGGTACTCCCCTACCTAGTACTGCTTATCCTTTTTTTTTAATTCACTTAAACTGTCACTGCTTCTGCTTGTATTTGAATATTTATGCCACACTTTTAAAAAACAAAAACATTAGAAAAAACTTAGCAAAAAACAATTATGCTTGAAGATGGTATCAAGTATAAATTTAAACATAAAAATCTAAGGTCCACAAGCAAACAGGTCTCACCTGTTCAGGAAAGCATTCCCAAAGCGGCTGAGTTTACGGAATGGTTTCTTAGGATCGACGACCAAGGCATTTCCAGGAATATTTCCTTCTGAATCTCCATACATCACAGCAATAAAAGAATCCGTGGTTGGCTCTGGACCAATCCTCATGCCTGGGAAGTCTTGTTCGAGCAGGTATCTAGAGATGGAGAATACAAGATATACCAAGTGCTCATAACTCACTTAAATTCCCAAGGATGTGCACACTCTGTAACAATGATGTTTTTCCTGCATTTTACTATTTCAGTTAACTACAGAGGCAAAACCCCTTACAACTGAACTTTTCATAAATTTTTCACAAGTATGTAAAAGGATAAAGTGAATCCCTTTGCAAAAACACGGTGGAAATGTTTCTTCAACCGCAGCCCCTGAACCACTCAAGTAGATGCTTCTACCAATGACCCCAGTGTTGTAGGTCACACTACAAGACGCTGCTGCTTTTGTGTGTGTTTCCAAGCCTATACAAGTGCTGCTGGTAGACAAAGGCAGCTGTTTGAAACAGTGTATGAGCAGCATCAGTTTGCTGTTAGACCTAACCATCCCATGGGCTCAGTATGAGTTTACTAACTTTTAACTCATCTTGGCACAGGCAAAGATTAAGTGTTATGAGACAGTACAATCACACCTCTTCAGGAGTGAGGAATGGATTTCTTTTTGGCCCAGATATCAAAAGTAATTTTTACCTAAGTCAGACCTGCAGAGCTTGAGGCCTAACAGTAATCAGTAATGTGCTTCCAAGAGGCACAAAGTCAGGCAGTGCCGTACCAGCAGAAACCATCCTGCATCTCCCTTTGAGTAATCCGCTCAGAGATGCACAGCGTGTGCTCAGTGTAACATGGCTGATACATTAAGTCTTGACTTTCCCGACAGGAAGGTCTCAATCAGAGTATGTGTGTATTTAAATGCTAAAACTTACCACGACCCGGGCATGTGTGATATATGTCCATCTGATTCGTGTTAATATGGAATAATGTTGGGGGAATAATGACATACCCTTGTATGGTCATGGACCTAGGAGAGACAGTTTAAGATTTTGCATGTACTGTATGAAGTATGTTGAAGCAGCAACAAACTATATAAAGGATGTGCAAAGCTTTGACTAAAGGACCACAACGTAGCAGATTGTGTGCATTGTGATACCTCAGGAGAAACAACTTGTCTCTGAAAAGGAGGTAATCAAGAAGAAGGGAAGAAGAGGAAGGAGTCTTCAGAGCCAGCTGCCTGATCATTAGCAAAACAAAAGCTAAAGCTCACATACAGGATGTCTTGTGGGGGTTGCCTGGCACTCCAGCATGTCAGTTTAAGCCGGTGGGCTGTGTTATCCCTGGAAGGTATATAAGACAAGGACTGGAACTGTTTGGGATGCGTCTTGGTGGAGCAGAGACTCCCGGCACACCCAGTGCCGACTGTGCACCCCAGCACCATTTGCTTGCTTTTATTCGTTTAATAAATTGTTCAATTTGGTTAAAATCCTGTTTCGGACCAAGTAATTTATAACAGCATGTATTTACAGAAAAAGCCTGCTGGCATCCCTTCCTGGATGGTAGGTGAGAAGCAAGAGCCTATCAAGCAAGCCTCCAGCTGACAGTGTACCTCCAGCCTACACTATGATAACTGCCACTTATCAAAAACAGAAGCAAACTACCTGCTTAACTGTAAAGCGCAAGTGCTATTGTCCTCATTCACAACAGCATCATCTTGAAAATGTTCACCTCAAGACTAAGACTCAATTCTTTCCATGCTGTTAATTTGACATCACAGGAGCAATTCTCCAATCAACTCCTTCTGTAATTATTAATTGCATGGGTTCCATGTTATCCTGGAGTCCTTAAAAAACCCACCATTTTAACCAACAACAATTTAACTTTATACAGTTAAAGCTGGATTTTAGAAAGCATTCTTCTTCAGGTACAAGTGATGGTCCTACATCCAATCATAGTATTTAGTTTGGATTGAGCACATCTATATTAACATCAGTCCTGAATCAATTTGTCCTAGCCCTTAACCCAACAAAATCATATTTTTTGTGCTATCATTTCATAACCCAACACTGATTTGGGAGGACTTGCAGGGTGCTTTTGCTGCAAAAACATGCTACACAGTATCCATTCTTCCTGAACAATCTCTGTGTCTAAATTCAATACCCAAACACTCAGATTTTACAGATCAGTGCACAGAAGCTGAATTTAAGGAACTAAATGCATACTACACATTTCATTTTTTTTTTCCACTAGCATTAGCAAACTGACTCTAATCAGGTCAACGTATGATCTGGGAGGTTTAAACTATGGAATAGTTCCGTATGTGGTATTTCCTGCAGATTTCTGCTTCCACATAAACAAATAAAAAAGAAAGCCAATGCTCAAAACTGTGGGAAAGGAGGAACACAAAAACAGTCATGCCAGAACATGTCAATGTTGATTTGAGGAGGGCCATGAAGATGATCAGAGGGCTGGAGCACCTCTCCTACGATGACAGGCTGAGAGAGTTGGGCTTGTTCAGCCTGGAAAAGAGAAGGCTGCAGGGGGACCTCATAGCAGCCTTCCAGTATCTGAAGGGACCTACAGGAAAGCTAGAAAGGGGCTGTTTTTCAGGGAGTGCAGCGATAGGACAAGGGATGATGATGGGTTTAAGCTGAAGGAGGGGAGATTTAGACTCGGTATTAGGAAGAAAGCCTTCCCTGTGAGGGCAGTGAGGCCCTGGCACAGGCTGCCCCCCTCCCTGGCAGTGTTCAAGGCCAGGTTGGATGGGGCTTTGGGCACCCTGGGCTGGCAGTGGTGTTGCAACTCGGTGATCCCCTCCAACTCAAACCCTTCTGTGATTCTATGATTTGTTCTACTTATTACAGAATACATGGTACCTAATACACGGTAACAGGGAAATAAACCCAATCCCTCTCCAAAAGCAAAAAACCCCACAACACTCAAAGCCCTCAGCATGTGCAAGAGTGTACAGTGCAGCAGATCTCATCTTTATAAAGTAGATCACGTATCAAAATGAAGACAAAACCCCTTTGATAGCTCAGCAGTTGAACCCTTTATGCATGAAAAACAGGACTTTCAAGTGTTGCAGCAAACAGCCCAACACCAGAAACAGAGGTACATTCCTGCCTCCTGAGGGAACACCAGTGCAGACTAGAACCCTCTAGAACAGCATGCAAAGACCAACTCAGAAGAGCCACTACCATTTTCAATTAAAGCCCGGCTGGACTTAGCTACCACTGAAAGATCAATTATACTTTTAGTTTCTAAAATAAATTTTTTAACTTGCTGCAATAAAGTGCTGCACTTCAAAGTTTCTCAATTCTTCTCTTCCTCATTGCCCTTTAAGAGAAAAAAGTGACCTCAGACTTGTCATTAGGTCACTCTTGATATGAATTGTCATCTCCAGACTTCTGCTGACAGAGGCAGCAATTCATAAGGTGGCAACACACACGACAAGAAGCTCCCAGTGGAGCAGTGAAGAACATTGTTCTGAATCAAATGCACATGCAAGAAGTCCCAGATCCCAGGTCACAGAAAATTACATGATGGAATCTGAATGCAGCATAAGACACCTCCAGGGTAATAGGATAATTGCTATACATCATAAGCTCATGAACCTGCCAGGCATGCTCGTGGACATTCAGTTGCGGTGGTGTTTCAGATGACTGAAAAATTCATCTCGCAGCCTGCTCATGAAGTTGCTACACACGTGATGCTTGCAGAATTGCAGAGTTGGAAGTACAAAGCACTTTTCAGGATTTCCAACATCAGTATTTTCAGCTCAGAAGTCAACGGTGCAAATAAGGATTAGCTGCTTATTGAAATGACTAAACAAGAATAAAGTCCTCTTGAAATGCAACAGTACTTCCAAGTTAATGTCACTGATGCAGCCTTAAGATGCAGGCTTTCAGAGTGATAGCAATCAAGGAAGCCAAGATCACCTTCCAAACACCAAGTCCCACCCAGCAGTCAGCGCTGAGCCTAGTGTGACTGTTCAGACACAGGAAACTCTTTCCAAAGCAGGTATTTTCCATTAAGCCTGGGTCAGGGCTGCACATCAAGAGTAAGTACAGACTAAAATAAACCCTAGTTCTTGAGCACTGACTGTACAAACTGTCTCATACTTCCTCGCGGCATGAAAATATCGGTTTCACTTAGTCACACAGAAGGGTTGAGCAGCCTTCTGTAAACTGAAAAGCTGAAAATGTTTTTCTGCAATATGCTATGTTAACCAGGTATTTTCCTATGATTTTTAGAATCCACAACTGCATGGCCTTCTCGGGAATTTTCAGCAGAGAGGGAGTTCAAAAAGGTTCATAGGAAGAATGCTTTAAAAATAGCAAACATCCCAAAGACAGTCTAGATGGAACAACAGACATCCTGTTGACTCTTCTCCCTTTGTTTTCACCTGGGCTATAACCTTTCTGCCTTGTCATTCATCTATGTTCCTTTGCAAGATGTATTGCTAGAGTATGGGAAACTGGTTTAGAGAGTTCCAGAGATAGCAAAGATTACTCACAGTTACAGATACTGATTATAATCTGAAGTTTAAGTGCTTTAGCTAAGCCACACTAACACACGCACACATACGGGTGAGCTGGACAGAGCAGCAATGAGCTGCTCTGAGGGATACCCTGTGATGCACTGGGAGACAAATACAAGTCTCCTTTCATAAGGCTTCTCACCTCCATGCTACACGCTACACCAAATCCCTCATTTTAGTGTAAGAATTCTGCTCCAAGTAAGTTCCAGCTTTCACCCAAAGGATTCAAGAGGGGCCTTCCCTCTCACAAAGAAACAGCTACAGTCCATTCTTGCCATACAAGCAACTGCACACTACTTGCAGACTCGAGATGTGGAGCCCCCAACATAAAGAGGACATGGAACTGTTGGAACAGGTCCAGAGGAAGGCCACAAAAGTGATCAAAAGGCTGGAGCACCTCTCATGTAAAGACAGGCTGAGAGAGTCGGGGTTGTTCAGCCTGGAGAAGAGAAAGCTCCAGGGAGATCTTATAGTGGCCTTCCAGCACTTGAAGGGGCCTACAAGAAAACCGGGGAGGGACTTTTTAGAATGGCGTGTAATAATAGGATGAGGGGGAATGGTTTTACATTGAAAGGGAGTAGATTTAGGTTGAATATTCACTGTGACAGTGGTGAGGTGCTAAAACAGGTTGCCCACGGAGGTGGTAGCTGCCCCCTCCCTGGCAGTGTTCAAGGCCAGGTTGGATGAGGCCTTGCGCAGCCTGGTCTGGTGAGAGGTGTCCCGGCCCATGGCAGGGGGTTGGAACTTGATGATCTTTGAGATCCCTTCAAACCCAATCCCTTCCATGATTCTGTAATATTATGCATACAAAAGGGTGGTTTCACAAAACCCAGCTCAGGCTGTTAAATAGAAGGAATTTTACCATTAAACCTCTGCATAATACCTTGAGCCAAGTAAAAACACAGTCTGGCAAGCTGAGGAATTTACTTCTGTTTTTTCTCATCTTGATAAGTTCCTTTAAAAAAAGTCATTCTCTTATACTTTCAAAGTAGAGAAGTTTCTAACAAGTTAAACATTATTAGACTAGAATCTTAATTCGTTGTTAGAAGACAAAAATATCAGCAACTACAAACTCACACCAGCCAGCTCATCTCTTTCACACGACAGTTCTCCTCTCCTGTTCCTCCTTTCCCCACTTCTTTCCCTAGATCAGCCAGAAGAAATTGAGAAAATTACAGAAGCAGCAAGGGCAAGCAGCTCATGTGCAAGATAAGTATGTGGCTCCCACCCCACCAAAACCAAATCAAACATGTATTAGCATTTGGGCCTGGATATATTTGAGTTGTCAGCACTGTCAGATACTTTAATAAAAATATATCGCTACGCGTTAGACAGTGAAACTGGCCAGTATCACTGCATTGTTCCAAGTGCAAAGATGATAAACAGCATCAAGTAAAAAAACAGAAGAGCAGCTGGAAACCTAGAAGCGTTTGTTTGCATATCTTACTCCCCAGGGACAATCAGTCATTGCTAGATCAGTGTTTGCCATTAAGACTTAGTGGAAGGAACTGGGTGGATGTGGATGTGTCAAAGGTAGGAAAACGTGAAATTCTCACGATAATGTCTCAATCAAAGTAAATCCCAAATGAGTACTTGTAAGCTAAAAACAGAACCATTATGTTCATATATAAACTTAAAAGTAAAAAATTAAGTAAACCTAGGATGTGCTCCTGACTATGAAATGGAGAAATGTGGAGCAAAAAGCAGTTTTAAGATTTTAAATATTTTTTGCTTGTTAAAAGGCTAATGGGGAAAAAAGTATTGTTCAACTTCATTCTAAAAGCTATCTCCGATAAACTCAGAATTATAACAAGCTAGAGAGCATATGCCATTTTCCACAGGAAATTCATCATATCAGAGGGGAAATTTACTTGTGGCTGACCTGGACCCTATAATATTTTCCCACATCTCCTTCTAAGCCTCCCCTTCAGGACACAAGTACTTCTCTTTTTTGCTTTTCTTTTTCTCCTCTAAATTGGATTTTCAGTAACAAAAAGCATCACTGGGACACTATTGTCTGAGATGTTGCCCATCTTGAATGGAGTGTTTTCTCATGCTGATTCAGCCAATTATTATCTATTCTATAGCAAACACTGAATGTTCATCACAGTGAGGTCAGACGCTGGTACTTTCGAAGCAGTGACAGCTGTTCTAGTACTGATTGGGGGTCCTCAATTCCTGTCTTCTCCAATACCTAGGAAGGGATTAAACAGCTCTGCAATCTACCTAAAATGGGAACAGGAGAGGGGAGTAAGTGGGTGAAGAGAAGGGCACATCACAGTAGAAGTCAGTTCCTCCGCTGAACCAGACATTTCAGTAAGACACATGAGAAAACATTTTTACAAACTTCGTAAAATTTGTTGGGGCATCTTCACCCAGCAATGACCAACTGTAAAAAAAAAAAGCTGGAAATAGCTGGAAGAAATTATACCACTTTTCTCATTCAGACTGTACATTAGTCTCCGCCAACCCTACTGCTCAGTATTTTATGGTTAAGGTGCTAAAAAATTACTTGCAAAGCAACAAGACCAAAAAAATACATCTGAGGCACCACCTGGCATACCAAGATTTCTGAGTGCAATATTGACTTGTACTTCACTTGAATATGGGAACCTGTAAAGGACAGAAAAGTTGAACGTTCACAAATCACAAATGTGTGTTCTCATCCAATGCAAACTCTTCCAAGGTTGGGGGGAAGTTTCCCATGAATTGTGAATGACACAGTAACACAGCAGACAGGCAGAGGAGGTTTTGCTATGTGCATATTTGGGACCATTCTGCCTGCCTATTACCCGTGCTCTCACTATCTCCTGGAAATATATACAGACTGACAAAGCAGCTGTACTTGTAAAGAAGAAAATGAGTCAGCATAGCTAAAGAAGTGCTAGCAAAATCCAAACACCCACTTTAAGTGTTCACAGGAATTCGGTAATAATGAGTAAAGAACCAAGTTCAACTTTAAGCTTCCAATTAGCTAGCTATAAAACCAGAAAAATTATTGGCTCTGTAAACATCTGAAGAGCTCTCAGGTCAGTAAAGGCAAGCATCGGTCTTCAATGAGGAAGGGAGGTAGGTCTTTCACACTGTAAAAGGAAAACAGTGAGGTGGCCTGCAACCTTTGGAACAAAACCAAAATTCTTCCAAAAATTACAGAAGGGCTATAGTGAACTTCAGAAATAGTAAATGACTGCTGAAGTGACATCTCAATGTCTTTTGCATTGTTTTGTACAGCCTGTCATGGTTTAACCTGACTGAAACAACCACACAGTCTTTATAATTAGTATTCTCACAGTGAAAAGTATATACAGAACAAGTGATGCTCACCACCTGAAACTGATGCTCAGCTAGTTCCTGAATTAGACCACCTCCTGGACACCCCCTGCCCCAAGTTATATGCTAAGCATGACAACAGACGGTATGGAATATCCCTCCAGCCAGTTTGAGTGGGCTGGGGCG
>VZTU01032134.1:0-21128 GCA_013400835.1 Zapornia atra | reverse complement strand
AAAAAAAAAAAAAGAGGAAGAGGACGAAACGGTTACACTTTCTGACCCGAGTTACACGGCCTCGCGACAGCATTCTCAAGAAGCTCGGCCGGCAAGTTAGAGCGTGGAAATGCCCCCGAAGCGGCAGCGCGCGCCCGCCCGCCCGCCGCACAGCCGGAGTGACAGCCTGCCCGCCAGCCCGCTACCGGGGAGGGACGCCGGGACGCCGCCCCGCTGCGGAGCGGTACCGGCGGAGGCCGAGACGGTCGCTCCCCGGCACGGACGAGCTCGCTAGCGCGCCCGAGGTATTTATTCATCGCGCAGCAGCAACGCCCCGGGCAGGAGGCGAGCGGGGATTACCGGGCAAGAGGCGGGGGCAAGGCGGGCAGGGCACCGGCCGGCGTTCCCCGCGGCGGGCTCGGGAGAAGGACCCGCGCGGGGAAAGGTTGGGGGGGTGGGGAGGACGTCTTACCGGATAAAGGTGGTCTTGCCGGTGCTGTACTGCCCCACCAGCAGCACCATGGGCTTGTTCTCGAAGTCGGCCTCTTCCAGGGCGGGCGAGTGGAAGTCATGAAAGCGGTAGTGTTCCTCCAGCGGCAGTAGCTTGCGGAGGTAAAGGTCCCGCAGCGACCCGGTCACCGTCTGCACCACGTCGGTGCCGCCGCCGCGCTCCCGCCCGCCCCCCTGCTTCCCCAGCCAGCTGAACATCCCGCCACCGCCAGCGCTCCGCCGCACTGCTGCGCCTCCGCTCGCACGCAGCTGCGGGCGGAGGAGAGGGAAGAGCACAGGGGAGGGGTGGGGAGGAAATGTGGGCAGACCCAGTCCCGGCGGAGGGCGGTGCCAGCAGCGCCGCCCGCACCCGGCTGCCGGCGATACAGCCATCTCCCTGGATCGGGCGGGGCTGGTGCTGTGGGGCCGAGCTGGTGGTTTTCCGCCGGGTCGGGGGGTTGGCGGTGCTCGTCGCGGGTCCGCCGCGGGAGGTTCTCCGTGCCTGATGGCCCCGAGCGCTAAAATGCCCCTTCTTAAGATGAAATCCGGAGAGGAAGAAGAAAAATAATAAGCCTTGACAACTCCGGTCTGAGCGTAGAATCACCGCCCAAATGCTTTTCGTGTTTCTCTGATGATGGCTGCTATCTGTGGGTGCCAGAGGAGTGTGTGACTAAGGGGTTAGCTAGGACATAAGGCAGCTGCGTTAAACACGGTGGAAATGCTTAGTATGACACCGAGGTTTTGCTGTAGGACGCGAGGAGCCGATACCGCTGTTAGTTGTAACCTTAGGTGTTGATCCTGTGCTAAGCCATGTGGGAGCATCACCTTTTCCATTGATTTCACAGGAAATTTTAATGGGATACGATACCATATTCACTGAAGCATTGAAGAAAACAGTAAAGGGAATGGTTTTTCTCTCTGACATAAAAGTTTGCCTGTGCTAACTAAGAAAACTAAAGCTCGGGCTCCCTATCAAATAAAAAAAAAATTAAAATGTTGGTCTGTTGGGATTTTTTCCCCTGAATCTGCATGCAGACATTGTTAGAAGTGTATCTTTTGTGTTCCAGACTTAGCATTTAAATCCCTTTTTGCTGGCCCAGCACATCTGCTGATTCACATTTTTAGCTATGTACCTTTGTTCCTCTTAATTTCCAGCTTGAATGCTACCTTCTCTCTGTATGCTCCAGCTCTTTTCTGAACACATCAGCAAGTTTAGCTGTGCCCTTTCCATCTCCCTCCTCCCTGTGCTGTTCCTCAAAGAACAGATGTTAGACGTGAATAACCCGCAGTCCTGAGCCTTTAACCACTCTGCCTTTTCTTGGTTCCTCGCTTCACATTTTATTTAGGGCTGTGCATCTGTTTTGCAACTCCTTGTTGCAATTTCTGTGCTGAGTCTAAAGATTTTATTCCATTTCATGTAGGGTCTTGCTGACTGGCTTCCTCAGTTGTTTGGGTTTTTTTTTTAGATCCCCTTTTTTTGTAGTTTATGTTTGCGTTCCTCTTGTTTTCATGTCTTTTCTCCATAGCTTAATCCATAGGCAATTAAGTTTTTCTTACTATCCAGTTACATCTTCCTCATGTTACTTCAGTAATTTATTTTAAATGGGTCTCACGTCACCACATTTTTAGGAGCTCTGACTACTCCTGATCATTTGTTACCTGAAAAAATATCTGAGCTCTAGAAAATGTAAGTACTGTGGTGTGGGGGGAGAATGCTTTCCCCCTTGTCTTTGGTGCACTCAGTGTGTAGCAGCTGGAGACCACCACAGAAAGAGGACAGGCACAGTGCTGTCTCAGGCTGCCCTCCCAGCCTCTGGGAATTGATGATTCAGTGCAGGACAGAGAGAAAGGCAGAGTCTTTGTATTTTATAGTCCTTCAAAATTTTCCAGTGAATGCAACCAGGTTGTTTGGTGTTTTTTAACTTGTCAAATTTTATTGCCAACAACATCTGGAACAAAGAGGTCTGTTCTGTGACTTAATTATGTGTGGTGTGGAAAACTACCTTTCTCTGTTAACTTTGAACCCGTGGCTTGCTTAGTTTTGTCAGATGCTCCCCAGGTCTTGTGTTAGAAGAGAGGTACACAGTCAGTACCCATTTGCCTCCCACGGGGTACTCCGGACTTCTTAGAGCTCCCTCTTCTCTGCCTTTCCTTCCTGTTGTCCTTCTTCTAGGATGCAGATTCCATTTCTGTTTGCCCCTTATGTGGAAGCTGCTCCACCGCTTTGATCAGCCCTGACATTTTCCTCTGTTTTCTTTTTTAAAATAGAGAACTCAGAGCTACGGAATAATTATTTCGTGTATGCTGTTTGAAATGGGTGAAGTGCTCATTGTTCTCCGTGACCCCTTCGTGACTGCTGGAAAGCTGCAGGAAGGGCAGGAAAGTGAGGGAAGTGTTTGCACTCACACACCTTGTTCTGTTTGTCTTCAGACTTCCTGCTTAGATGCTTCCTGCTGTCAGTGGGATAATTTTTCCCCTTCAGACAATAAAGCTCTAACTGTATATAGGAACCTGGGAGTGCTTCCAAATTCCCAGGTCTGGCTACATCCCGTCCCATATTGTGATGACAACCAGCATTCATCGGCATGACCTTTTTTTTTATAGGCTGCCCAGGGGAGTTGTGGAGACTCCTTCTCTGGAGAGATTCAAGACCTGTCTGGATGCCTCCCTGTGTGACCTGTCCTAGGGAACCTGCATTGGCAGGGGGGTTGGACCTGATGTTCTCTGGAGGTGCCTTCCAACCCCTACGATTCTGTGATTCTGTGACTTTGCTCTCTAGTTTCTATCAGAGGTAAACCCTGGGCACGAAGCCTGCACAGGACCAGTATGAGCTCCTGCAGTGAGCACCACAGGTAAGCGTTAGCTGACTGTGGTGGTTTGACCGTGGCTGGAGGCCAGATGCCCACCAAAGCCTCTCTATCATTCCCCTTTTCAGCTGGACAGGGGAGAAAATTATATTGAGAGTCTTAGGAGTCGAGATGAGGGCAGGGAGATATCATTCCACAATCAGTGTCACGGGAAAAAACAGACTCAACACGGAGTAAAGGAAAGGAAGCTCTAAAATTTATTATGCTGCCCTGCACACCCAGTGACACCAGAGTCAGGTGATAAGTGGAGCCAGATCTTAAAGCACCTCCCCCTACCCCTCCCTTCTTAGCAGACTTCACTTTAGTCATGGTTTCACTCCCTTCTTCCCTCCCATTGTGGAACAGGGAGGGGGAGGGATTGGGGAAATGGGGTTCTCTGGTTAGTTCCTGATAAGATGTTCTCCTTCTTGGCTGGGGGTGGGGCATTCCTCACACCCTTGAGTCCTTTCCCACAGGGCTTCAGCTCTTTACCAGCTGCCCCAGTGTGGGTCACTGCTATGGAGTGCAGTCATAAATCATAGAATGTCTCTCAGTCTCTCAGGCCCAGACTGCTCTAGCCTGATCCCCCATGGAGTCACAAGTCTTCCACCCCCAGCAAACCTGCTCCGGCATGGGTCTCTCATCTGTGTGTCTCTGTCTCTCTCCATGTGCTGCAAGTGCTGGCAGGGGCTTGCTCCAACGCAGGTCACAGCATCTCATTTATGTCTCCACCTGCTCCAGCATGGGGCCTCTGCATGGGCTGCAGGTGGGGTCGCGGCCTTTTCCATGGGCTGTGGGGGTACACCTGCTCCACCATGGGTTTCTCTATGGGCTACAGGGGCATCTTTCTCACCAGCACCTGAGGCGCCTCAACCTCCCCGCCCCTTCACTGACCTTAGTTTCTGCACAGTTCCTGTCTTTCTTGTGCCTTTTCATATTTAATAATCTCAAAAACTTTGAATTTTTAAACCTTTGGTATATATCGAGAATATTTAAATCCATCTTAATAAAAAAAAAAGAAATTAGTATGAGTTGAATCTTGAAGAGGTGGGGCTTAAATGTAATCCTAAACACCCAGGGCATCCCAGGATCTTGGGGCAGTTCACATTTCAGTCTGGAGCAGGCATAACTTCTTTTTCAGTAATTTTTCAGCAGCTATGAAATAAGCCTGCATGTTGGTTTTAGTTGTTTTGCTTACTCATAGAGGAAGAAGCACCTAAAAGAAATGGCTTTAACGTGTGTTTGCCGTGAAAAAAAGGTTTATTTGCTCTAGCTCTGACTCAAAAAAAAGTGTTTTATTGCATATAGTTTAATGTTTATTTACAGTAACATAAACCTCCTCAGCTCACAAATGGGCTTCTCAGTTTTGTTTGAGACAATGGGTGGGGTTTTTTTTCTGGTGCATTTCTGGCCTGACAATCCTCTCTTTTTATAGCACAGGTAGAACACAAACACCGTCAGCATAAACTTCCTCACACTCCCTTGTCCATGCATTTGGCCTTGGTCTGAAAGGTCACTTCTGCAAGCAGGAGTGGAGCACAGCCTCACCTAGCCACACGCTCCCAAGGCTGTCAGTGAGGGAGGCACGTTAATTCATTAGGAAGAGGTCTAGTTTGTTGTGTTTATTCCCTTCACTGACAGACAGGTTTTAGCATTTTTGATGGCAAACAAAGTGCTATTCTTAGCATCCTTCAACTTTTCTTCGCTTCCTAATCAAGTTCCATTTTTTCCCCTTCATTAACAGGACTCATAGATATTTATTTCATATTCTCTAGTGCTGGGCTTTTGGCCAAATGCTGTATTCCCTCTCTATCAGGGAGGGACACACACACCATCCCCATCGTGTATTTTTTGCAGGGGTTGTTCTTTCTTATGCTGCTTTTTCCGCTCCACAGCAGTACGCAAGGCCTGAAGAATCAAATCTTTATTGTTCTGGACGTTGTAGTAACTTAGGTTCACCAGTTTGTCAAAATCTTCCTCTGAATAACTCAGATTGTTTATGTAATATGGACCGCAGGAATTGGAAACATCAACATCACCCTCTGCCATCTCCGAGGGACTGCGTTTCACACCTAAGGGACAATGTCCTGGTTAATTAGCAGAAAGCAAGTAGGGTCTGGGTGTTTCTCAGGTACGCACACATAGTGGGTCACAAACCAAAATGTTCCCTCCATGGGTGTTTTATTGCTGAGATATTTGGTTGGCAGCAGTGAGTGGAGCAGCTGGTGGTGTTGAGGAGGGGTGTCCTGGATACTATTGAGAATGCCAAAATGGGTAAAGTAGCTCCTCCTTTGAGCACAGTACAGTGAGACTGTCAGCATGGAGCCTAAGTCACCTCCCAGCATGGTTTCTTTCCGGGTGATGGGCCTGAAGTCACTGTCGCTTTCTATGCTTTCCAGCTTTGACTCTACATCATGTTATTTCCATCACTACTATCTTTTAATGCCTCCAGAAATAGGCTCCTGAAAATCCATATATTTCAGTGATTCAAGCTTTCCAAAAGCACAGTGACCTGACAGATACTCTTTCCTCTAGCACAACCTATCACTTGCTCTAGCACAGCCTGCCTCATGATGTCTTGATTCCTGCTGGGAAGAATTATCAAATAAATACCAAAAAAAGAGACCTGAACAACTAGATTCTATTATCTAAACTGAGGGACTTCACAGCATCATCATGTGGACATATCCCAGAAGCAGAAGGGACAAATACTTACAGCAATTTCCTTGAGCTACCTACTATTATACAAAACTACGGACTTGTAACCTCAACAAGGGTTGTAACCTCAACAGCTGTTAGGGTTGTAATCTCAATAGTGAGAGTGAACCCGATAATCCCTGAATCACTAAGTTTTGGCAGGGACACTGAAAGAACTTTTCATGTCCATTTCATCAGCCCCTCAACACAAATAATAGGAATCCAGAGAAATAGAATTAGGCAGGTAGTCCTACAAGTGTCATCTCTGGAAATATTGAAGGGCACCACAGTCTGAAGGACAGCTGAGGATCCCACCCCTGGCCAGAGACCTGCAGATGTGGAGATCCACTGCTGCTTGCTAGTTTGTATGCCTGACATGAGGTCTCGCACATGTTTTTGCCTTCCCCATAATTGGAGCGGACCCCCTGGTTTTCTTAGAGCTGACATGAGGGAAAGAGAGCAGTAACCACATATAATGCTTGATCCCTCCTCATCACAGATGACAGCACCAGAGAGTTTTTTAATTTTTTGATCAGCCTCCAGCTAGACCATCACATTGGCAAGAGGGTGTTTACCATAGCGAACAATCACCTTTCACAGGCATTGAGAAAAGTCAGCACCTCTCTTACTGACAGGACCACAGGCATTCAGGGGATCTTCTCTAACAACATCGATATAACAACACTGATCAGAGGGTTCTGATCTTCCTGGAAAGGTATCTTCAAGTCCAATAGATGTACTCATCCTGGCTTCACAGAAAGAGTTACAAGGAACTAGTACCACTCAAATGAACTAGTCTAAGCCTCACACAGAGGATCCTCTTTCTACTTGCTGGTGGAATAGTCTAACCAGTGAAGAAGTTACCAAGTTCAAACATCAGTTTTACTCATGTACTCATGTTTGTACTCATGTTTCACACTTAAACTGTTGTCCCAAATGTATGAATTATTTTCCTTCTTTTCTAAAGCAAGTAATAAAAAATCATATGGTACTTTTGCTTTGTAGATATTCTGGGTTGAGCTCCTTGCACATTTGAGATATAAGACTGGGGTTCTGAATAGTCTAAGGGCATTTACCCAGGTACACACACCATTCTGCTCCATATCTTAACAGAGACCAGACAACTGAAAAGTCAGTCGCTGCAGTTGCCTGTGAGGGAGTTTGTCTCCCCTCTCCCGCTCAATAATTTCCAGAACCCAAGGATGTTGTGCCTATCTCAGCCATCAAACATTAGGTGTAGATCAGATGATGTGCAGATGTCAACGTAAATTATCAGGGAATCTAAAAAAGTGGTGTTACTATGTAGGTAGAAGATGTATAAGAAGACCTGCATGATACCTGCATGTTACATACCCTTGAGGCAAGCCTGTGCTGCTCAACCGGTTCAGCTGGTATTTGCAAGCTGAGACTAAACAGGAGAGAGAGAGCGGGTCCTTGTTCACCCTGAGACAGGTGAGGTCTCCACTGAGCTGGAAGAGCTCAGTCCATGCAGTTTTTTGAGAGTGCTGCCATCACGCTGCTGAGACCTGGCCTCTGTAGCAGCAGGATGGATGCTGCAGAAAGTCCTTGGAGGCTGGGAATGGATGTCTGCCTTTGTTTAGTGGCTAACAGAGATCAGGCTAATTTATAGTTCTTCCGAACTTCAATCACGTTAATGGGCAGTTTTTGCATTTGTTTCGGTATTAAATTTAATGTACTATATGCCAGCCTAGAACTTTTGGGTTTCAGTATACTGTGGGGGGTTGAAGTGATTGAAAAATAAGGGTTCTCACAGCACTGGTTGGGAATTTTATCACCTGAGGAAGAGGTAACTGAGACTTTTGCCATCAATAGAGATAGTATGGTGTTGTGGGATGTGGTACCGACTTAGAATTCATGTGTTTTGCAGTGACTGCTTTTGTTTTCAAGGTTATCAGCCTAAGTGTAAGCCTGGAAATTCTTTTAAAATAATGAAATACTTAGATTCCCTGGAGCATTCCCTAACAGGAAAGGATGGCAAGAGTGAGAGGAAATAATCTTGCTAATTTCCACCACTGCAGGTAAACAGAATATAATTTCATCAGTAAACTCCATGACCTGCCTAAGAAAAGAGAAAAAAACAAGATATCTGAAGAGGGGCGTGTGTGCCAAAGGCTGATCCTAGCTGCTGCTCTGCTGTCCAGGAAAAATTACATATATTAAGCTTCTTGATATGGTTTAAATCTAAGTAAAGAGAGATTCTGATTCTGTGTTTACAGCATGACCTGAAAACAGATATTGCTCAGTAAAAAAGAGGATGGTGGCTGCCGCCTCCCTTGACGTGATGGGTAACTGTAAACTTACCGGGTGCTTTGTAGTCCCTGAAGGTGTTGTTTACTAGAGGGAAAAATACAACAATAGGAGTTTCTGGGCTCTCCTGGTCACCAACAATGTAACATTCCTTTAGATTCGGGGTTTCCTGATCATCTGGCACCTTTGTAGGGAAAGGAATTCCCTGTTTTGCAAAGTATTTAGAGGCTTCTTTCAAGGGCTGGTTGACACAATAGGAAAACAAAACAAAAGAAAAAGAAGTTATGGAAAGAACTTTGAATTTTACCAAACCCCAATTTCGTTGGGAATGTTTGTGGGGTGAGGGCCAAGTTCCCAACTTAGGTGGCACATACCCACGTTAGGTGTAGGCTGCATATGGAGCCAAGACCTGGAAGGCCAGAATTAAATGGGATCGATCTGGGTTGGCATGACTGTCTTTGAAAACTGACATCCCACATTTGGCTAGTTAAAATGTTGCCTTTAGGCAACTTTTTATTCCTAAGGAATTTGAAGTTCCTCAATACAGACTGTTCTTGCATTTATTTGCATATCCGGTCTTCTGCATCAAACTTTTCTATTGTTACAGTTGTATTGTGCTGAGTATACATTTCCCATGCATAAGAATACGTATGGTTGCATTGAGAAGCCTTAGACCATTTTAAACACCTTAGCTTCTGACTGCCTTCAAATACACTAAAACACATTTACAGATGAAAACAGGCAGATTCAGTTCAATAAATGCTTGCTTCCTCCCACAGTTCAATAAAGATATGTGACCCTGGCAAACTGTTACCTTATTTACATTTCCCAGATACTGGAGAAAAAAGTTTCTATTAGTAAGAGGATCAGATATTCTGGGAACTCAGCATAACAGAGAGAAATCAGTAAAGGAGAATGTATGAGCCTCACCCCTGTCTGGGAACCTGAGCTGTAGTTGAAATGCAAAATGACATCCACTTTCCTTTCCGGTCTCATAAGAGGTGGGTAGCTAGTAGCAAAGGCAAATGCAGTATCAATCAGGATGAGGTAGTCTGTTGCTGCTGTCAGGTGGTTGGGCTGAGAGTCAAGCTCACAGTCTAGAAAAGAAGCATTTTTTGTTTTCAAAGGAGATGCTCAATGTGCTGAGGAAAGTCGATCGGTAACAAAAAGATAATTCAGATTCTTCTTGGGTCTTAGACCTACCTATATAGCTGATAGCTGCAGCTCAGCAATTTCTCAGTTCCTCACTGGCTTCCTCTTTTCACCATTTACTCTGCAGTTTCTTTGGCTTTCCTCTACCTAAGGGTTAATCAGTTAATCCTGACCTTTGATTTTGTGGGTGACTTTCACCAGGCCATTAGTTTTGTTTTGTTTTAATATGGAAAATAATTAAAATGGCACCTCAGTCTCTCAGCACACTAAAGGCTGAAGATGTTTTCTGCCTTGCATGCTACGAGAACAGGCATGCAGCTTCTAGGGTACAGAAAGATCTGGTATCAGAGTTAACAAATTCCCAAACCAGGTAAGAGGGAATACTCTTGGTCATATTTTTCTTACAATTAAAAACATAACATGAAATGGGGCTCCCACCCCTATCCCTTGAGCCCTGGCTGGGCAAGAGACAGCATGTGGTGGCACCAATAGAATCATAGAATGGCCTGGGTTGGAAGGGACCCCAAGGATCATATAGTTCCAACCACCTACCACAGGTAGGGCTACCAACCTCCAGGCATGGTTATACACAAGGTTGCACAGGGCCCCAGCCAACCTGGCCTTGAACACCTCCAGGGACGGGGCAACCACCACCTTTCTGGGCAGCCTGTTCCAGCACCTCACCACTCTCTCTGTAAAAAAAAGTTGATTCCCCTCCTGTTTGTATGCTCCCTTGAGGGACTGAAAGACTGCAACTCCCCCTACAGCTTTCTCTTCTCTAGGCTGAACAAGCCCAGCTCCCTCAGCCTCTCTTTGTAAGGGAGGTGCTCCAGCCCTCTAATCATCTTCGTTGGTCTCCTCTGAACCCTATCCCACAGTTCCACATCTTTCTTGTATTGTGGGCCCCAGATCTGGACATGGTATTCCAGATGGGGCCTCACGAGGGCAGAGTAGAGAGGGACAATCCCTTCCCTGTTCCTGCTGGCCACCCCTCTTCTGATGGAGCCCAGGATACCATTGGCCTTCTGAGCTGCAAGAGCACACTGCTGGCTCATGTTAAGTTTCTCTTCCACCATGACACCCAGGTCCTTCTCAGCAGAGCTACTCTCCAGGAGCTCTTCTCCTAGTCTGTATATATATCATGCCACAAGCATGCAGGCTGGCTGGCTGTCACATCAGCAGACATACAGTAGTTGACTAATTAGAGTCTTGCTCATCTGTCAGTCACCATGCTTCATAAGATTTTTAAGAACTCCAATCAAAAAGTTTCTCAAAAAGTTCTTAAGAACTTTTCTTTGAAATCTTTTGTGCTACCTAGTTTCAGCGTTTGGTAACAAACAGTTTCAAATACTATCGGAGGATGGGAATAAACCAAAAAAGCAATCAGCTTGATTATCTTCTAAGCATCTTTTTAAGCATCCTTTTTCACAAAGAAAATTTAAAATATTACTAAATATAGTAATATATTAGTGCTATTGCCATACCTTTCCATTTGGAAAACTTGCTCTCTAAATAGTTGTTGTTCGTCTGGAGGCCCTTCAGGAAGTTGTGGATTTCTGAAGCTGCTGGCCGTAACATGGCAACATCTCGGAAGATCTCTGAAAAGCTGTCAGTGGGACAAACCACTCGAGTATCCAGCTCATTTGGTCTTGCAGGGAATAGGGTTTCATCATCTGCGGAAGAAGGAATAGCAGTTCTTGTATATGGTCTCTTTGTTGAGGTTGATTTGTGAAGTCATAATTTGTTTTAACGTGTTCAAAAAAATTTGGACTTCTTTCTCTTTTTATTTCCAGAATCTCACAATTTTTCAGCTCAGCTTTGAAAAAATCCATTATATTCTTCTCAGTCCACAATGGTAAAGGCCTTGTTGGTAATTGTAAATTAATCTGTCTTATCTACCATAACTTCCTCTGCTTTTCTATGATTTTAGCCAGTATAATGTCCTGCACTTACCTTGCCTTCCTTTGCTATAGTTTATCTCTCAGCCACACACACATAAAAAAGCCACACAATCACAATTTCTTGGCCACACATACATAATTAATGTTCGTTACTAGCAGTCGCAAGCTCCTTTTTTTAACAACCAGAAACTATTCCCTACTAGTGCAATAAAATAAGTCACCCATTTTGCTACTTTTTCTCCTCATCTTTTTTTATTTTGTAATCCTGTGTGTTTCTCCTTGAAATTCCACCCTGAAGATCTGTTTGAATTTGGTGGTGCATTTTCCAAATCTCATCCTCAAGACTGATTTGGAATGACCTGCAATAATTCTAAAGTTTGTATCTGTTCTTTGTAGCCTTCAGAGAGGCGGGGATGCTGATTGTTCACTTCGGTGAAGCCTCATGCCATACTCCAACTTCCAAGAGGAGAACAAGAAGACTGTGGATCTCTAGAGAAGGCCTCCAGGCTCTCCTCAACTTCAAGGACAATTTTCTCCAGTTTTGCCCTTGTGCTGTAAAAATGGCTCATAGGATGGCCATTCTCTGTTTTGTTTTGGGGTTTTTTTTTTCCCTCTGACAGATCCCATGGATTCTTTTCTCCTGCAACTGAAATGCTTGCTGATATACTACAGTACATGGCATGAAGTTCCTCCCCTTAAGAGGGAATTAAAATAATTTGGAATTAAAAACTTTGAAAAATTTGGTTAGAGAATAGCAGCACAGAAGTTAAGGAAAGAAAAAACCCCAACATAACAGAGAGACAATAAAATAACATAATGGCATAAGAATAACCTACCTATGTGAGTAATTTTGTCTTGGGTCCATTTGTGCCAGAAGTCTTCTGACTGAACAGATATATACCAGGCATCCATAAGATTTAAGGAGAACACACTGCTCCAGATCCCTGTGGCATAGGATATATTTGGATAGAAACAAAACTGCTAAAGACCTGGAAGCATTTTCATTCACAATGACCTTCAGTACCTTCTGCAATCTCCAGTGAATTTCATTCGTTATGTTATCTTAGTGCACAAATAAAAGGGAATGTCTTTATGAATAGATCAATGAATCCCTAATGTATGTAACAAATATAAGTTATTGGGATATATGAACAAGGCCAGGAGCATTTTCAGTTTAGCCTCTAACACATTGATTTTGGTTACATGGCAAATAATGTTTTGTCAAGTACATCTTAGTATTTCCCACCTGTCCTCAACATTTCTTATCCCCCAAGTTCTCAGCATTTGTGATTTGAAGGGTTTTATTCCTTTCGAGCACAATCCCAGTACAGGTATGCAGTTACTGCCATGCAGAACTGTCAACCACAGGATTTCTACACTAACATCCCTGAGAATGAGGAAGCTGACTTCAAAGTTTTGAAAATAAAGTGTATAAATGTATGAGGCTTTTGATTTGTCTTGTGATTTTGGGAGGTTTTAAGGCATATCTGGGCTACAAGTTCCTCTAGTAGCAGGTGTAGCAAACTTGATGGCAGTCCAGACTGCCACCTATCTGCAGTCACCTTTCAGGCTCAGCAAATGCCGTTACCTGGCACAGTTAGACGTTCTGGGTCTGCTAGGATGCCTTCCTGAACCCTCCAAACTGCAGGACTAAACCTGGTGCCCTTGAGAGGAACTAAGTGATGGACAGAAGAAGCTGCATTTGAGCAGCCTGGCAATTGCCCGACCCAGCAATGCTGGCCTCCAGTCAAAGGGATGGGCTTGGCCACGCAGGAAAGAAAGAGCCTCAGGACCTATGTAATCAGTCCCTGCTCCACTCAGGGGCTGGAGTGTGAAGGAATTTGCTGAAAACCTTTCAAATAACCATGTCACTGAAGTAACACCAAATGAAAGGCAAGGAACAGGGACGGATATGTCCCAGCATCACTCTGGAGAAGAGAGGAAGAAAGTGCCAAGGTGGGAGGTGTAGGAAGGGAGCATGTGACCTGCTGGCATCTGTGACCACAGAAGAGGACACCTGGGTACCTTGCTTGGCCTGGTGGACAGGGACAGAGAGATTCGTCCTCCACCTCACCACTAGCTGTAGTGAAATCTCCACACAAGCAAAAAAGTTTTAACTTCTCACCCCTACCCCCACCCCTTGAAACTTCCTTTGTGCAATTGGTGGAAGTAGGAAGAACAATGAGGCAAGTCACTGCTTTTGCAAGAGGGAAAAAAAAGATTTCCTTACTACTTTTACTGCTCTTATGAAAGATGGGAAAAAGTTAAATATTATGACCTATTTGCTCTCTGAAATCACCCTGAAATGGAAGCATTATCTGCAGGATCAGCCAGAGTTAGCCGTGGCAGGAGCATCGTCAATAAGAAGCTGCATTTTAGAGTCTCAGGTCGCAGAGAGGCTGATGGTTTAACGTAGCAGCAATGTTACCCAACTTTTGTTGCTGGCAGTGACATAGAAGTATTGCAAAGGCCTCATGTCAGGAAGCATAACCACATATAAAAATCAGTTTGGCTGCATAAAATTGTGGAGAAAAGAAAAAATCCTGCAGATAGTGACCTATTAGCTGTTCTAGTATGTTACCATACAGTGCTCCTCCTTCATTTCAGAAGAAGGATTTGCGCAGGAGCGGGTTATATTCTATTACATTACATTTTGAGCAACAAATCACCTTGCAAAAAGCAGATTCTGGATTCCGGGATTTTCTTCATCAGGCGACCCATGAAGAACTCACTACCAAAGTCTTCTGCACGAATGAAGGCGCCGTACTTCGGGAATCCAACCTCATAAGGGGTGAATTCCACCCATTCTGGAAGGAAAAGCACAAGACAGGCTGACTGCAGCAGCAGAGGCAAAAATTAATTTAATAAAATGTATAGAATCATAGAATCAGTCTGTATCTATGTCTGGGATTCTTCCGACCCAAGTGCAACACCTTACACTTGGCAGTGTTGAACCTCATTAGGTTCCCCCGGGCCCATCTTTCCAGCCTCTCAAGATCCCTCTGGAGGACTTCCTTTCCTTCTAGGGTGTCGACCACACCGCTCAGCTTGGTGTCATCTGCAAACTTGCTGAGGGTGCACTCAATTCCATCATCGATGCCATTGATAAAGATGTTAAAGAGCACCGGTCCCAAGACAGACCCCTGGGGGACACCGCTTGTCACCAGCCTCCACCTGGACATAGACCCATTGACCACCACCCTTTGGCAACGGTCTGTTAACCAGTTTCTTATCCACTGGATGGTCCACCCATCAAATCCATATCTCTCCAATTTAGAGATAAGGATGTGGTGGGGGACTGTGTCAAAGGCCTTGCACAAGTCCAGGTAGATGACATCGGTTGCCTTCCCTTTATCTACCGATGCTGTCACTCCATCATAGAAAGTCACCAGATTGGTGAGGCACGACCTTCCCTTGGTGAAGCCGTGCTGGCTGTCCCGGATCACATGCTCTTCCCTCATGTGCTCCAACATGTCATCCAGGAGGATCTGTTCCATGATCTTCCCAGGCACAGAGGTGAGGCTCACCGGCCTGTAATTCCCTGGGTCTTCCTTGCTCCCTTTCTTATAAATGGGAGTGACGTGACCTTTTTTCCAGTCCCCAGTGACCTCTCCTGACAGCCACGACTTTTCAAATATGACGGAGAGCGGCTCGGCAACCACATCAGCCAGCTCCTTCAGGACCCTGGGATGCATGTCATCCGGCCCCATAGACTTGTAGACATTCAGTCTCATGAGGCGGTCTCAGACTTGCTCTGCTCTTACAGTGGGGGTCGGGATTTACTCCCCCAGTTCCCACCTGGAGTTCTAGGGATGCAAGGTTCTGGGATTTGAGAATTATGAGAATCCTGGCTGCCAGAGAAGACCGAGGCAAAGAACTCATTCAATACCTCAGCCTTCTCCTCATCAGTTGCAGCCAATTCTCCTTTCTCATTTACCAAGGGGGATACGTTCTCTTTGGCCTGTCTCTTCTGGCCAATGTACCTGTAAAATCCCTTCTTGTTGTTTTTAACGTCCCTTGCCAAGTTCAGTTCCATCTGTGCCTTGGCTTTCCTGATCCAAATATGATATTGGCCAAGTTAAGGCAGGCTCGTTTTTAACACACTTTGAAAGCAGACAATTATTCACTGTACGTTTCATTGTGTTGGACATGAAGAGTGAATTGACTTCTAAATTTCTCTTGAAACTTCAGATTTCTGAAGTAATTTACCCAGTAATTTCATGATAATGGCCTCCATCATCCCGCTTTTGATCCTGAATACAGCTGAATATACTGAGATGTTCAGCAATTTAACTATTCAAGTCAACTTTTAGGTGGATTGTCCCTCTAGAGAATTTGCTCATTGAACTGATTTCTCTGCCTGGTCCTAAATTGAACACTGCTGGAATGAAATATTAAATGCAGTTCTGAAGTATGATTACCTCTAAAATCCTGGTCGCTGATTTTATCCTTCACATTGAGAGAGAGGTAGATGGGCAGCGGATTCTGACCCTGATTTATTGCCCGCTGCTGATCTGTGAGCTTATGGGGATCCTCCTGTTTCAAAGAAGGACAGTAACTGAGGTCAGTTAGACGACACAAAGAGCCCACTTTGTCTAAACCTGGGCTGTGATAACACAGTACGTGTTGGACTCCAACTAGAATGGTCCCCACTGGTTTAGTTCAGAGAGATGCTGTCATCCCTATCTCCAACCCGCTTCTGCCCCAACACTTCAGCACACAGGTAGCCCTTAGTTACGTTCATATGCTGAAAAAATCCAAGCCTTCAATGGAGGGAAGAAAATGTTGTTATTCCGTTCAGGAAAATGTCTGGGAATATTTGAAAAGCACTCTTGCTGTGCAATATTTTATTCGGAAAGAGTAACCCCTGCCCTGACCACCCAGGACATCATCTTTTCCTCAGACCTGTGACGGACCCGAGCTTCAGAGAGCCTTGACCCTTACTGCTCCTACTGCACAGAATCTTGCACAATCAGGCAGGGTGGAAAAGGCAGGACAATTTGGGAGCTATGCCAAGCCTTGAGAGGGTGCTGAGTTGAGATCCTTCCTGAAGGAGTGCTGCAGGTGCTGCCCTTTGCTGGAGCATCCCTCAGAGGGATGGCTGTGCCACTGGGCTTCCCTCCAGCAGTGCTGGGTCAGGGGTCAGGACCATGGCAGTGCAGGAACACTCACAGCTCTCTGCTGAGCCACCCCCAGGGGAGTCTTTCTCACCATGGATATAACATGGATTTTTGTACTACGGGAGGGGAGGAATGTTTTCTCTTTCTTACGCCTATTGGGGAGCAAATATTCGTGAACACTGAAACAGATCCTGAATGTTGCCTTTGGGTAGAAATATTTACAGAGTGACATCATCCCATGAACAACTGAGAGATAATGTCTTTGGGTTTGTCATTGGGATTTTTTTTATCCCTTTGTCACACTGTACAGCTCCTTTAAAAGAACAGCGGGATTTTAATTTAAATATTTACATGTAATTTAATTTTAAAGTTATTCATACTAGAAGTTTCCCATTATTTCTCTTTACTCCTGCAATTTCTGTACTGCGAGTTATGTTAAGATCTGCAGAATGCATCCGACAAAGAACGTTACCGCCAAGGCACATGGCTTTAGGCACCTGTCTGAAAAGCAAACAAAGAAGCAACCCAAAAGATCCTTTTCTGCAGGGGTGGTCAAACACTGGCCTATGTTGCCCAGAGAAGTTGTGGAGTCTCAAAAGAGATACTTGAAAGTCTGTGGTTCAGGGCAGCTGGCTCTCACTGACCCTGCTTGAAGAGGGCTGTTGGACAAGAAGACCTCCAGAGGTCCCTTCCAAACTCAACCATTTTTTTTTTAATTAACTGTCTGCCCTCTACTCTATATTCATGAAATGTGCAAATCTGAAGGAGGAAGGTACCTTTTCATGTAACATGTTTTCAATTATGAGTCCCCACAGATCCGTGAAACACAACTGATGTCCTTCATGTTGCCTCTGGCACAACTCTTTCAAATAGTATTTCAGACGATCAGGGGCAAAACAAGTAAAGAACTTATTTTTGAGCACATGCTTTCGGGTGTCCTTGAGTGTTTCCTTAAGATCCTTTTGGGACCAGTCAGGATCTTCATACAAGTTTGACATGGTCCTAAAAAAAACAAACCCAAAACAACAAACAAACAAAACAGAAACACAAGGGAAAATGTGAATTCTGAAGTGGAGCTTTGTGAAATTATCATGCCTTGATTTACATGAAAAGAACATGTGTGTGGTACCATCCATATGTTTAGTCAGGACTGATTTAATTCCAAATGCTGGCAAATACCCAGAAGAAAAAAACAGCAGAAAAAGAAAGTCCTCTCTTCATAGTAAAGATGATAGAACTCTTCAGATCAATTCTTGACATCACATATAGAAAATTCATATGAATACTTTTTTTATCTTGGTCTTACCATGTTGTGCCAGATAAACCAGTGATGTATGAGACACAGTCCAAGACATTCAGTTCCTGCACACTGAGAAGGTGAGCATACATGGCCGTCAGAGCTCTGGTCCCACCACCTGTTGTCATGATTGCCACCACAGGTACCTGTTCAATCCCCAAATACATGCATTTAGTGACATGTTCTGAGAAGGGAGGGAGACATCATTGATTAGAAAAGAGAAAACTAACAGCATCGATAAAGTAATAAAGATGCTTTAGTCTGCAACTAGTCTGCAAGAAGAAAATTCTGAATTAGAAACAGAGCATAGGAGTAAGAAGTACTTTGTTTTCTCTGCCAAGCAGCTATGCATTATGACATGAGATCAATCATCTTAGACATGACATTGTCAGTCCTCTATTGCAAAACCAATAACACAGACCAGCAAAAAACTAGAGGGAATGGTGCCTCCTGACATCTGAACCAGATTTCGATGAGATGCAATACACAAGAAAACATAGGTGCTGTCTCACATTTTCCATGTGAATAGCAGTAACCTTTCTGTTACTGAAATTTGCTAAAGCCCATTTCCACCATTGTACAGTCGTTTCACAGGCCATACTAGATGTATCATAACTTGTGGGTTTAGGAGTACAGACTGGTTCATACCCCCTGAGATCAGAGGCTGGTGACACCATCCCCTTTTGCAGTTGCTGGAAGGAAGGAGAAAACATACTCACCCTTATGCTAGATATGCACATAGAATACTAGGCATGCAAGTGAGCTGCAATTACTTCTTTCTGGGTGATACAGAAATCCAGGGTCTGGTAGTCTTAATCCCTAAATACAAATTGGCTCCATTAACAGTTAAGATAGCCACCATGCATTGTGGTGAATCCACGTCTTGTGCAAATCATCAGGGGCGCTCTCTGGAGATCATTCTGCAGGGAGGTATGGGTGGCTCTATGTCTGAAGGGAAGGAAGCAGCCCATGGCTTAAGCGCTGCCCTTTAAAGGCAAGGCCTTGTGTGCAAAAGGCCTGGTCTTGCGTGAAAAAGGCCCAGCAGCGCAAAACACACCACTGAGCTCAGTTTAGGCTCAGGCTTCACATGCAGTCATTGAAATATAACTTAAAACGAAAAAACAACCTGATTTTTTCCCTGCCTTGGACCCAGTGTTATCGTTCCCATTTGCCAAGCAAGTGCACGCTTTAGCTGCAGCAGACAACGAAGTCAGACAGGCAGCATGCTGTGCTCACACAATGGGAGCCTAAAGGCCACACAACACAAAAGGCACAACAAAATAAAGTCCAGCTTGAACTGTGAGGGAAAGAAGGGCTGAATCGATGTTCTAGATCTGGTCGAGATGACTGTGAAGCCTAAAAGAAGCTTTGGCTTCGGTCCTGAGTGCACCTAGCCCTTCTCTGCATTTTTGTGCAACCTGGTACACGACACAAAGCTAGATCCTGCAGCAATAGGGCTACAGTTTTTTGTCAGTGTTCCCTATGAGTACTCACTTCTTCCCTGGAATAAACTCAGCCATAGCTTGGGCATGAAACTTTACACTGTTTCCAGCAAAATGGGTTTGAACACAAGCACGCTATGTTTTGACACTCAGTCGTGGAGAAAGCAGAGAATAATTAATGTCTCAGATACCTCATCGTCCTGCAAGTCCTCCTGCAGCTGGAGAATGTCCTTCAGAGCGGCTGCAACCACCATCTTCCTCTTGCGAATGAAATCCTGTTCCTGGGCACACAGGTCAAACCCCAGGCGTACGTCTAGGTCTTCCTGGCTGGAACAGAGGATTGGGTATCTCACATCATGTTCATAGTCTATTTCAGCATTTTAATTGCTTCTACTTCATAAATAGATATGCCTTTGCCATCAGGTCTATGTAAATTAAAGCAGGAAGAGATTAAATGTTTCAGTTTGTTCCCAGAGAACAGTCTCCCTTTGGACTGTGGAGATTTCTTTTTTTGTTTGTTTGTGTACCTCCCTGTTGAAGATGCCTGAAATTTAATACCACTACAACAGAATCGTCCCCTTTTCAGAAGCCTGCAGAGGGCAATGTTTTCATGATGGCTCTTCAGAGCACCTTCAAAAGTTGTACAAACTTCCACTGATGCCTGCGAACCGTGGAGGTGTGGACTTTTGTGTTCAGATTTTTTTGTGTCGGTGGGTGTATATAGTAATTTATAGATATTTATAAGCTCTACAATTGCAGTTTTGGAAGCTGCTATGAAAATCTTTCATAGGGTGTGGTAGGGAAGAAGGTTTTAAACAACCATCGTAAACTGTATGTCTCTCTCATTGCATATTTACTGAAAATAAACTGCACAATGGAAGGCACATCTGCATTTGTAAGGGAACTTTCTGTGTAATGTAGCATATTCACCTTAAGAATTTCCCTAATGCCTTTACAATATCTCAAAATATACAATGTGTTTTCTTCATATAGATGTGAGCAATCACTTGATTGAGTTAATTTGCATTTATCAATCACTCGATTGAGTTAATTTGCATTTATCTCTTTGAATAGGTATTAAAAAATAAATGCAGGTACTTCCCCCCTCCCCCCCTTCCCCCATACTCAAGTTTTTTTCTCTGACCTCAGGAAACAGAAAGCTTTCTTTAAATTCATTTCTGAATGCTGCTTTTACTGCTTATCTGCATTTGGCAATAATTTGTAGAGGTATCGAAGAGTGTCCACAGTGGCCCTTAGCACATGATTTTGAGTGCGGCAAAGTATCGATAGAAAATTGGGGTGCTCTTTATAAAACCTTTTCTTAACTCACTCTATAGTCACATCACACAGACTCACAGCCACTGAAAAACTCTGTCTTGTGTCCTAACGACATTTTATTTTGCAGCCTGAAATGATACTGAGCCAGTGCTCAGGATGCAGGCAGTAACAGATGAGTTGGAACTTGATTGACTACTATCCAGATTCAAAAATCTGAGGGGGAAAAACACAGAAGGAAGAGAAATAAGATATCTTACCATTTTTTCACCTTAATGTGCAAATCAAATTTTCTGTGCTGAAAATTAAAAAGGTAAAATTATAAATATGGATATTTTGTTTAAAACAGTCCTTTTCCCCCAGTAAGAATGAGACATAGCTTTTGGGTCAGCAATACATCTGCAAAGCTCTGAACCTTGGTAAGCTGAGACTGGGAGATGGACTGTCTTCTCAGTGTTTCATTAGTACCCAGAGATGCACCCTGATTTAATAACCACTTTGACATTACCATCTATTACCATCTAATTACCATTGCTGCAAGAGGTCCAGGAGACTCCTGGAGTCTGTAGATGATAACTTTCTAGTTCAAATAGTGGATAGATCGACCAGAGGCGATGCATTGCTGGACCTGGTGCAGTGCAATGTGGAGGAGATCATTAAAG
>VZTU01032131.1:13645-45944 GCA_013400835.1 Zapornia atra | reverse complement strand
ATTCTGCCATGTTTTTCTAATATCATAATGTGATTGTCATAACCTTAATTTATAGGAACTTTAATGGTATATTTTTGCACTTTAGCTTATCATAATTTGGAGATCTGCATAATTGAACTTCTCTTTTTATAATACAACATATTTACACATCTAAAGTGGTAGTCATACAAGGAAGTCTAAGTGCTTTACAAATCTTAATGAATTCAATCTGTTGCCCTGCTGTAGAAACAGATTTCAGTTCCGCTGCCCCATTTTACAAAAAGGAAACAGGGACTAACACTGACTCGCCCGAAGTCAGATGGCAAATACTTATTTTGAAACTAAGGATTGGACTTTTTTTTGCCTCTATGGAATCTCAATTATTTTAATGCTTCTTCCCATTGCTATTTAGTTCCTTTTTGTGTGTTTTGGTTTGGTTTGTTTTTCATCCATGGGATGGTCAGTCTTGTGCTGGATTAGGTAGGGCTCAGTCTGTACTAAAAGTCTGGATAAGGGAAGTGACTGCTTGGGCAATATAGACAGTTGCTGTAGTAAGCTATTGTAAGACTACTACAGAAAGTAAATAGAAATTGGTTTAGATTATCATTTTCACATCCTGTTACCATGAAATGAAACATTTTTAATGCCTTCTAACAGAACATTTAGGTCTAAAAAAAGTTACTATCTTTTGTTGCAACAAATTCATGAATTACTAGAGAAATTGAGGTTGTCAGTGGTTTTACATTTGAATAAAGGCTGAAAATTGACATTCTTTTTGCTTTTAGAAATTTTTCTAGACTTTCCATTCTTGTCACTTAGCTTTTGTAGCAAGATAGACGTAATTGGTTATTAGTATTTTTATGTCTTTTTGTGCTTTTGGGACCACACCTCTATATCTGTCTATATTATCAATAATAGATAAGTGTATACAAAGTTCACTTTTGGTCACTTTGAACAGCTGCTTTTCCTTCTTTCTGCACCTGCTGTTTGATGTTTTCTGTCCTTGTAATTGGTGACTTGGCTTACCGTCAGTTTCTTTAAATAGATCTCCCAAATCTTCAGTGTATATCTTCTCAAGCTGTAGAAGGTGCTTAGCTTTTCTTTAATAGTCTTGATGATCCGATTGAAGAAAATGAGAGTTTTGTTTAATTTCATGTCATGTCTAAAGTGTCCAACCTGTCTAGTTTGGCTTTTTAAAATAAACTTCCTGTTTTGTAACTTGAGAAGAAAGCAAGATATTCTAGAACATTGGAGCTACAGAACAGAAAATGTTGCTGGCAGTAGGATCTTAAAATTCCCTTTCTTGAAGTTGTAAGGAATACAGGGAGTCTGTGCATGACAGAGACTTTAAGTCTAATCGCTGTGTCACCTAGGCTACTGTATATTTATCCTGTATATTTTTCTGCATGGGAGCAGAGTTCCTTCTGCCTCTTGAAGCTATACTGCATACCAAATAAGAAGTCAAGATTCACTGGTTCTTATATTTTACATTAATGCTTTTTTGGATTACATGCTGGAACTCAGATTTGCCCTCTTCCCCCATGGACAGGCTTCCAGGTAATTATCCATAATCACTGGGTCTCAGTTCCTACCTGCCCAGTTACATATGTTGACAAGTCTGTGCAGAAATCATGTAGTGTCTTGTGAACCCTCTTCAGAAGAGAGGCTCACAGGCTTAATGAGCAGAATTTTGGATTTGGGTGCCTAAAATATTAACAAATCCTCTGTTGTTTTCAGTTTTGTACTTCAGTTCTCTGTGTTTGCTCTTCACAGGGACACATACAGGATAAATTTTTGAAAGCTCCTGTTGTGCTAATTGAGAAAATAGTTGCTTTACAAGGAGCAGCTACACAGTTTATGTGCACTTTTTTTTAATGATGGATGCAAATTTCTAAAAACTGTGAGAAACCTTTTGTCCTGAAAATCTTCACTTTGCAGGAAGTATGGGAAGTTTGCCTTTTAACTGTAGACTGGGATATTTTAAAGGGAAAGCCTTGCACACACACCTGATAAAGAAGACAGTAAACTTTACTAACACACTTTTTTTTTAAAGTAGTCTTGAGTTAACCTGCCCTTAAATATTTTTATGAATGCAGAATTTTACTGATTTTCTCTAAAACCCAGACTATTGCTACAAGTCATAAAATAGTTCAAAATGCTAGAATTTTCTGAGTGCTTCCATTGTAGTTCAAATACACTCAAAATCCTCCTACCCTCTGCCAATATCAATAAGCAAAAAACTTTGTCTAGCAGGGAGCAAGGTTGGAAGTTGGAGAACAAATGCTTCAGGCAAATAGCCTGTTAGTTAACACTAAAGACAGAGGTTAGCACAGTATCAGCCAGGATCTCAAGGGAAGTATGGCACCCTGGAGTGTAAGACTCTTTAAGGCCTGGTTTTGCATACAATAACTGTGTGTTTAACATAAATGTGACTGAAATTGTAATGTAAGTACAAAATGTGCAATGTTTTATTCATGGGGCAAAAATAATTGTAGAAATGATAAGCTAAAGTTAGGTGCTTGTATCTTTATAAATAAAGGTGGCCTGTTGGGGTTTTTTTTATTTTTGAAATGGTACTGACCATCTGCTGTCTTAATGGCTATACAAGAACATTAAGAACTCTGTAAATGTCCAGACACTTTGATGCAGACACCTAAATACGGACTACATGTGCCAAGTGGTTCTTTTTCTGGCTTTTTTCACACATCAGGACTTAGCTTGAAATTTGAAATTCCTCAGTGCAGGGTATGGTCTTTCCAGACCAGATGGCTGGAAGATTCTGAAGAATCAGGCTTGGACACCCTCTTTTAAAAGTTTAGAAATGGATTAATTATTGCAGTGGAGATGATGGTTGAGTGTGGAAGAAGACTCGGGGGACTAGAGTCCAGCCTTCTTGCTCCTCCCACACTGATTACCTTACCTGCTCTTTCACTTGTTCTTTTGAATGGTTTTTGTGGTCTTGATCCTTCTGATTATTTTTTAGGATAAAAGCTAGAGTCTCCCTTGTCCTTTTCTGTGTTGAATATTAGGTTATATTTGTCATCATGGATTATACATTCTGAGTTCAAATGGTAAGGGAAATACAAACAATAACATTTTATTTTGAAGCAACACTTCTTATAAAAATAATTTTGTTTCAGGGATGCAGATGCATTGCACATACTTCTGGGCCCTTAGCTGATTTTTAATGTATTGAAAAATGGGAAGAGGATGCAGAAGAAAACTGTACTTCCTCACCTTCTCCCATATACAATGAAAATGATTAATACTTGTCATGCTCAGCTAGTTGCTTTCCTCTTATAAGAACATCTTGGAGCTGCTAATTTCTTAATTCCAGTGGCTTAAATGGAAGGTATGGAGATTTTTTTTCTGACCTTGGGAAGAGCTAAAATCTTCTTATATTTATAAAATAGACAGGAAAGAAGAAGATTTGAGCACTACTGTGGCAACTTGTTCTGTCTACTAATAGGTATAGTCAAGGGAAGTTAAATAGCTTGCATTAGAACAAAGCTTGAGAGTGTAATGACAGCTTGCTCTCAATTTTTTCTTTGCAGCTTTCTCTGCTACTTCTCAGACAAATTTTCAGGTGAAAAAAAGGAAGAGAGTGGGGATGACTGGCAAGCCTCATGTATGATGATAACTGATCATAAAGTGGTCACTCAAACTTCCTCATCACTTTGGGAGGTCAGCATAGCTGCAACTTTAGCATAATCCTGCCACCCTATGATTCTTGGAGCATCCACTACTACTGAAAAGACAAGTATTTATTGCAGTGTATTTCCAAAATAAAATGGGATTTTGAATTTATCCCCTTTGAACAAATATATTCCCAGTAAATCCTACATGAGACTTTGTTTCAAAGGCAGCAGAAAGCGCAGACGGAGCAACTTTTTTCTAATTAAGACCCCCTCAAAGGTCACTCTAACTGATGAGATTTACACCATCACATTCAATTAATTAAACTAAAACTGTAACAGAAGTTCAGAAGGGTCTATCAGGTGAGTGCCTGTTCATTGTCTCCTGCTGCATTTGAACCCCTTGCAAGGAAGAGAAAAAGGGTATGGCATTTGTGTTTTATAAGGTAGCACATCTCATAGCTGTGAACTGGGGTGATCTGTTGTCCTGGACTTGTGCAGAATTTATTCCCCTGTATTGAGAAAGCTGAGTGGGTATACTCACAGAGAATACAGACTCAGTAGTTGTTGGTTTGTTTGTGGGTTTGTTTGTGGGTTGTTCGGGGGGGGGTTGTGTGTGTGTGTGTTGTTTTGTTTTAGCTGTATTCTTGTCGTCCAAGGCCACCTCCAAGGCTTCCCACTCCCTGAGCTGAATGGCCGCAGGCAGCTCATTATCATGACTCGTGTTGCTGTCTTCAGCATTTTAAAAAGTCTTTTTCTATTTCTTCAGCAATAAGAGTGTAGTCATCTGCACTGCGACTCTTAACCCTTTTAAAAAGAATTTCTGTAAAAATCGTCCATCAAGGGCCCCAGCATGGGCTGTACGTGCTCTTGCTGTAAAACAAGCACACCACCTGACTCTGAGTACCTGGAGAAGACTAGTTGCTGGTATGTGCTGACAGGGTCCCCAGCCTGGTGTGGATTCTCACCCTGACTTTATTGGAAAAATATTGACAAATAGAAGTTTTCAGTTGGAAGGGTCCTACAACAATTATCTAATCCGATAGCAGGAAAGTAGCTTTAATTCTCTCCCTTCCTTTCCCCTTCTATGCTCTCTGTCTCCTATCTGGCATTTCAGCCTGACACAGTTACTGGAGAGGCTAATGAAGCTGTCCGTGACCTTCAGTGCTGCCCAGAGTACTACGTTTCCAGGCAATGGGATGCTGTTTTGTCTACTTGTACAGCCCTCCATCCCATTTACAGCACACCCTGCCAGACACCTCTCTAAACCTACCTTTGAATCCTTGTAAATATTGCAGGAATTTAAGGAATGCAATGCCAGTTTATCCTGAAATGCAGAACATAATTTCTTTGTGACTGGAGTAGGAGTTTACTAAGTTGTGTGTATGGAACACCACCTTACTACAAACAGGCTGCTTTGTTACTGATCTCACTTGTTTAGCAGTGCCAAAGCATAGACATCTTATAAAACCAACCATAGCCATCAACCACAGAAGCTTTGGCAATATCGATCATTGACTTCAATATTGATCTGGTTGTTTTGATTTTTGTATAAATGTAACTACTGGGTTGTAGCTTAGGCCTGTGGAAACTTCAGATTGACTTGCTCCAAGGTCTGGCTGTTTTCTCTGGAAGACTCTGCTTTGAGATGATTGATTCATGAGCAGAGATTTTCACCACTTTAGAAGCATGATTTTAATGTTTGCGGTATCCTGGAGATCAGTGTCGTGGCAAGGGTGGCTGAACCTCGTGTAGAACTCTTGAGCTGTCATCATTTATTAGCTGAAATATTAAAGCAAATCATCATAGACTTCATGCTGATTTAGGATGCTGGGCCAAAGTTTGAAGCAGAATTGCTGTATATGTAGTTCCATAGAGAAAAGGAGTTTTTTGGAGAGGAGTAAGGTCATCTGCATGCTTTAATCTCTATGTGGGTTTCCAGTGGAGTCCGTTTTCCTTGTTTTGATGTTTGGAAAGCATGGGTGAGCTTACCTGATATTTTTTAAAAAAAATTTTTATTCTTGCTGGTAGTAGGGGGAACAGGTGACAGGAGATATGGCTGCAGCTCCTTGCTCACTTTCTACCAACTTTGGTGCTAACAAGAGGAGCTGCTGTAACAAATTAGGAAAACAATACATTACTGATTGTTCATTAGATGCTTGAAATGAGCATGTGTTTAGTAAGGTAGCAATTAAGGACTGACTGACAATAACACACTTCTTTGTCTTTAAAAGAAGAATCACTGAATCACAGAACATTAAGAGTTGGAAGGGACCTTGAAACATCATCTAGTCCCTTCTGCCTCTGCCTGAGCAGGATCAACTAGACTAAATCACATGGAATGCGTCCAGGTGGGTTTTGAATGTCTCCAGAGAAGGAGACTTCACAACCTCTCTGAGCAGTCTGTTCCAGTGCTTGTGTCTTTGTTTAATGAAGGGTTTACAATGGTATTTAGGTTTTGTGCATAGAGTTCAGGTGAGGTGGGTCCTGTATTCTGATGAATATGGATAAATTGAATAAATTGAGAGAAGACATTAAAAATGTCTTGGATTCCCTTTGTCTTGAGGATGTGTGTACTTTGACAGAGACAAACGAGATAGCTGAACCTGTGCTGAGTTCCTTGCGGCTGTGGCCAGCTGTCCCTAGCAAGCGAGCTGCTTGGTGTTTCCACTGGCACAGTATACAGTAGGCACTGCACGTGGGCATTGAGACTCTGCCTCATGTGACAGAGTGGTGTTGCTCAGTGTTACTTCTTGCTTCTGAAAAATGTAAATATTGGGGAATAAATCCGGTTCTTAAAGATTAATTAAAGTAGTCACTTCCCAATCTCATGACATTGAATGGCTTTTGGATAAAAATGCTTGTTTGAAAATATAAAGAATAAAAAAGGATGCATTACAGACTGTCTCACTTAGTGTGTTTCAGAGTACCTGGAAGACTTTTATATGTTTAATGTTGCATCAAATCTTCTATACCTGCTCAAATTTACCTGCCTGTTTATGTTTCTAAGAAAATCTCAAACATCTGTTTTATTTTATAATTATGTTACTAATCCGACACATGGTACCACAGATGAGAGTTGATCCTTGTGTCAGGAGCCTCAATATTTTTCACTTTTTATGTTTTGTCTGCTTTTAAAACATGAGAAATAGAGGAAATATAAGAGTCTTGAGTTTCTTGACTGCTGTGAGGACTATGAAATTATTTCATACTTTTATAAAAATCCCCTACCCGTCTGTGTTGGCTTTAATGGGATTAATCACTGAAGACAGGGCATTAGTGATTCGCATCAATTCCATCCCATTCACTGATTCATCTGAGTCATTTGCTTCACTCTCCTTCAGAGAAAGAAAAAGAGAAAAAAATACCTAAGCTGTCGTGCCTTCTTTCAAACAGTCAATATGCAATAGGATTTCCTCAGCCTCTTTTGGAGTTCCTCATTTGGAACAAAGTGTGAGTAGGTTTAGCTTCGCCTTGTCGAGAACTTGACGGATACCCGTTCTTCAAGACTCTGAATGTGTACCAGTGTTGAAAAAGTTGTGAGATTATATTGCCTCCTTTGCTCACAACATACTTAATAGAATAAAGAAACTTTGAAAAGCTGAGGTGGTAAAATGATACAAGTTGTCTAGTCTGTGGTAAGTTTCTTCTAAAAAGTTTTCTTATCTTTTCTAGTCCTCATATGATGGTAGTTCTTTCCCATGTATGATGTTTTTATTCTGTAGGTGTATGCCTTTTTGTACTCATAGTTCCAGCTCTTGCTTGTCAAAATTTGACACAGCTCTGTAACTTCTCCTTGTTTTTATTGTTTGTAAAATTAGGAGCATCTCAAATCTGATTGTTCTCTGAACTAACTCTTATCAAATCTTTTTACAGTTCTTCAGTCATGGAGTTCTTGAGTTTCAGTATTTATCCTCTGTGGTTTCTTCATTAGCTTATATAAGAATCCAGAGTTTCACCACGTTTATTTACCTCCCCACTACATTTTTTTTTTTAAAGTGAATGCACCAGTCTGTTCAGTGTCCTGTGGCCAAATTTAGAAGCGGGATATGCTTTGCTCAACTGCTTTGTACTCTATTGCACTAGAGAGAAATGGCTGTCTTTAGTATTGCATCCAGTGTGTATAGGTTCTTGTCTCAGTCATGAAGCTGAGAGCGCAACATACTTTGACAAACTAAATAAAAAATTAAAATTTATGGATATTTTAGTGCTTTTTTTTAATTTATTGCAGGTAATTAAAGTGCATAGTGAAGATGAAACTAGCAGAGCTTTGGAAGTACCAAGTGATATAACAGCCAGGGATGTATGTCAGCTCTTGATATTGAAGAATCGCTATACTGATGATCACAGCTGGACTCTGTTTGAACAACTTAGCCACACAGGTTTAGGTAAGACTAATGCTATAAAACGGTCCATCAGTAAAGCTGTTTGCTTTTCATTTTTTGCATAGAAGTACAATTGTAATAGAAAGGATTCAAAGCAAAATGATAGGAAATACTTATGTGAATTTGTTCTTTTGGAAGTTTGTTGCTGTTTCTCTTTTTTTGAAAGCATAGCTATCAAGTACATTTTGTCATAGTACATTTGCCTCACACTGATATGCATCTGTAAGAGTGATTTGGACGACATTGACCCTCAATGTTCTCACTGCATTCCCTTCCTCACCCTTCCTTGATTTGCTCTAGCAGTTCTTCCTCTTTGACTGGTATTTCCTGCTTATGTCTAGCAAGACTTATTTTCATTGCAAATAAAACAGTGGTTATTCCCAACACACCTGTGTGAAATCTGACATCAAGGACAGAAAGCGATTAGACGGTGCTATCCCATCTGGACAATAGGACTCAGTCTTCAGAAACAACATCAGAGTACATTGTCAGTATTTTCCTTCAATACAATATTTGCTTAGATTTATTGTGAACTCTGGGACAAGTCTACTAAAAAAGCAGAACGAAACCATTCTTCTAAACTTCCAATTATGGACCAATGAACTGTGTTGAAATTACTTGATGGTTACTATTTTAAGTTGCTGGAAATGAAATGCTCTGTACATCAGCAGTGCTCCTCTAGTGTAGTAAAACTCTCCTTTTTCTATTGTACAGTTGAAAAGGTGTCATCTGTGGTTTCAGATGACAACTATAATTTTAACTTCTGGTCTCTGTTCCTTTTTGTAGTGTATAGATGTAATTTTGCAGTATAAAAACACATTGACACAAATTAAATATATAGAGGAAAGGGGATGTTTGCAGAGATGTAAAAACTGCAGAACACAGGAAAGACTTCACTCAGCAAAAGATGATTTTAGAAGCCTACTGCTAGGATATCATACTGAACTGATACTCAGTCAAACAGCCTTCTTTCCTTTTTACAGCATTACATTTCAGTACAGTATTGTGTTTGGTTTTGATAGGAAGTTATATCAGAAAAATCTACTGGAAGACAAATGCCTTTAAAAATCTGGTCCTAATTTCGTGTCACTGAAAGTTTCCATATTATTCTTGAATTTTGGCATTGTTCTGGTGTTACCAAAGGTAGTACTTGTACAAACTCAAGGGCAGTTCCAGATGATAGTACAAAGAGTGACTTGAGAAAGAGGATGTTTTGGGGCGGCCTCTCTGCATTCTGAAATAAATAGAAAACTCTCTGAAGTCCTTAATTCTCAGGGACTGCCCTAGTACTTGGTAAATCCAGTACTGTTGATTTAAAGAAAAAACACACCAACACCACCCAAAAAAAAACCAACCTGCCAAAACTGCTTCCACCCCACAGTGGATATTTTTACATGGCTCAAAGCTATTGTTAAACTCTTTTTCTGTGTGTGTCTAGGGACTCTGGTTTGTGCATTTGTGTAGAATAAACTTGACTGTGCATCTCCAACTGTATTATGTTTAACAGACATATTTTAAAGATGAACTACAAAAGCTAAAACTGTTTTCTGCCCTTTTCTGCTCCTTTATCCTATGAAGGCAGCCACAAACGTTTTTCAATTTTTTTTCTTGCTTTGTAACATTTCAAAGATATTTATAAGCTCTTGCACTGAATGTATCAGTTGTAAGATGCTTCCAGCTCAGAGAAAGGTCAGCGCTAAATCTGGGTCGAGGCTGTAAATGACTGACTGCTACAGAAGAGGAGGTATAAAAATGGCTTTAGACAACACTACTATATAAATAGTAGAAGTGTTTTCTGTATTTTATAGTGTGGCTGGTGTTTAAGTAGTGTAGTAACTATTGAAGAAGACACTTTTGACAAACCATGCCAGAACAATAGTCCCATCGTTTCTCAGGGTTTATTTATTTGCGTGATACACTTGTTCAAATAGTGTGCTCATTTCATTCTGAAGGATATTTATTGAAGATTTCATTATCAAATCATTAGTGAAGTTGCTTTTCCTAAAATTCTGAAATTCTCCTATTTGCTGGCACACAGGTCTGAAGGCCTGCATTGGCCACATAGTCTTCTTATTGCTCCAGCTGATTTTGGCATAAGTTTAGAAAAAGGTGAACTATTAATTTGAAAAAATAAAATTTATTTCCTGGATAATGACAATAGCAATTCAGTATTACTAGCCAAGGGAAGGAAAACCTTGAGATATTTTCTTTTTTTTTTCCCTTGTTAATAATAGTGAAAAGTAACACGATTTTTTTTATGATAGATCTAGTGTTGTTGGAAAGGTTTAACATACTGATCTTGACATGTTATTTATGTTCTGAAGCACTGAATGAGTAGCATGAACAAACATTTTCCCAGTGATGATTTAGGCTTGGACTGTGTGCTATTTGGTTGTTGGTTTTTTTTTTAATATACTTTAACCACGGACGGTTGTTTTTTGGACAGTTGTTTTTTGCTCCCAAGTTAAATGAATGGATATAGAAAGGAGAGGTACTGTGAGCGAGTGTGTGTCTCTGTGTAAATTCCAGTGTGATGGGGATTAATAATTCATTAATCAATTAGGGAACATTTTCTTTAATATCTAACAGCTGTCTGAATACTCTTGAATTAGATATGATTGCATGAATCTTAGTGAGCTGAGTGTAGTGTTCCGCTTTTAATCAAGACAGACATTAATTATATCACTGGAGTGTGCCTTCATTGCTGTGTGGAGGGAACTGCAAGTGACAGTTAGGAAAGAAAAAACCCACAACCAAATCCCACTCAAAACATAAAACATTGTCCCTGTATTCCTGCTTTCACAAACCTGTATGGCCTCTAGTGTGGAACTATACCATTGAAAATTAAACATGATTATGTCCTTACTGCTTGGCAAGTGCTGACCCAGGTGGTATTGACTCGGGGTGAGATGATTCCCCCACCTGTGCCCTTCCCCAAGGCACTAGCTGACTGCCCACCATGCAGGACCCATGCTGAGTGCCCACCCTCTGCCACTGTCTCAGCAGCGGGCATGCTCTGCCTTCCTACCCAGCTCCAAAGTTTTGCAGTAGCCTGGGCTCTGTTTCAAATATCTGAAGTATGACTGTTACTACGACTGTGTGGTTCTGGTATGTGTCCTTTTTGCCTCAACCTATTGAATTAAAAAAAAAATTCTTGGTGGTTTTCTACCTAAGATAATTGAAGGCAGCTGAGGACTGCCTGGATTTGGATGATGCCATGTCATCAATCCCACCTGGTACCTTGGTGTTGGAATCCTGTAATTCCACTGCAATTCCCCTGTACAGGGCAGGCTGTAGAAACAGATGAGTTTTCCATAGCTGCTTTTATTTTCAAGGAATATGTTGTGTTTGTTCTGAAATTTTTCCTTTTCTAGCAAGAAACCTTTGTGTTGACTGTAAACAGTTTTCCATTTGCTTCTGCAGCTAAACGGATGTCTGTTCTAGAGGTCCTCTTTGAAAAGGTGATAATACCTTGGCCAGACACATCATTGTTATGTTTCAGCCTCTCATTTTGATTTCACTGAATTATTTTAGGTAGCCTGTGGGAAGTCTCACAAAGCACTGTCTGTGCAATAGTACTGGGCAATGGCTTTTCTGAGTTTTACTTAGTGTATTTTTTGCTGTACAGCTTGAAATGTGTTCTCATGCACTTCAATATTAAATCTTCTCTCATGCACTTTAGTTACTTTCCAAAGTTAGGGAGACTTTTGTTTTGGACTGTAGTAGGTGCTCCTCATGTTAGAGATGGTAGTAATGAAGAGGTGGTAGAGGGGACCATAGAAACTCTCCAGTCAAGCCAGAAGAGAAAAAACCCAAAGTGCAGCTTTTTCATGGCGACATTTAGGGATTTGATTACAGGGATGTATTTTGGAGGGCACCAACTCAGTGTTTCAGTTCCTTCAATAAAGTAAATTGGATCAGTTCTGAGATATTCTGGGATGTGACACCTTAAAAGTAAACACTGGCATCCCTAGCCATCCGTTGGGGTGATGCACAATGTCTCATTTTTTTGTACCAAGAAGTAAGTTTGAGGAAATGGCATTTTCTTAAATGTCATAATGCCAAGCATTTAAGAGTTTTAAATGTCATCCCAGAGGAGCACTTTCTCTCTGTAAAACTGAAAGGAAAAGAAAATACTGGTTTGGGGTAAAAGCTTCAGTTCTTTAATATCGCTTTACCCCTGCATCTGAAGAATATATTTTTGGGGCAGCGCAGCCTGTGCAAGATTTTTAAATGCTCACTTACTTTCAGTATTTTTGGGACATTTTTTGTTTTCTGAATTGCTTTATGTTTGTATTCTCTTCATCTGGTTACATAATGAATTTCATATAGCATCCTTAATCTCTCTCTTTATGAGTTCAAGAATTAGTTAAATTCAATGAAGAATGCATTAAATTCAGTGGAAATTTAACTTTTCCCTGTTTATTCTCTAGATCATGCGAGTGCTTTGTCTTCTACTAGTCATGAGCTTGATATTTTCCTACTGATGTGAAAATTAGCTGTATGAGCGTATTGTGTCTAAATTTGCTAGCTGGAAACTTCTAGAAAGAGCTTATAAATTTACAGGCTACAGTAAAGCTCTTAGCCACCAGGCTGGGCAGACGGTGAAGCATGAAGCAATGACTGATGAAAGAGATGGCAAGAGAAGATAAAGAGTAGATGCTGTAGTTCTAAAGAGGTTTTAATGATTTCAAATTTGAGGTTTGATTTTTACATTTTTATTTCTTAGAAGGTTGCGCACACTAGACTTTATGAAAGTTAGGCTCTTTGCTTAGCCAGGACCACTTGCAAAAAATTTGCTCTTTACATTAATCCTATGCCTAATAAAGGTTTTTTTAAATCTACACTACTTTTTTTATCACTTATGATTTTTAAAAAAAAGTTTCTAATAGCAGGAATTTATATGAGAGTATGAACATTCATTTAAAGTATATCATGAGATCCCTTATGATAATGCAATGAAGTGTAGAAAATGTGATCAGAAAATTGTGAGCTACTTGATTTTTATAATGTAATTTTAACTGCTTTTTCCCTTTGAAACCATGCTCAGAATTGGATGTTAAAACCCCATAATTGGCTGGGAGACATAAGCTTAGATCTCAAACCTATTCTTAAAGTGCAACTCATTGTGGGAGAGTAAATTTAAACTTTGAGGTGCCAGTGATCATTTAAATAAAATCTACAGCTTTGTTCAACTTGGTCTTGTTCTTATTAGTTTGAGTCCACAACAATGTACAAGTGGCCAGAACAACTGTATGCTCATGTAGAAGCATGTTCATCCTTTTATTTGTAACGTGATTTCATAAGCTGCTGAAATTTATTTTAGAACAAAGGCAGTATAAATAACATTTTACAGAAATTATCTATAGTCTTTCAGGATTTTTGCTTAACTTTCTGGACTGTGACTAGTCATTGCATTAGTCAGAGTTGCAAAACATAAACATGCACAGCACGTGTCCAGAAAAGTTCTTAAATTCTCTATCTTTCCTGTAAGTGCATTTCATTGCACCCTACTGACATGGAATAGTAATTCAGTGTAACATGGACCTGATTGATTGACTGCATGCAGATTGCTTGTTTCATGTTTTGTATTAGTTTAATATTACTTTTCTATTATGACCTTTGTGTTTTTAAATTCTGCTCCCAGGCTCTTAGATGCAGGTTATATGTTGGACTTTTTAAAATCTGTTTGGGATTTTTTACAGGAAGAGCTCTAGAGGACCATGAATTAGTGATGGAAGTCCAGTCAAACTGGGGAATGGAAGAGGAAAACAAATTCTATTTTAGAAAAAATTATGCCAAGTATGAGTTTTTTAAAAATCCACTGGTAAGTTCTAACATTGTATCTGTGATGTGGTGCAATCACTGTTCTGTCAAAAAATGTTCTCTGTTACACACAGATAGGCAGAGTGTAAAGCTGTGTAGCATGTATCAAAAGGGATTAGGAGGGAATATATAGGAATATTTGTAGTGTGTGTAACTGTTGTCTAGTTCCTTTTTTGCAATTGTAAAATATCTATGTTCATACTTGGGTGAGGGGGGCAGACGTGGGCTTAACTTTCTGACATTTTCACATTGACCTATGACAAAATTAGATTTTTTGAAACTGAGTGAAGTTTCCATCAAGTGACAACAAAACACATAATGCAGCAGCATAAGAAAGGGGTGTCTGTAGCAAAGATGATTTAATTGTTAAAATGAAAATGGAATGTTGCAGCCAGTGCTGCCCAATGGCACCTTCTCACAGCTGCAGCCAAATGACAACTGACAAAAAAGGCCATGAGCAGCCATAACCTACTAGAGTAAATGGAAGTGAAGCCAGAGTTAGTATGTGTAAGGAATGGAAAGAAAGCAGAGACAACTTACAACTCAAGGATGCCAAAGGCCAGTGAATTCTGATTCAGACCTTGGCTGATGGCAGAGGCCATGGAAGCAGTCCTGGCGCAGCACAAGAAACTCACCATCTGGTTACTCAAATGCTTGGCATATTTGGATCACTCCTAATGCTGTCTCTTGGAAAGCCAGCTTGTTTTAGATTTCAAAGGGAGAAATAACAGAAATGTATGAGGACTTGAAAGGTGAAAAGTGGAAGGGAATGCAAACTATCTACCTGTGAAAAGGACAAAAAGGTAAATATTAAGATACCAAAAGATATATGAGAGATCTGAGGGGTTTTTTTCTTGCTTCAACTGTGTTTCTGCATTCAGATTGCTGTACTCCTCTGACACTGAGATGCTGCTGCACTAGTGAAAATTTCGAAGCTTGAGATGATGTCATGGTTTAACCCCAGCCAGCAATTAAGCACCACAGAGCCACTTGCTCTGTGGGATGGGGGAGACAGAACAGCAAAAGTGAGAAAACTTGTGGGTTGAGATAGAGACAGTTTAATAGGTAAAGTAAAAGCTGCGCACACAAGCAAAGCAAAACCACTTCCCACCAGCAGGCAGGTGTTCAGCTACCACCAGAAAAACAGGGCTCCATCCTGCATAATGGTTACTTGGGAAAGGAAATGCCATCGCTCAAGAACATCCCACTCTTCTTTCCTCCACCCAGCTTTATGTGCTGAGCATGACATCATATGTCAGTCGGTTGGACAACTGACCAGTATATACATCAGTTGTACCCACTCTGTCTCCTCCCAACTCCTTGCACACCCCCAGCCTATTCACTGGTGGGGTGAGAAGCAGAAAAGGCTTCAACTCTGTATAAGCACTGCTCAGCAGTAACTAAAGCATCTCTGCGTCATTAACACTGCTCTCAGCACAAATCCAAAGCATAGCCCACACTAGCTGCTATGAAGAGTATTATTCTGTGCCAGCAAAACCAGCACAAGTGGTCAACAGTTCATAGAGAAGATTTCAGAAGAAGTTTGTATGTTGGTTACCCAGTGAGTGGAACCAGCTGAGGAGTGTTCATGCACCTGTGCCTAGCATCATCAGCTGTGGCTCGTTGGAGTCCTTAGAGTTCCTCTTGAGTCATTCTCTGTGTGATCCTACGTATAGCAAGAATGCTTCATCAGAAATGAGTTGATATGACTTAACTCTTACCAGTAGGTTGATTTTATTAAAAATTAAGTCAGTGAACATTGGATCATCAAGGGAATGTAAGCATCAAACTTGTCCAAATTTTGAGAAAACTTTATTGGTAACAGTCAGACTCTTGGCTAGTTATCTTCATGACTTATCTTCATGACTCCTTAGCTGCAAGTCTGTCCAATAAATGGCACCTTGAGTTTTTGGTGATAATGAAATTGGCATTTAAACTATGTGTGTTTAACCACACCATATTGATGTAGTCATATTTTTATATTAATTAATATTCATATCATACAAAATAGACAATTAAAAAAACCAACTGAGAATATTTATTTTCTATTAGTGAAATTTATTCCTTAGTATTTTACTGTGTTTCTAGTATAATGAAAAAAAAAAAATATTTTTCAGCACTGTGGTGTGTACTCTCCCTACTTCGTAGCATATTGAAGCCCCAGGCGAGTTTTATATGTTAACAGCGATAGAAACTATTAGAAAAATAACACGAAGGGCCAAGTACTACAGTACGACTTGCAGTGGTGTGTAAAACCTTTTTGCTTGCAGAGACCATTGATGTTTTCTCAGAAGTCTAAGTTTTTAGCAAATAATATATAGGATGTCACAAATTTAAGAATTATACTAAGGTAAGCTTAAAGTATTGGATCAGAGAATCTTCAGTGTCTTACAGCGTGTTGCAAACTTTAATTTTACTTCCAAAAGAGATAGGAAGTTTTATGTTGATTTTTACAGCACTTTGATACAAATTGTTGTTACAGGGCTTTTTTCCTGATCACATGATATCTTTTCCAAGTGAGACCAATGCAGCTGTAAGCCACTCTGGGATATTACAGGTATGTAATCTTTGAATGAAGGTCAGCTGGCAAGGCTCAGAATTTATCATTGGCTGTGTTGTGGGAGCATAGTTCTTTGTCATTGTTGGATCTGTTGCTCATTTCAAGTAATTTTAAAATGTGGTTAATATCTTCTTTTTCCTTATGAGATATTAAGTGATGTGTACCAATCCAGACACACGTGGAAACTTGCACATTCCTTCAGAACTAAGGAGTGCCAAAACAAGCAAAATGCAATAGAAGTATTTACTACCTTTATTGGGTATTTCAGGTGAGAGACCCTGTTTCCTTAAAAGGTGGAGTGCTGCCCTGCTCAGGACATACTTAACAGCAGGCCCTGTAGAATACTGAGGAACTGGTAATGTGAAACAAATGGATGTAAAAAAGAGTTAAATGGTCAGACTTAATGAGTAGGAAAATTTAGACTGGCTAGTATGATTTGTTAGCTTGAAGGCTACTGTAGCCTTTGGGAAAAAAAATATGGTAGGTCACTCAGTGTTAGTCATCTTTTAAGCGGACAGAAGATTTTAATTTACAGCGGGAATAATTTCACAGAATGACCATATCAGGGATCATCGTCTTACTTCTCAAAGAGGGGAAAAATGAGTAATAAAGGTGGAAACACACACATCACTCTTTTTTGCTTGTCACAAGAAAAATTAATTAATAGAAGAACTTTAGCTGGTCTTAAGACAACAACTGTTATGTGTGAGTTTTGGGGACAAAGAATAATTGGAAAGGCAACATGGTAAAACAAGATCTTTAAGGTAGAACTAAAAGAAATACAGAAATTAGAAAATATTTTTGTATCTATATAATAAATTCTACCTTGGCATCCACCAGTAAATGAAAAACATTAATGAACCAATTCTGAAAGTACTCTTTCTAGTTATATCCTTATAGAAGTAGGTGCTAGGTAGGAGGTTAAGACTATCCCAAATCTAGTAAAAAAAAGTTTCTAATTAAATGTAATTGACATGTGCTAGATTCTGTAAATAATTTTACAAACCTCAAAGGAATTCTGCATATCTAATGAAAATATCTTCACTTGTGCTACCTAAATAGGAAATAAATTTTGCAGTCTAATATAAACATTCAAATTTTTGCTACATATTATTGAATAGAACTTCCTTAAACCCTAGAAATAAAACATATTGTGATATCTAGAACATGTACAGAGCTTGTCAATTAAATTAAGAATAATTTAAAATAGTTACATCCCATTTTGATAGCTTGAAAAAAACATTGCAAACTCTTCTCTGTTGCTATTCTACATGCATTGTCTATGTAACTATATTTCATCAAATAAAACTTACAAGGCACAGAGTAGAGAATACCTTTGTGGATTGTGCAGCTGTCACGTGTGTTTCAGCAGAAGCTGTTGGGTAAATTGTGTACGAGGTATCTCTATTTCCTTGGAAACTTTCTTTAAAACGAGTGAAGGAGTTTGCACTATTATTTGTGATGTGCTTGGTCAGTTATCAAGAGAGACGTTAGTTTTAATAACTGAATGCTTACTGGTGATTAAAAAAAATAATTTACGATACATTTATAGTCGTAGATTGAGCTGTAAGCAAGTAAAATGTTTTTCAAATATGTTGTTTTGCTTGACTTTCATTGAAAGTGAAAAAGTATTTTGACTTAAAATCAGAGCATCTAAATAGCCTCAAAACCAAACCAAACCAAAAGTATACCAGTCTCTTAGCCATTTAGCATGGACTATTTAAAATTAGTAGGTCTGTCATATACTGAATGTCTCTGTATACCAAAGAGAGGGTTTCAGTCTCTGCCATGAAGATCTTTAGCCTAAAAAAAGTAGTGTGTCACTATATTGATAGTGTGGCTGTTACGAGGCACAACACTGTATGCACAGTCGCTTGTGGTAGTATGGATTATTTGGGTCTTGCTTTAGGTTATTTTTACAAATTGGTTGCTTTAAAATATGTCAAAAATGAATTTAGTAGCAAGATTTTAATCTGAGGGCTCTCCTTATTGTAACGCAATACTCTGTTCAGATTTTGGTGTGGGTTATTTGTTTGCTTTTTGAGAATTAGCAACTTTTCATAGGTGGTCAAAAATTACTTCACCAATTTGATGTGAAATTCACGTTACATGTAATTCTAAATGGGGATTGGGACTTCTTGTAAACCTGGTCTGTTTATTGGAGCAACTCTTATTTTAGATGAATTCATGTATGTACTAGATCCTTTTGTATTCTTATTCATGACAGCATTTCCAATGAATAGACTACACAGTATAGGTAGTGTTGACAGAATTGAGTCCTCCTGAGTTAGTAGGTGAAATGCTCACCTTACTGAAGTAAATTTATTTTTCTTAAATTACTTTGAAGGGTCACAATTTTACCCTATGTTTCTTTCATTTTTGTTTGTCTGAGAGTAACATTTCTTGGATTTTGTAATTGTTTTTTTAATCGTTAATTGTATTTGTAGCAGAATTTTTTTCACTGTGCAGCATGTCAGACACTTTTAAATTTAATGGTGACATATTCAAAATAGGTAGTTGAAATTGCTTGCATAATTGCATACTTTTTTCTGGTTTTGCTTTAAGAATAGACCTATTCCTTCCCCCCTTCCTCATTGTTTAATAGATGCAATTGATATTCAGATTCTGTAGGTACACTTGAAGTTCATAGTTCAAGCCTTGTATCGATCAATTTAGCTGCTTCTTTCTAATAGCTTTTTATGTATATAATGTGAATACATTTAAAAAAAAAAAAAGCTTTTGTAGATAGCACATGTTCAAGCCATCTTCCAGAGCAATGAAAAAACCTTTTCATGTGATGTAGAGTACACTAAAGAAGAGACCATATATCTTTCCTTAATAAATACAGCATAAAAGAAAATAAATTTTATATATGCAGAAATTAAGTTAAATACGGAACAGGATTACCAAGACAAACACTGATTGTTTTATGAAAGGTAGAATTACAGATACAGTCTCTCCCCATTGCTGTCTGTTGCCCCATGTGCTTAGTTGTTCTCATTCTCCACCTTCACAGATTTAAGATTCAGACTAATTTCTTTACTGTTTCTGCCACGGCAAGTCCCTCTTTGTCTGACGAGGTTTTCATCTGACCCCTCCAGTCTTCAGGCTTGAATAGTCATGCATTTAATTTCAGTCTCTTGTCAGTCTCCTAGACATGTTCTACTCTGCACATTGCCTTTCCCCACCTCCCACACTGGGTTTTTCTGGCTTCTCTCCCAGTTGAAACCCCTCAGATGTCTTCAGGAGACAACACAGAGAGTTGGTATCAGTTCTGCACTACTATTACTTCGTGCCCCTGAAATTTATCAGCAGTTTCACGGGGAAATCCTGCTCATTCCCAATAGCTTTGGGCCGGATCATGGCTGCTTGTCGTCACATCTTCCCCAACAGAAAATATTTGTTTGCTTTTTTAATTCAGGTTAGTTGTAAAATGGTTGGTTTCTACATCTTATCATAATCGAGTCCTTGGTGCTGTCATGTATTAGTATCTGGAAGAAAGGGTACACATTTGACACCATCCTATATACCATGTTATATAGATCACTGCATGGGAGAGAGTTTACAAGCTTATTTCTGCACATTGTGTGACCAGTAATCCTTTTCTTCATTTAAGTCCTTCCACTTCATCCTATATTAAGGAATTTTTTTATTTAAATTTTTGTCCCATTTTGATTATCTTTTATTTGCAGAAACAGAGATGCATTCCCCCTATAATATACTTGCATGTAATTCTATTTAAAAAACCCACAACCAACCCACAACAAACAGAACTTAAGGAAGTTACTTTTTCTGGTATGTTTAGTTTTAGGTATTTATTACAGATGTTCAGTTCTCACTCTGAGATATTTATACTGGTCATTCCTTCTGACAGTTAATGGGTTTGACTACAGCTTGTTCATGTTATATTTTCTCACACAGTCCTCAGCTGTCTCAGAAAGAAAAAGATGGATCTAGGACTCCCTATTTCCTAGTATTATTGCTACTTTATTTTAATTGATAGCATGGGTACGACAGGGACTGTCAAAGCTGAGCTTTGTATTGCTCTTCCACTTTGGTCCTCTGAGTAAGAAAAGCATTTTTCATGACAGCGCTCTGCTTTGAAGCTCTTATGGCAGAAATCCTGGGGAAGATACTTGTGCAGGCTGGGAGCCAGCCAATCTTTCATCTTCAGCACAGATACTAATGCCTAAACTGATGCTCTTTTGTCTTTCCATATATTGACTCTCTTAGATTATCCTAAAGCTTCCATTCGACTTGTTTTCGGAGTTGAACACTTTTTCAGTGCTTCCTTTACATTCACCATCAGTGAATCTGTTAATACCTGGCAAATGGGAAGATCAACAGGCTGGAACGCCAAACAGGACCTACCTGTCCACTTCAGTGTGGATGAAATAGCTTAAACTGCATTTGTACACAGCCACACGGCACACAGCCAGCAGCACAGTTAGACAAATGTAATTTAACTATTCAAATAGCAGAGAAGTGATTTGTAATGCATTCCTAGCTGTGGGCTGGGGCACTGCCCTGTGAGATGAGGCCTGCCCATATTACTGCATCGCACCAGCCTGGTACGGTCTGTGGATGGTGCAGTGCCTGCGCCATAGGAAAACAACAGAAGTGAAAGAAACCTTGGGGATCGCGGTTGGACTGCTTTATTAAGGGAGAGCTTGGTACACTTCCAGTGTCGCATTCAGCGTGGTTCAGTATTGGCCAGTTTGTCTCATGCCTGGTAGTGTGCTGCTTTGTGCCTTCAAATCAGATTTTCTGGAAGTGGCAGCGGACAGGAGGAAACTGCAGCAATGAAAGCTCCAGGTATCAACCAGAACATCCCATGTTCCCAATGTCTGTATAAGCCTGGGTGGTATTTATGATTCTGCAGGCCAGTCTGGGGCAAGGTTCCTTGAAAAGCTTAGTAACAGCACAGATTCCTTTGTATATGTGGAAATGGAAGAATTCTGGGTTCGTCTGTTTAGATGTGAGGCATGGTTCTGAGTAGTATATCAGAGGAAGCGTTGTAAAAATAAATGCATTTCATAGAATTAGAATAAATTTAATATGGTTTCCAGCTTTTAGGGGGTACTTTGGCAGACTGATTAAAATTGTGTACTTGGTCTTAGCAAGGTAACAGCTGTGTTGTACTCTGATTTGTCTGCCTGAAATGGTTAAAGAGAAGCCATGGAGTATCTTGAGTAGAGGCAGTGAATCAGTTAGCTTCTCTCAGTGCATTAACTTGTCTGTCCATATCTTTCTGCCTCTTCTATGGCCTGTGAGGGTGGGTGCTTTTTCCTGGCAGTTCTGGAGGCACATTGGCTGACCTCTCAGACATTTAAGTCCTCTTTCCTTCCTCTTGATGCAGCTTTTTTCAATAATCTGTGCCACGTGACTTTGAACAAAGACACAGCCTGTTTTGGTGACTGGCCCAGCTTCTCCTGGTTTTGGTTCAACTAAAGTTCCTTAAGCACAGCTTCAGGTCCTGAGACCTTTGTTCCTTCCTTTTGAAAATGGTAAAATCTGCTGACCTGCAAGTTTTGGGGATTTTGATTTTGTATTTGTTTGCTGAATTAATTTTAACTCAGATCAGTTCCCTTATCTTGTTTGTAATAACAGGAGTGGGGGAAGAATGTAATTTTTTTCTTCTTTTGGTAGCATTGATTTGCAGTTGTATATAAATAGGGTCTGAAGCATGGGATTAGAACTTCTTACACTGGTTTGGTTGCTGAAGTCATCATATTGTGTAACTAATGCTCTCATTTCAAACCATATGTTCCATATAAATGTGTAACTTGCTTAGCATACCTTGGAGTTGTGTAACCTTTTACACGCCTTAAATCAGAGATACACTTAATGGGATTAGATGCAATCATAACTGAATTACTGTGGTGTGGTAGTGGATTTAGGGGTTTATTCCCCTTAGTCCTGTCAAAGTACGTTAATGAAACAGAAGGCTGGTTTCAGATGAAAAGAAAAATTCATTTTCTTTCAGATGTTCCTAAGCTCCAGCACGTATCCTGAGATTCATGGTTATTTGCATGCCAGGGAGCAGGGGAAAAAATCATGGAAAAAATTGTACTTTCTTTTGAGAAGATCTGGCCTTTATTTTTCCACTAAAGGTACATCTAAGGTAAGGGGGGGGGGAGAGGAGAGAGACAAATATGAAGTTAGAACAAATGTGTGTGTATTTATCATATGCTGTAATAATAACCAAATTTGAATTCTGACTTGCAGTGATAAAAAAGAAAAAGTATTTATTATAGATAAAGTATAGAGAGATACTGAGATAAAATTTGGAATATATTGTTGTAGAAACAGTAATTTCATTTTGCCTGATAACTTTGTTTCATTCTGGTTCATACTTTTCCAGTCACTTAACAGAATACCTTTTAAAAATGAATTTTCAAATAGTAAAAGTTCTGAAGTGAAGCAGATGCTCTGAAAAGTGACCATAATACTTCATTATCTAAAAGAACCAAAAACCTATGTATAAAAGGGTTTTACAGGAAGATTTTGATTTCTCAAATTTCATCACTGGACAGTCTTTCATTTTACTAGTTTGACTTTTATGATTACAGTACTTTAACCTGCTTATGTTAAACTAGATACATTGGAGTTGAGACACCTTTTACATAAAGCACTTGATGTTTTTTCTTGCTCTGAGCTTTCTTTGTTAACTGCCACAGTATTCATTGAGCTATTTTTGTATCCTTCAGCAAATTTCTTCTGTTTGCTTCCTTATGTAACCTTAGACAATGGATATAATGGCTAGAAATAGTATTGGGCAGTAATTATTAGAGAATATTGTTTTTCAGATTATGAAAGTATTTTTTATTTTGAAGTTTGAAAGGCATATTGCTCTGAAAACTTGACTCCTAGTCCAGCATTATTGTGGCATGAATTTAGTGGATCTTTTCCCAGAAATGATATCACTTGTACTTTGATTTTAGTCCCTCTCTGGAAGAACGAACTTTTGACTAGTTTGAGGTAATAAACAAAATTAATGTTGAGTTTTCTCTTTCTAGATTTCATGATGTCACAGTAAAAACTGCAGTATGTAAGACTGTATTTTGGAATAGGCTAACTACTATACTCTTCTGAGTTTCTTATCTGGAGAGACTGGCTAAAAATAGTCTAACTGTATTACATTGCTCTTCTTTTTAGGAGCCAAGGCATCTGCAGTTTTTCTGTGAATTCAGCAATAGTGATATGTACATGTCTTTGACAGGCAAAAAGATTTCTGGGGCACCAACAAACTATGGATTCTGCTTTAAGGTACAAGCTTATTATTCTGATACATATTAAAGCAAGCCACAGTTTTTAGGTAAGCTTAAGTTTCTTTAAGGTTTTTGAAAGCAACATTCAGCTGTCTATTATAAAATAGGAGAATTAGTGGCTTTTATTTCAACAGGTATTATCTTCAAGATATGCATTAATGCTAAAAAAATGTGCTGTGGCCTTCTAGCCTAACAAATCAGGAGGAACCAGAGACCTGAAACAGCTCTGTGCAGATGATGAACAAAGTAGGACCTGTTGGATGACAGCAATTAGGTTGCTTAAGGTAATTTTTCTGTGTGGTGTCAACTTTTAAAGTTTACTATGTGGTAAAGATGTAACATAATTCTAGGTTCCCATGCAATAGTAGTATCAGTTTTGTACTCTGAAAGCTTAATTTTCTTCATCCCAAGAAACAGAGACCAAATTACTGGAATCATTGTAGGGGATAGGATGATGTCTCGAAACCTCAGTCCTGCAGATACTTAAACTTAACATTAAGCATATGCTTTTATGTAAACATGTTGAATTCAGTGAGATTGTTGAGTAATGCTGAACAAAGCTATAAGAATACACAAGAAGTCTAATTTGTTTTTAAAACGTGTCTGTCTGATAAAATGTGTATGTTTATAAAGGCAGCAACAACAACAATGATGATGTACCTTTCTTCATCCTTTTACAGCATTTGTCCCTGTTGTTCAATGGTAAAGAAAAGCACATCTTGTCTTTTACATCTGGAAAAAAAGTAATCACTTGGCTTAGGCTTACAGTTCTTTTAATTCTAACCATGTTATTTTCTGGTTTTAGTATGGGATGCAGCTGTATCAGAATTACATGCAACCATATCAAGGTAGAAGTGTCTGCAGCCCTTTGAATGTAACACCTATGGTATGTCCTACAGTAGCTCTTGTGAACAAATACGTTGTTTCTGCCATCATGCTATTTTTAAGTCACTTGTGTCAGTTATACTTCTGACCTGATCCTGCAAATCTTTGCATGTGCAAATGCTTGCTGAAATCTTTAGGGCTGTCAGGGTTGGCTAGAGAGCTAATTGGTTGATTTACTTACCTAATACAAATCAGGTAGCTCAGGTCAGTTAGCAGGTTTTTTTCCCTATGTAAATCTCCAGTATTTTGGACGTTCATTGGCTTATTATCACTGCCAAAAAGAATGGAAAAAGGATTTTGGAAACAGAGCAGCAGAACTGTAAGTGCATTGAAAAAGAAGCAGTGATTAAGGTTACACATGCTCTAAATGACAAATAAGAAACAAATTCTTTTCAGTGTACAGTAATAATTCCACTTTATTTTTTTAAATATATGATATTAGTTACTTGAGATTAATTTCAGCTGGTGTAATTCTGACTGGACTTTAAAGGAATGCCATAATTACTTGTTGCCAGGACTTGTGACAGTGATTTTAGAGTGGATTTTTGGGAGCTTTTATTATAGTTCTTGCTATTAACATGCCTAAAATTATGCATTTGCTAATATAGGTATTCACAAAAAAGTTTTCAGTGATATTGCTAATAAGTATGGCTACAAAATTGTGCTTAATATGCTGACCATGTCTTTCCTTTCTCTTACGTGAAGCTGTTACAGTGTCCAGCTGCTGCTTTTATAATGGATCTGGGAGCCATTACTGATCCTCTTTCTCTCACTGTTCTTTGCATTTTAGCTCATGTAGTTTCTAACACAGGCAGAATCTATAACCGGTACGAAGCATGGCACTGTTTTTCCATTTGTGTATAATTCATTAATGCAATTGGATAAACTTGGGAATTAAGTGCACGAGCTCATGACCATACTTCACTGGGGAAGCACTTCCTTATTTCCCATTCCTCAGTAACTCAAAAACACGTCAGCTACACGGAGCTCCTGACACTCTCCCAGAGGCAAACATTTTTCTCTTATTTTGCCCTTGTTCTTTTACTTTTGCGAAGTTCTTTAGAGTTTGCAGTTACTCAGGCAGACCTTAGAATACAGTTTCAAGAATTTCAGTGAACTACACAATTGCTCTCTTCCATTTCTAGTTATACTCATGTTTGTAACCAAACAGGAGCAAAACAGAGATGCTTTGGTTTTGGACTGGGAAGCTTTGCTATCCCCACAGAAATCTGGGCCTCCTATGTTCCAGATGCTATTTTACTTATTGAATGCTAGAATGTTCTTTTAAATTATTTGATATTCCAGTGCCTGCCAACATTACAGACATTGCAGTCTGTATTAATCTTGATTTTGTAAACCTTAGTTTGAGAAGTATTTTGGTGAGTTTTATGACTGTTTTCTCAAAATTCAGTGCTTTTATTCTAGTGTTACAAACTCAGTCTTCACTGGGAGAAAAAAAAACCCCAAGCATATTTTTATAACAGGTCCTACAGTTCTGTAATATTACAGACCTAACAGGTCTGTAATAACAGTTAGAATGGATGTATTAAAATAGAAGATAAATGCCATAAAAATGGCTTTTTTCAACGCTTAAATCCAGTAAATTTTGAATGAAAGTTTATATAGAAAATATATGAATTTGTTATGTCTTTATGGCAAAATATTTCAAATCTTTGTTCACCTGATGGTTACGGATAATAATTTTTTAAATTTTTAAATTTTTTTTTTTTTTTTACTTGGACACCTTAATAACAGTTTCCTGATTTGTTTTGACATACAAAGGACTAGTTATAGTTAAAAGTATAAATAGAGTTTATGGTAAAGTGATACATTTTATCATCCATTTCAGTAATGCAAAAAGATGATCTGTCCTTCTAGACTGTAAAATTGAGCTTTGCAGCAGCGTACTGGAATTACAAATGCTCCCTAGGGTAAAATGAGTTTGGCAGTGATGGGAAACGCTGCAGATACTTGAAACTCCACTTAGAAAAGCCAGCTTCTGAGAAAACATTATGTTTTAAAGGATGGCTATTTAAAAGAAATGAATAAACTAAATTTATTTTTCTTTGTTGCAGAGAAGCATTTCAGAAAATTCTTTAGTAGCAATGGATTTCTCAGGACACAGGAGCAGAATTATAGAAAATCCAACAGAAGCCCTTTCAGTTGCAGTTGAAGAAGGATTAGCATGGCGGGTATAAACACCTTTACTTTATCAAAATAGTATTTTCTGATTTTTTTTTTTAATCAAAAAAGCTTTGAAATCATGTTTTTACTTCTCTCTCATACAGAGGAGAGGGTGTCTACGACTCAACTCACATGGTAGTCCTATTGCCATGTCTAACGTGGGTATGTGTGAGTTAATTCATTGCCAGAGAAATGCAATAGCTGGTTCTTTCAATTGAGGCAAAATATTTTTAAAGATCTTTATTTCTACAGCTATACACAGATCTCAGTCATGGTTTCATCATAAAATCTCTAGAGAAGAGGCTCAGAGACTTATTTTGCAGCATGGACTTGTAGATGGGTAAGTTAATTCTTTACATAACTCTTCTGAGACATTTCTAGTCAACAACTGCTGTTTTCATGTACTACTTATTGGGGGAGAGATGGAGGAAGGAAGATTTTGCACTTACCTAATAGAAATAAAAATTCTTTTATATAGAGCTATCTGGGGATCAGTTGGTTTCTATTTTATATCTTTTGGAAGCAATAAAGTGGTGATCTAACACTTTGATTCTGTCACTGACAGATTACTTATGTCCGCTCAGAGCCAGGCACTTGCTCTCTGTATTTGCACAATATTCTCTGGGAACTGTCAACTTTGGCACCAGTGTCTTTTGTATCTGTTAGTGATGGAAGAATGAAAGAAAGCCTGAAAACATTGACTAACCTTATTTTGAGATGAACTGTACAGGGACAGCCATTGAAAAAAAGTATGCTGCTTCCTCATGAAATGACTGAAAATTTCATTATCCTTTAATGGTAAACAATAAATATTAGGGTAAGAGTTTTACTTTTCTCTCATTTAAATATTAATTTTTTAAAAAGACAGAGCAAGTGTAGGTATTCTATATTCAAATCCTCCTGATTTTCATTGTCATAGAATCACAGAATGGTTTGGTTTGGAAGGGACATCAAAAGTCATAGATCATCCAGTCCCAACGGCCCTACCATGAGCAGGTACACCCTCCACTCGACCAGGTTACCCAAAGCCTCATCCAGCCTGGCCTGGAACACTGACAGGGAGGGGCCATCCACAGCTTCTCTGGGCAACCTGTGCCAGGGCCTTGCCACCCTCATAGTAAAGAATTTCTTCCTAATGCCTAATCTAAACCTGTCTGCTTTCAGCTTGAAGCCATTGCCCTTTGTCCTATCGCTACACTCCCTGGTGAACAGTCCCTCTCCCACATTCCTGTAAGACTCTTTTGAGTATTGGTATGCTGTAATTAGGTCTCCCCAGAGCCTTCTCTTCTCCAGGCTGAACAAGCCCTACTCTCGCAGCCTCTTTGTGTATGTAGGAGAGGTGCTCCAGCCCCGTAATCATCTTCATGGCCCTCCTCTGGACTCGCTCCAGCAGCTCTATGTCTTTCCTGTCCTGGGGACCCTAGAGTTGGATGCAGTACTCCAGGTGGGGTCTCAAGAGAGCAGAGCAGTGGGGCAGAATCACCTCCCTCAATCTGCTGGCCATGTTGTTCTTGATGTGGCCAGGACAGTTGCCCTTCTGAGCTGCTAGCACCCACTGCCGGCTCATGTTGAGGTTGTCATTGATCAGCATCCCCAACTCCTCCTCAGGGCTGCTCTCAATCCATTCTCCACCCAGGCTGTGGTTGTGCTTGGGATTGCACTGACCCACATGCAGGACCTTGCACTTGGCCTTGTTGAACTCCATGCAGTTCACATGGGCCTGTCTCTCCAGGCTGTCAAAGTCCCTCTGGATGGCATCTCTTCCCTCCAGCATGTTGACCTCACCACACGGCTTATGTCATCCGCAAACTTGCTGAGGGTTCACTCGATCCCACTGTCCATGTCACAGACAAATTCATATTTTTATCCTTACTCCTGCACTAAATGTAAACTTGGGCCTCCTTCATTCAACAAGTAATTCATAAAATTCTAAATTTCTCTGAGTCTGTTTTCAGTTAGGGACCTGTAACACTGGATTACTGGTTAAATTCCTTCAGTTTTAGATTCAGCATTCTGTTAACACTGTTTTCTACATCTACAGAAATGGCTTTAGTGGAAAAAAAAGATGGAAGCCTAAGGTAGACAAAGGTAGTAACCCACAGCAACCGTGACTAAATGGGCTTTGCCTTTTTGTATTTTTTCTTCTTTTTATTTTTAATTTCAAGGGTCCTGGTTTTAGATCAGGCTAATCATCCTGAAAATGCTTTTCTACCCTGCATTATTTTTTTGCATTTGTTATATGACAGGGATGAGATATGGGGATGAATCCAACATGTATTTCTGCACAGTATGTCAGTCCAGGACTGATAATTTTGCAGCGTATTTCAGTGGGCACAGACACATATGGTTAAATGAATCCCAGTGGCTTTTACAAGTAAGAGCAATGGTGTTGGAGACAGGACAGTGAATTTGTTGCTAACATTAGTTTAGTGCAGTGTTGTTTATATTATATTCTTGGATCTACTCATAGATGTGCATTGTGGTTTTGGTGAGGATAATACTTTTGTGTGGACTGTCTAGAGCTGAATACAGTTTTGGATCTACTATTCTGGTGTAAAACCAACTTTCTTAAAGAAGTTTATGTAGCAATATTGTAGATTTCACACATTAACCCCTAAACGAAATTTGAAAACTTTTCGGTGATGAATAGTTGACAGGATTGTAAACTGATCAGCACGTGATTGATGAATGGGATAATAGCATTACCAACTTGTCATTCAGAGAATTCCTTTTAAGTTTATGAAGGAGCAATTGTTTGGAGCCATACAGTATGTCTAAAAAGCTCCCTTCCAACCAACGTTTCTAAGATTCTATGAACTACAACCCTTTGTTCATAATAAAGTGATCTTTTTAAAAGGTCTTTGACAACCAAAGTAGATCTGTTGTGATGAGGTTAGAAAAGAGTAAAGATCTTTTAATGTGAAGAAGGAAAAATGTTGCTTATCTTTGCTGTTGAAACAAGGAAAGAAGGAAGAAAATGAACTTTAAAGAACTGATGAATAGGAACATAAATTCTAAAATTCTAATCAAACTATACGTTCTTTCCTACCCAGCGTGATTAGTCTGTGCATTGTTCAATGTGAATCCCAGTATTTTGGGTGTAGATACCTCATTTTGGATATCTGCAAAGTGAAAGATTCTTATAATGTCATTTTTCTATATAAAATAAAAAGCCAAGTCCTTAATGACAGGGATGTAAAAGATTTGAGTTTAGTCAAAGGATCGATCTGTTCTCTGAAAACTTTCATTCATGTCCTGGAGAGGGTGAAAGGCCACTAGGTGGTGAGAGAGAGCTTGTTAGGAGAGCCTGAGCCTGTGGAGAAGTCTTGCTTGTTTTTAGGCTCGCCTGTGCTATTACAGTCTGTATGCTGAGTAAGCAATTAGCCCTCTTTAATAATTTAATTAGTATCAGAGCTCCGGTTTAGACTGGACGGGGAGTCTGATAGAAATGTTGATGATTATGGGTTCCAGATTTCTTAATTCCAGGAGCTTTCTTACTTTGTAAAAATAGAGGTCCTGAAAACTTTGAAGATTAAATTAGTAGTTTGGATGCATCCTGTTACTCAGTCAAAATCCACTGTAAGCCCGTCTGCTTCATTCTCCTGAAATTCTTTCTTTTCATATAATAGCTGTACTGTCATTCCTGGTATGTTGTTGGGCAAAATTAGGTGGCTACTGGTGCTCGCTTGGTTGATACGTGCAAGTCCATTTGGCCTGTTTCTTTTGTATCCTGAAAGAGGAGCATGCTTGCCAATGGTTGTCCCTCCATTTCCCTTCTTTGGTGCATTGGTTAGCTGTATCTGTGCCACACCTGCACAGTAAAAGCAGTTCAGACTCTGCACTACAAAGGTGTGAATCAGGTCCTTGCCTCTGTCCTCCAAATGTTCTTCTCTGCCAGTATTGCAAACCCAGTGATGCACTGAAAGCTGTCTTTTATTAGGAATCATCCTTTGCCTCTACCAGATTATCCTATTGGAATTATGGCAAAAGTACGTCTGTCCACAGCTGGGCTGGAATAAGTTATCAATGAGCTAGTTGCAGTGCAGCTGTTGGCCATTCAAAGTGTTGTGATTTGAATAACGATGCCATAAAGTGAGCAGAGCATTCATCTGTCTCAGTGGGAATTTTGCTGATGTGTAGAAGTGAGCGTGCATTTATGAATATAGGCCAGATGGGGAAAATCATTCTGGTACGTCTCGCTCTACTTTTTCTGCAAACTTCCTGGTGAATTTTCCCTGCAATACTTGATTCAGGTAACTGTCAGAGTCCAAAGAAAAATTTGGTTCAAAGCAAAAAATTTGAGGGAGCTTTTTTGTCTAAAGAGTTGCCTTGTAATTCTATGCAGTGTAAAATCTAACATCTACAGCATGGCTAATTCTGAGAATGAATATGTTTCACATAATAGACAAGCTGAAGAAGAATTTAAGAAAAAGTATATACAGTGACACATTTGCAAAGAAATGCTGATTAAGAGCATTACTTACATTAATATTATTCTTTACTTTTCTCTGATACTTACTGGAATGAGTTTACAACAGTTTTAACTGAATATTTACAAAAGGCTTTCCAGAGTGATCTTAATTGTGAAAATTTTCAATCTCTTTTAGGGTATTCCTGGTACGTGATAGCCAAAGTAACCCCAAAACATTTGTGTTGTCGTTGAGTCATGGATTAAAAATAAAACATTTTCAAATTGTACCAGTAAGTAAATTTTTCAATTTATATATAAAAACAAAACATTTGAATAATTGTGATAGAATAGCGATGGGATTTTTTTTGGCTTTGCTGTTGTGTGGAAGATGCAAACATAACACTTGTATCACTAAAACTATTTTTGAGTCGAACATTTTTGAGCTTTGCTGTTTGATTTGTTATAAAGCTTGATTAGTATTATGCAATCCTAAGAAGTGCCTTGAAAACATAGACAAATCTACTTGAACTGGAATAGAAGCATGTTTTACTAAAGGTCATATTGCCTTTTCATTGTTCAGTATGTGCACAATTACTTCTTAGTCATCTGTTTAGGTCGAGTGCCTGTGTGTGTGTGTGTATCTCACAGACTCATCTGTGCAGGAAAGTTTTTTCTCAGCATTTGGAGTCAAACATCTTTTTGCTGGCCTCTCTTCTTGATTCATGTTATTGTGGTATATTCATGTTGAAATCTTCTTCAGGGGAAAACTTTTAGCAGAAAAAATTCCATTATTTAGTCCAGCTACTTTATAGGTAAGCTGAAATTTCCTAAAATGAAATCATATTTCCATCAGTTTTGATTGAAAATATCATTCAGTTCTGCTGCCTGAATGACTAGCTTCCCCCATCCCTTGCAATCCCTGCCAAGGTGGCTTATACTGCTTTCTTCAGGCTGCTTCTGTTAGGGTGAGAAACACTTTCTTCTCACAAGAACTTTCTTCCATACCATGTAATACTCTAGTTGTTATGTTTCTTCCTATTGAGGTTTCTGGATTTTGCTGTATCTCAGTAGAAATTAGTGTAGAGGCATTTCTTTTTTGTTTCTAATCTGGAGATTGTTCGCCGAAGGTCTGTATCCCTTACACTGGGCTTGTAGCTGATATC
>VZTU01032131.1:0-13621 GCA_013400835.1 Zapornia atra | reverse complement strand
TTATTTGAGAGGAGAAATGAGTGAATCAAAGTGTGTTAGGTATAAACAGTGGAGGAGTCCTTTATCTAAAAGTGATAGCTATGCCCTGGACCTCATGTGAGCATTAGTGTATGCTCTGTCGTCAGAATCCCAGGTGTAAGATCTCTGAGTTTCTGTTGATGGTGGCTGCTCCTAGCATTTACGTTGGAATAATTATTCTGTGGTTTAGAAAATCTTCTGAACTCTGTACAAATACTGTATGATTGCACTTCATTGGGATGTCACTTACTCTCAAATTTAAGAGATCATCTTTTCCCTATCAGGAAACAGACCCTCTCTGCTCTAAGAGCAGAAGTAGCAGGAAGCTGCAGTTATCTTCCTTTGCTTCTGAGCTGCATGATCTTCCTCTTCCCTTAAATAATTACCTAGTCATTTCTAATATTATTCTGTGCATGAAAGCAATGCATTTGAGGAAGTAATCATATACACACGTGCTAAAAGCCTGCTTTTCTGTCGTAGGATTTGTGGAGAAACCAGGAATTCTTTGTTTTGACCTAGATAGGTAAATTTTTCCCTGCTGATGGTCTAGAAGATCTGTACCACCTTGATGTAAAACCTGTGTTGAGGAAAAATGGTTTTGATTGCTTTTTAAGTAAAGCAGTTTGTCCTATGCTAGTTACCAGAAAAAAATAACTCAGTACTGAGACAGTTTAATCCAGAGAGGGAATGTATGTATGGAAACTGTTAATGCCTCAAACATTGGCGTATTTCAAGTCCGTTCTTGTCATTTAGTTTCCAGTAGCATTCAGTATTCTCATGCCATTCTCAATACGCTGACTTACTTTGCACTCTAGTTTTGCTAAAACAATGCCCTTTGAGTTCAGAAAATTCTGAGAGGGAGGGAAAGCGTCAATTTCCAGTTGCTTCTGATCTTCTAAATGAAGTTATAATTTTCTAAGGAACAAGGTGTTTTGAATTACTGCAGCAAGTTGGTAGCTTACTATTTGGAGGTCAAGGCTACCTCTTTGAACTTTAAATCTTACTGTTCTCCTAAACTTGCTTTTTTCCAGTTATTGGGAAGAGAAGGTAAACTTTCCTACTTAGTGTAAATAAATAAATGGCATTGAGAAGGTCTTCTAACCAGGTAAAAATCAATCATTCTCTAAATTAATTATTTTTTCCCTTACAATTTAGGTTACTTCAGGTTATGTTGCCTTTTAAAATCTCTCCTTTCAGACATGGCATGCAGCCTGCCAATTAAGCTGCCTCTACATTAACAGGTGCATCATGTTAAAACACTGGTAACATGTGACAGGTATTGCAGGTGGGTGGCAGGGAATTTATTGTAAAAATTTGAAAAGGGATCCCATGCTGTGAAAATTGGAGAACTTGATAGCTTAAATGTATTTTTCAACTTTAGTACTCCAAGCTGATACAAGTTAACTTCAGTGCAGTCTGTCCTGAAGTTAGCTGTTCTGTAGTCCATCTGAAAGAGGAGAATTGATAGACATTTCTGAGATGGTCTTTTTCTATGCAGTGCTTTCTCATAACAGCCGCCTTAGCTTGCAGAAGATGCTAGGTTCCTGAGCAACATTGGTAAGAGTTTTTACTTTGCAAATACAGATTTCTTTAGAATTAGCAATCTGTCTGATAGTCACTTCAAGGTTTGGAATTAACTTGGTGGGAGAAAAATATGCTAAAAATGAAATCCCTGTCAACAGACATCTGAATTTTCAACTCTTCCTTGTCTTCAGTGTGTTGGCAGGAAAGTTGTATGCATAAGGAAAGTCCAGTGGATGATAATCTGTTTTCAGGTCTTGGCTGCAGCACAGGAATTCACACATGCACATATTGGTAATTCCTTAACTAGCAGGGTTTGACCTGGATTGACCAAAGTCTGAGAAGAAAGAAATCACAAACTACTTCTAGACTTGGTAGAGAGGGGTAGAATAACCAGAAGTCATAAGCAGTTCAGCAGCTGCTTCAGATGAGAAAACTTAATTACAGGTAAGAGAGCTAATTATATCCTCTCCCTTACTCTGTATTCAAGTAAGGTGGTTGCATCTTTCTGTAGCACACCATCTGCTCTGCCATGCCATGCCATGCTAGCTGGACTTCACTACGCTTTCAGTCTTGTGAATCTTTTTTTCCTTTTTCTTTTTTTTTTTTAAAAATAGGGGTTTTTTAACCCTCTATTTATGTGAATGTCAATTAGTCACCATTGCACTGAAGCTTCTTCATACTTGACATAATAGCAGTCAAGGAAATAAATTGACAAAGTATATAGTCAGCAGTGCAATATAAATTGTACAAGGGCTAATATTCAGTAACCTAGAATAGGGAAATAATGTTTGTAAATTTTTAAGCATTTAAGCTTGAAGGATTACTTTTAACTTTGTTTTACAGTTTGTTCTTTTTCTCTTGTATCTCTGCCAATGCTTGCATTTGAAGCTGCAGCAGTTCTTTCTCCTACAACAAAGAACATATTACTACATCAAGCGTGTTACTTTTGTGACAGTTTCTTGTGTAGCAGACACCATCCAGTAGACTGGTGTATAGCCTTGTTGCACCTTACAAAATCCGCAGTTCAAAATGTAGTATCTACAGAGAAAGGGAGTGGAGCAAAAATTGAAGTCTCTGAGCAAGTTGAATTTTGGTTGTTTCTTGTCCCTTTGTAAACTCAGTGTTCACATTAACTCCAGAAATCATTCCAAAGCAAAGGCATACAGTAGTATTTTCAGTGCAGAAAGAATATTCTTGTACTTATGTAACCCTTCTGTCCTTTTAGGCATGTATCATTTATCTTCCTGTTGTTTAGTTTTGATCCTGCTGTTGAATGATGGCTGGTTTTTTCCTTCTCAGAAGCCCTAAGATTTTGAGTTAGTCTTCAAGAAGACTTTTCAAACAAGTATTTAAATCAGGAAGAAATACCATAGCAAAAGAGGATTTTATTCTATCTTGTTTTTCCATTTTTGCAGTTGGAAGACGATGGGAAGCTATTCTATACCCTTGATGATGGTCATACAAGGTTTACTGATCTCATCCAGCTAGTGGAATTCTACCAACTTAATAAAGGAGTACTGCCTTGCAAGTTAAAACACTATTGCACACGAATCGCTCTTTAACCAAAGTGTCTGTCATTTCATTGGAGGGAAAGGAAGATACTAGAATACTTTTCCCCTAAAAGAAACTTGTACAGTAAGAAGGAAAAAGCAGTACATTGTAAAGATTCTGTTTAAGCTGCAAAAAAATTATATTATTTATATTCTGTATAGTTACGAACTTTGCTTTGTGATTGTCACAGAAAAATTAATGTTATGGTTTAAAAAAACCCTACACCACATTCTTACCTGTGTAATTCTTCAGTGTTGTCTTGGACTTCTTTTTTTTTTTTCCCAACTGAAAGCAACTTTAAAATAAAGTAATAATGTGTAACTTCTACAGAAATATAACTGAAGGGAAGATGTTTGTTCTTGGGTTTAAAAATAACTTTTTGTCTCTCCAAATATTTGTCATAATTTCTATTCATTGCATAAAAGAGTAACATTCACTGTAGTGACTTTAAGAAGTTGAACTGCACATTTTATTTGTAAATAAAATTAATAAATATTTTGCACTATATTTTTGAATGCTACTTTGAGGATTGTCATATACAAAAAGTGAAAAATCATTAAAACTACATCTAACTGATCAGTTACATTGAGTTGTGCTATTACTGTTGTAAAATTTTAAAGGGTTTTTTCTCTGACGACTAAATCTACATCTTTATACAGAGCTGGAGTGTCACTGACTTGGCTGTGGTATGTATAAACATGCATAAATCATCAAGTAGTGTTTAAGGTGGTTTAGTGTATTCCTGCAGTATGCGGGGGGTAGAGACCTGTTTGTTATTGTGGATCGTCGCAGAGTTGGGAGGAAAACAACTTCAGTGGCCCTTAAGAAAGAAAGGTAATGTTACCATATTTACAACTTCACAGTGGTTACAATACTTACAAATGATAGTAAACCCATGGAACTTTAATCTTTGCTGAAAACCTGGTGACAATGTATTTGCAGTAATTTCCTAGCTTATTATTTATCACAGAAGAAAAATTTCAATATAGCTACCATTCAGCCAGTCTTTACAAATTACCAAACATCTAACAGTCGAGCTCAACAGAAATAATAGTAGACAGAGTCACATTTTGGGCCATAGCATTAGAAATACTTTTGGTATCTGTGTTTTGAAAGAGAGATGATACTGCTGCATCCTTGACCAAAGACTTGATTGGAATTGGGGCTTGGATTGAAAGAGGTATTCCTGTCCTCCTGATGGTTTCTTGTCCAAAAGGTTTGATCTTGCTACAAGGATTCAGGATTTTGTCTTGGGTATCTTTACGTGGGCTAAATGCTGGAGCGAAGGTAGTACTTTGAAAATGGACCATCACAGTGAATCTGGTCCCTCCATCCTGTGATCTCTGACAGTCAGATTTAGGAGTTCTTATGCTGTAGGGCTTGGTGGGCAGAGAAGGTGAAGGAGGCCTGGGCGAGGGGTGGAGTAAGATGGACCCAAGGCACAGCAGCACCAGTGTATGTAGGCTGACGCAGTCATGTAGATGGAAGCATTAGAACAGTATGTTAACTGTAGTCAATAGTTTTGTTACTGTGTGTCTGTGGAAGGCAATCATCATAAGTTAATGCTGTGATACTTAATTTACTGACTTGATTCAGATTCCACTGACCTTTTCCTTTGGTGTGCAAATGCAATTTTTAAAGCTCATTAAAAAAAAGACTCTTCATAACATGTAGCAAAGATGCAACATACATGGTACTCTAAGCTCATTACAGTAGGAATGCCTTATAAAACTCTTCAGTCTAATAAATTTAAACATAAAATACAATTTCAAATTGTAATTACAAAAATATAGTTTTAATTAAAATCTCTTCAGATTTCGTTTACTAATGCAATTACATCTTAGCCCTAGCATTATTTCAGAGATTGGTATACAATAGGGGGAAACATTCTCCTCTGCACTCCTGGTTTCTTGATCAGCTTCTGACAAGCAAAATAAATTGTCTACTGTAGTCCTCTTCTACTTGGATATGTGAAATTTGATGTAATTTTTATTTGTATTTATGTATTTGCAAGCATGCTCAGTAGAGAAACTAACTGCTTGGCGAGTGAGTACTTGACATCTTTGGACCTACCAGAAAAGAAAAGAGAATGTTGGGACCATGTTGTGGTCCCATCAAGAATCTGTGCCTGCTTTTTTAAGTTGTGGAGTTTTCGGGTTTTTTTGCATGAGTGAAATTGAGAAAAACCACCATACCTCAACATCAAAATTCCCCAATAAAATGAAGTATTGCTTATTGAGTGTGGTTTTTTAACATATGAAAGTTTTTAACTAGCAAGAATTCAAAGCATTCTTACTTTGTAAAGTGTTACCTCCTGCATTTGGCCAGCTCACTATTACTACATAAACCCAAGATCTTATTGACAATGCAAAATTTCTTTTTTTATTTATAAACGTGTGTGTCCTCATCTGGATGGCTGGTTGTGACTATGCCATAAAAACCAAATCAGTCAAAGTAATAAAATCAAGTCTGGTGTTTAAATGATTTAACTGGCTACCTTCTTCTTTAACTATCATGGAAGGGAGCAGTCATAATGTGAAAAACAAACAAAAAAACCCCAAACCAAACAAAACTTTGATATCCCAAACTACTTTAAAACGTGTTAAATGGTACAGGTGAATGATGAATGACTTGCAAGATCATTACTAACAGCTGCTATTTTCTCAGCAGAAAAAGGGGGCAAGGGCTTTTTATGATACCACCCAGGAGCTGTCTGATCATAAAGTTATTTGAGGGTGTAGGCATTGCTGTTTGGGAAATATGGACAATTTTATATCTAACTCATACAGCCTTTAAGGAATGATTTTTAAAAAAAAAAATTGTTTGCAGAGGGCTTTTTTTTTTTTTTTTTTAAAAAAAGTAAAAAATGTACCGTTTTTTTTTTTAAGAAAACATGAAGAAGTGACACGTTTTTGTCTTTACTTTGGGGGCGTCAGAGTCCACTGTCTTAAACTTCATGGTGGAAAATCCGTGTGAAACCACCTTGGTTTGAAGCATGATATTTGAAAAGCACATCATACTTTCTTCAGATTTAAAAATGTGTCCTTCTGTGATTGTATCTGTGCATTGCAGCACAGTGCCAGGAAGGCAGAAAGAAGCTTACCATGCAGAGGTACCAGAGGCAGTGTAACAGTACAAGCCCAGCTTCCTCTCGGGTAATGAGCCCTGCAGGGGTATATGCACTGCAAGATGTGAGCGAGTTCAGAGCTTGCTCTAAAGCTCGGCATTGTATTTGTTGGCATGCCCTTTGTGTTTTAGTTTCCAATCTTGGAATCTTCTTGGCTCAAAGGAGATTAAAAGTTAATTCGCTGGTGTTTCATAATGCATATACATACACAGCCAGAATTAAAGCTGCATGGGCAGCACTAAATGACATTTTTTAACTTCTGAGTGTTTTTACTTAGCAATCTTATTAAGTCACTTAATGAATTTTTTTGAAATGTATCAAGTCTTCAGTTCGTCAAACTAAATGTTTTGAAAGAGCACTTTAACCCATTAAATAGGAGAGGATTACGTATGTAACTAACTACAAGTGGAATCTTTTAAGGATAATTGAATTTCTGTCAAATGTTGTCTGTTACATCCCGGTTTAAGAATCGTAGCAGTTTGTGTTTCCCTAGGGGTAGAATTATTCTGTAGTGCAAGGGGGTTTGGGGTGTCTCATTTAAGACACAAATCATCTTATTTCAAGGGAATAGTCTTTTTTTGTTGTTGCATTATTTAAAAGCTAGTCATCTTTATCTAAATAAAAGCCACTCAGCCATCAATTAGTTTTAACCGTTTAAACCTATTTAATAGATGCTGCTTGCAAATAGGTCTAGCATGTCAGCAAGAAATTTTACACAATCTCTGTTGCCTTTATTGCTTTACTTAAAAATACCCCAAACAACAAAGCAACTTGCAGCTTACATCAACATTTCTGTTTGGTTAGTAAAACAACTATTTTCATTACTGGTTTGATATTTCAAATTACTGTTCCTCAGTACTGTAATGCTTTACATTTCTAATTTCAACTTAGTAGCTGAAGCTTTCACTGAAATCACCGAAGATGGGACATACCCATTTACTTGAATATACTTGCAAGCTTTCAGAGGTTAAACACTTATGGTCTATGCATAATCAATGTGTATGGTAGTGCAATTAATGTTAACTTTAATGAAATGCATGAATATTTAAAACTGAATGAATCTGGCTTTACAGCATGCTTTACAGCCTGGTTCACATATGTGAACAGTATTGACTGTTGGCCTCTGGATGTCAGCAGTGTATCATGAAATTCCTGTAATCAGCTGCTGTTTTCCTGCTTCCTCCCAGAAATATCTGTGACTTGTGGTCTCTGCACACCTCCAGAACACCCAGTGCTTTTTCCTCTTATAAATTATTCACTTACTCTGTACCAATTAGTTCTACCAGTTGCTAGGTTTGTTATCAAGTTAAGCTTCAAGACAAGAACCTGAACTCAATGAGTGATTAAAAATTTATTAGCAGAGATGATTAAATATGCAGATAGTCTGTGAAGCTTGTTCTTGAAACCATTATATTACCTTTTTAATACTAATGATTTGTATAATTAATTTTAAAAAAGCCTGAATGTCTTTTTAAAAAAAATCAGAGTAGGACATAAAAGGGAAGAGATTAAATGCAGAGGAGGCAGTGAACCTGAGTATTAAAACGGCTCATTCACATGTATAGGCAATAAAGTGATTTCCTTACAGGAACAGTTTGTGGTTTTTTTCCCCTCTGCTAAGTTGATTATTTTATTAATCTTTTAACCAATTTGGGAAAACTCTATCCACTAGTGAGTCGTGTTTTCAAAACAGAACTTGATGTGATTTAATGCTGATAATACAGATGATTCCCCTAAACTTTGCTGTTAAAAACTAAACTGTATCAATATGCAGTTTCAACCTCATGTAAGCATACGCTGGATCTGAGGCATGCAAGTAACCCCAGGGGTTTCTGTGGGTCCCGCTTGGGTATGTTAAAGCCACCAGGGAACTGTGGAGCATTGTCGCAAGCACGGGTCAAAAAGACCCATTTCCAAAAGAGGGGCTGTCCCCCACACCAATTGTTTGGGGTGGTGTGTGTGCCTGTGAGGTAGATGGTGAGAAGAGCCTGCGTCCTCATGGCTGTGCGCATGGCAGATTTTGGGGCAGGGCAGGTGCAACTCCCTGTAGCCTGGGCTATGGAGAAAGGGCTGAGGGGTGAGTGGGAGCAGCCTGGTGCTGTTGAATCTGCAGGGCTGGCTCTGGAGGAGAGCAGCTTGTCCTCCCCTGCCACAGGGCAAAGAAAATAAATTATTGCCCTTAAGGGACTAGGTGGAAGAGCGATGGTCCTGGCTTTGCTTTCCACCTCCCAAGAGAAGCAAACCCTCATGGCAGAGTGGGAGCAGCCTAGAGAGCAAAGGCAGCAGGTACCAGCTGTGACATAGAGAGAGCCCACACAGCTGATGGCGTGGTGCAGCTTTTAGTGTCTGCTCATGTGTGGGCAGCTGTGATGCGTTGGGTGTTTTCCAATGCTTTTGCAAGAAGAGGGTGCGGCAGGTAACAAGACTTGGCCATGCAATGGGAGCTGTAACAGGCTGCTGTGTGGGACGCTTAGGGTGAGCTGCATGCTGCTATCTTTCTGTGTCAGTGCCCAGCAGGGCAGGTAGAATATAGGTGGTGGGCAGCAGACTTCAGCACTACGCTCTGCAAGGTGGACAGGCAATGCTCACTTTTCTCTCCCTCTCCTTCCAGCTCTGCCTCCAGCCTGCCTGGCACCAGCACCACTGAAGGCCATGGTTGATGGCCCCAGGCACCCCACAGCACCTGAGTTTCTGTGTATGAGGCTTGAAGGAAGGTGAGGACCTGCCCCAGCTTCTCTTGGGGGCCCTGGGCTAGGGGGAGTGGTACAAGCAGCCCTGAAGCTGCCACATTGCCCTTTGCCTCCTTGTCACCCCTCAGGTGAGGCTGAGGAGCCCCATCAGCTGGAGGCTATCAGAGTTAATGAGTTGCCCTTAATACATCTGCGTGCTTGGTTTGGCTACTAGATGTGTGCTTGGAGGAGGCATGTGCTTGAGGTCAGCATGAATACTGGGTGAAATTGTTTCTTTTTATAAGATTGGGATTTGAGGTGGGGAGGGAAAAGCATGAAGGGAGGTTGGTTGAGTATCTGTTGTTTTCCCCTTTTTGTCTCCTGTTCTGTTTATAAATTAGAGTACCTTTATTTTCAAACACTAAGCTTTATGTAGTGTTCTTAGGCTTCAGTGATGTGAGGCTCGTTTTATGTTTCTAGTGCTGACCAGAGTAGGGAGCAGAACTGGAGTACAGCCTTTCCTAGAGTGAGACCTGGGTGCTATTGACACTGAACTTACGTGGCTAGGATCTCACTGTGGAGGATAAGTTTATGTAAAAAGGGTTGTTCTTATCAGAAATAGCAGGCGTGCCTGTTTTGATGTAGTGAAATTATGCTGTGGAGCTTCCTTAGCAGTGCATAGTCCTGAAAGCTTTTCTCGGGTTCTCTGGGAGATGCACAGGCTCAGATATACAATTTTCCTTTCTTGCTTATTGCTCAAAGTTGAAACACCATATCTTTCACAAATGCATTTCAACTTTCCCTTCTATTATGTTAGTTACCTACTTGGGGAAAGAGAAGAAGCAGAGGAAAAAACATTAATTAGGTTAAGCAAATTCTTAGAAAAAGTTGAGAGGGTAAGGAGTGAGGTGCCAACTTGCTTTCCTCATTGTGGCTGAAGTCAAACAAAAGAAGAGTCCCTAGCCTTGCATCCCTGAGTATGGGGTAAGCTGATGTGCTCCCAAGTGGGATCACAAGCTTAGATGGTTTTGTTGTTTGGTTTTTGGTCAGCAAAAACTTTTTAATGTGAAGAAAAATCCTTAAACTGAGGGAAAGGACATATATGGTTTCAAATCTCTTTACAATGCAAGAGGATGCAGGTGGGAGAAAAAAAAGTATGAAACTTTCACAGGTGTTTTTAATTTGTAGTTTGTTGGGGTATTTTTTAATCAAAAACCCCTTATTCTATTAATGTGTATGGAACTCTGCAATTGCCAAATCTAGAGCCTATGCTAAATATTTAAGTTCTGGGAAAAAACTCATGGAAAAAGATCTCCTGGTGATGGACGTGAGGTCAGCTATTCAAACTAAAATACTTTCTCCTCCGTTACATGGTATAGGGCTGTGGTGCTCAGACCATATGCATAGTTAGTTATTTTTAGGCATTTAAGGAGAATGTAAAGGAGGTGATATGTGTAGGAGGTTGGAAGGGTAAGGAAGGAATTTTAAAAGAGACACTAACACTTGGCACATCAATAAATATGCTGCTGGAGTGATTTTTTTTTTCTTCCCTAACTTGTACACGTCACATCTAAAGAGGTTTGCTTCTGTATTGAACAATTAATGAAGTCCTCATTTCTGAAATGAAGCATGTGCTTGTTTGTGTGCTGTGCATAATGCTATGGATTTCAGTATGCTTAAGATAATGTGTGTAAGTGTTGGCAGGATCAGAGTCAAAGAAGTCAAAAATAACTTGGAGGGCTTGTGGAAATTCACAAAGTGTAATAAGGTGATACTTCAATTGGTGCTGAAGTGGAAATTGTAGCTGGTATTATATTTAATGATGGACTGTGGTCACTGGGTTCACTGTGATTGAACAATATCCACCTCTATTTTTGAGGTAAATGAAGAGCAGTATATGAAGTTGAAAGAAAAATTAGGAATGCTTTTCCTCTTTAGTATTTGTATATTGGTAATGCTATTTGTGCTTATTATCCTCTATTGTGTTTCTTAATAAACACAAAAATCCCAACAAAAAAAATAATCCCAGAGCCCTTATAAGAAAGGATTTGCAGTAGGAATCTATATTTGAAGTGGCTTTGGCTTGTGAAAATGTAAGATGTATGACACCTTTGAAGAAAAAGTTCCTTATTCCTCAACACTGTAGAGTTAGGAACTAAAAAGCATTATGAGAATGAACTAATTACTTCAATTTCTTTGCTAGAAATAAAGTTAACACACAAATGCAGAGAAAATGGGGGTTTGCAACAAATGAATTCTAGATTGTTCTGTGATGAAGTGAAATGTTTTGTCTACAGGAATGCATGTTCCACTTCTGCCCCTACTTCAACTTGAAATAAAGCTGTAGCGCTTAACATGAATTTAGAGACATAGGGAAGAATGAACAAGCTTTTGCCTTCATCTTGATCCAAGAAGCTGCAAGACTGTTGCTACTCTTCTAGGCTTCAAACTTCTTTTTCCTCTGTATGTAATTAATTCTAGAGTATCTTTTTATTAGTTGCAGAAATTAATCTCTTTGATTTTTGGTCACTTATTTGCATTCCTACAACTTACTCTATAGAAAAGAAGAAAATACCTTATTTGCTGTGTGAAGAGCATTGTCAGCTTTCAGTTTTTTCAACCAATTTTTGGTGCAATGTGGTGTCAGCGTTGGTTCTGTATCTGCAGTTAATGAATCTAGTGCTGAAAGCATGGTAGATGAGTGTACATGCACTGTTTGGGATGCTTTCAAAGCTGGAACTGTATTTATTTGATGTTATACAGACTCCTCAGAAATGTGGTATTGGAGTAATTCTACTAGAGATACACTAGGTTTTACAGACAGAGATTGAGCTTGAAGTAACAATATAGTGGAGTGGTTTGCCTTTATAGTATATCAGACTGTGAGTAGCTTGAGAGGAGAAAATTGCAACAAATAGAGAGCTCGTGAAGAAGAGAGCTGTGATGATGAAGAGGTTGGAAGAAACGAGCTCCAAGTAAATGCTAGAGGACTGTGGCAGTTTAGCAAAGTAGACTGGTGGTTTCAACCCTGAAAAACACTAAAAAGCAAAGTGAACAAGATTACCAAATGGAAGGGAAGAAGTTGGAGAAGAACACCTGCTTCAACTGCTTGGAGCAGGGGGGATTTCTTAATCTGTTTCTTCCATGATTATGAGGTGTTCTTGCAGGGGTGTGTATGAATTTGAAAATTGTTACCAACTCTGTCAGTCACTTGTGGAGCAATTCTGAGCTAGTGAAACACCAGTACTTTTACTGAGTAACTGAGCTCATCGCTCAGTAACCTGATGTTGCTGGGGAAGCTTTGTTGTGAGGAATGTGTGCTTTCTGAACCTAATCTTATGTTCTGCCCAACAGAAATAGCAGCATAAACCTGAGACAGGTGAGAGAAAGACGTGAGGTAGACACATCATGTGTGCCACAACTGTGATGCTTGGCCAAAGATAGAGAGGCTAGCAAGAAGTCTCATTTCTGTTTAGTAATGTGGCACCATTTGCTGATGTTGTGTAGTTGTAGCTCAAATGCAATTGTCTTGCGACTTTCTCTGTCTTGGTTTTCTTATGCTGAAGATACTTAAACATACTTGTACAGGGTTAGCTTTAATAATTGTTGAAAGCTTTGTTGGAAGCTGCCTGCCTTTGAAGTGTTGAAGCTGTTGAATGTGCTGTAAAGTTTTAGACTTTGCTGTGATTTCTCTGCTAAAGAGCAGTGTAGATACTTTAAAAAAAAAAAAAAGACAGAAAGGTGGAAACCAGATATGTAAGCACGTTAACTTTTTATTAAAAGAAATCATTCCAGGAGACCTCATTAAGCCAGGACGGTATTCTAAAAGTGAATATGCATGTTGACAGCTACACCCATAAATTTGAAAACTGCAAACATGTTCAGCATAAAAGCCATTTTTGAAAAAAGCTGTTGCTCTGCCCTTGTACTAATTTAAGAATTGTTCTTTCATTCTGACTTTTATAGTTTCTTTTCACATATATAACTGGGACAGTTTAAAAAGTACTTTAAAGAATCTTTCATGATGTCACAAGCTTCCCAATGCAGATGATTATTTTTAAAATGCACACATTACATAATGAGTCAGTGTCAAATAAGCTCAATAATGCCTTTTTTTTACCTTATTAAAGAAGCAAAACAACTAGTCCATAGACTGCACTTCTGTACAGTATTCTTACAAAGAACATCTGTCTCCTGGGAGTAGTGATGTGAGTTTAAATCTCTACGTTCTGACACTGTATGGCTCCAACATTAGTCTTGGTGAAGAGGTTCTCTTGTGCTTTTCACGCTGTATCTGGCCACATAATAGTCTTCATAGTGAGCACAAGAAACTTTCAGACAATCTCTTCTGGCAGAAAGGTACTGAAAGAGTTAATTTAAGGTATAGGTATATTTAAGTTGGTTTCAGTCAAGTGAGGACTTAATATTAAACCCTGTTTGGAGAAGTGTAATTGGTACAGAGAATCTCAAGTATTCTGCCTGTCAATGCAGCCTCTGAGGAACAGGAAACCACCAGTTGTGACCTTGGGTTTTATCTTTGGTGTGGGAGGAAGGAGGAGGAACGATTCACTTGGTCTCCTCTGTGTGGGAGGAGATAAGATGGTATTCAGAAACTCGGATCATTTTAAATCAAGATCAGTAATGAGAAAACCCATCATAAAGAGCATGGGAAGGTGGCAAAAAGTCATTGGGTGACTGAGAAGAGCCAAGTGAGGGAGGAGATCTTGGGCTT
>VZTU01032130.1:14732-31593 GCA_013400835.1 Zapornia atra | reverse complement strand
GTAAACCTCTTTTGTAGACTGATGCATTTTTGGGTGCAAGAAAAATCTTGACATCATTATTAACTCTACCAGAAATCTGAGTGAGCTCCTACTCTGGCAGAAATAGGTCAGGATGGAGCCCTAAAGTCATCGTAGGTCTGTCCTTTTTTCTCATTAGTTTTATCCTGTTGTCATCCAAACAAAACTGGCTGACCTCTCTGAAATACGTGGAAAGGATCAGAATGTAGGATACTTTGTTTGACGTTAGAGCACGGGGACCACACAACACTCAAAGTCTCTACAGGTCTGGGGGATATGGATACAAATCAGTAAGCATGCTCATGTTTTACCTTGGTTGCTGCCCGGTTTTGTGTTTAACATAATAATGGGGGCTGCAATAGAAGTAGATCAGATGGTACCTGAGATGAATCTAGAATTTCAGGTCCTGCAGAACTCTAGATAGAGAACTGCAGTTTACCAGTTATGATTCAATTGATGATTTAAGAATGATTTGATGAAAAAAATTAAGCGATATAAAAAGAGAGGAAAAGATTTTACGGTGGATTGCTGAAGTTTGCATTTAATTCTACTTCACTGCATGTAATATGGGAACTGACATAAGTGGGTTAGAAAGACAGAGGATACTTTGGGTGAAATCACGTGGCTTTGAAGAGGTGCTTGACCATTATTTTAATTTTTTTTCAAGAAAGCTTAACTGTTTCTGATGCAAACGACATAAACAGAGGAATGTGCATATCAAAGGCAGTGATGAAATAAATTAAAACAGTGGAATTATAGTATCAGAAAAATGAATGAGGAGCACCTTTCAAAACAACTGAGGTTTATGAACAGAACATTATGTCTTAAGCAGTGACATAAATTGTCACATAAAAATACAGTTCACACCTTATAGAATGAGAAAAAAATTCCCTAAACTTCTGGTTATTGTACCCTCATAGTTTTGTTTTATGAGTTATAAGCTGTTTTTTCCAGGTGGAATGCATTCACATAATTCTAACCATTATTTTCAAACAACTGCCATATGACCTAAATTCTATCTGTGCAAGAAAATCTCTTTGCATAAGATGAAACTGAGACAAATAAACCTGAAAATCTCAGTATTATGACTGATAGCAAACTGAGTCATGTACTTTAATTGTGTAACACAAAGAAATGTTCCAAAGCTTACAAATGAAGATGGCATTGAAATTAATCATGGGCAATTTTGTCATCCAGCAAACACAGCTTTTGTCATATATATGAATCAAGTTCAATCCACACATACTGCTTGTCGGTTTCCTTAACCCAATTCAAACTAGAAAGGAAATATCCATTAATGTACAAAATTTCATTTATCTTTCTGGTAAATTCTGGGGTTTTTCTAACAACAGAGATGATGGAGGCCCATTAGACAAGCATATTGTTATTCAGACCTCCTTTAGATCTAGCATGCCAATGTAATTCCAGGATTTCTTGTCTCTAATTGGAAAAATCCATGACTATGCTAGAAAGTGTGCAACAAGTGTAGCTGCAGAAGAAAGAGAGATCCAGTCCATTCTTCTATTTATTAATAATTGGGTTGCTCAAGACAGACATCTGAGTTCGTATCCGGACATTTACATAAAGTTGACACAGTATTTCAGAAAACAGATTACTTTCAGTACAATAAACTACTTTTTTATTTTTGGTTCCTAAAAGTAACAATGAATGAATATAGAGATACAAACTTGAATATTTTGGCCAAGGATGCAAAATTCCAGATAGCCTATATTGCTCATGATCAGCAGTCCCCCTAAAAAACCAATAAAGATACATGTTGCACTCATTTGTATTACTCCACCTTATTTTAGAGATCACCTAAAGCAGCTGTCTTAGTAGAATCATTATTGCTTCTTTACACAACACAGCAGTGATTCTACATCTGATTCCAATAGCAGGAAAGCCAGAATGAGAAGATAAATATGTTTAGTTAATTTTAAAATTTTCAGGTTTTAATTGGACTCGGCTATTAATCATACTGCTCTCAGGTGCATCAGGAAGCAGTCAGAATGATCAAATATCTCTCTCTGCCACCAAGTGACATTGCTCATTCTCAACGTCAGCAGATATTAGAGGCGGCATTCGTTGTGTTGTTCAGATAGCCTTAGGAGTGTCAGAGGAAAGAAAATCCAACAGAGCCTTTCTTCCTCCCTTGCCACTCTTTTGTCTCCAAACAACAATGGTATGACTGGGGAGAAATTATCACTAGAGATGCATAAATAACTACATTCATTAGGCTGGAACAGATTTGCCACCATGCGAGTCCCGTTCCACTGGCTAATGCACAGGATAAAGAAAAGTATGACGCAGCCTTCCTCTCACAAAATTTAGAAATCCCTAATCCTTTGATGGTGTATTAGAGCCTCAGGGACTGTTGTGGGGAAGGCTCTGGTACAAGTTCTCTCATGCCCTTGTCACGGGAATTAATTGGGTCTTTTTAGTTGGATTAGAGGATGAGTCCTCTCCATGGAAACCAGGAAGGTTTACTTGAAAAGGAGACTGATTTTACTGAACAATTTGCTAGTAACAATTTAGCTTATTTCAACACCTATCAATAATAATATTTAAGAAAATAACTTAGGTCGCTTTTTTTTTTTTTTTCTTTACTGATGCTATATTCTTTCCTGCCATTCAGGGGCTCTCAGACATCAGAACAGAGAATTTGTTTCCCCTTTCAGAAAGCTGGCAGATTTTTCTTTTCATTAGTCTCTGTACTCCCCCTCCCTTTTTCAGATGGAGCAGACAGAGATCACATTTTTCATGTGGCCATCGCTAATTATCAGTCACGAGTTGTTTATACATTGTAGCAGCCTTTTCTAGGTAGACACCTATTAGCTTGATTTAGTGAGAGACCCATGCGAACAGTCTGTCTCTCTTTTGAAGTAAGAATTGGAATTCAAGGGAGAATTTTCCAACTTCTGATAAGCATTCAGTCCTGCTTTAAAACTGCCAACACATTTGTGGAACAGAGCCAGGACTTGAAAACCAAACTGTTTTGCATTACCAAACATGAAGCTTCCTTAAGTGGCAGGCTTTTTATAACATTCCTGAAGACATAAAGTATAAAGATCAAAGGTCTACTGAAGCTTACACACATGTAATGTAGGCTGCTTTCTGCAGCTAGCACCATACAGGTGTATAGGCTAGAACTGTGCCTGAATGCCATGCGTGACCACGCAAAATGGCAAGATGAGGATCTACTGACAGTTGGATTGACTTTGAAGCACCTGTACCTGGGGACACTTCAAGTGTATTATTATTTCACATGTAGAGAAATGTAACCACTTTGAAATCTTCTATGAAATCTTCATCCTATTCACTTACAATGTGCTGTGTTATTAATAAATGTAACAGTAGTTAATGATTTGCCCTACCAGACTGTACAAGGAGGGGAAAGGGCAAGAGAAAGAAAGGATAAGAGAAACATAAAGCTGCTCTTCCACCATTCCCCTACAGCATTTGCACACTGCTATGTTCTGATAATTATCAAAAGCACAGTCTCTCTCACTATGTTTTTTCATAGTTTATTGCAGAAAAAGTGGCAAGATCTTTCCAGATGCCTTGAGAAATATATGCAGTACAAAATAAGTTTAATAAATTTCAAGAATGACAATACCAGTGCTCCCAGATCTAGGATTTGTTTTGTTCTGTTCTATAACACTTCTGAACACTCTGTCAGACAAAAGCAAACAGCAAAGTGTCCCAAACATTCCCTTCTCAAGTGCCTACTGGTATTTTAAAGTCTTATCTCTGAACCAGCTGAAAGTAGATAAATTACATGTGAGAAATTTCTCTGTTGTACAATATCCAGGTTTAACTAAGAGCATAACAAGAATGAAAGCCCAAATGATTTCACTGGATTGAAGGCGTATTCCTCTGCATATCTATAATCACATACAAGAAGCAATAAAATTCAACAGCTGTTACTCTATCTCTAGTTTAACACTGTCTGTCTCCAGTGGCCTTACTTCTTTGAGACTGGAAGTACAATTTTCATGCTCTATGACAAGTCAGTTTTTTAAAAACTTCAAAAAGTCACTGTCTACAACAACAGACCATCTATAAATTCCTGTGAAAGTTACATTATTTTTCACTGTCTTATTTGTAATTAATTTTAAAAGAAGGAATTTTGAAAAAAAAAATGTTTAAAAATACAATAGTAACCACTGATATGCTGCTGTTCTGAGAAGAAGCTGCAGTGGATTACATTGCAGATATTCTATTTGTCTCAAATTTTGTTTATATTAATATAAATTTTTAACCTGAAAATATATTACATCTATCCACTCATAGATCTTATCTCTTTCAGCTTCCTTCAACGAGACTTTCAATGATCTGTCTGGAGCACGTTGGTGCACTTTTAAAGTGTGCATCCTGGGGTCAGCGTGCAACTGTCATTTATTTGCATGACATGCCAGGCCAGTGCAGGCTGAAAACCCATCTAAAACGTGTCTGGCTGGTGCTGACCTCAATACCGTTAATGCACTACTAGTATAACGTTTGCTTTAGTAGTTCCTATATTCCTTTAAAAGGTAGCCCCAAGGCTGAATCCATGATCCAAGTCTCCTACTTATTCAGCTCTCCATGTCCACAAATGCAGCCTCAGGAACAGTAAGGGCATGCTCTGAAGTGCACAGGGACCCTTGTTATTTCAGAATGACCCCACCTAGCTTTTACTCACTTTCCGCCTTTAAAACAGCTGGAAGAGCAGGTTATGTCTAAGGGTGTAGTGGATATACGTAAGGAATCTGATACTAGGCAGTCTACCCATCCTCGATCATATTTTCAGAGATGAATATGAATAGCCATAAAATAGCCTGAATATAAACTGCTGTCACAATTTTGACTGTGGTGTAAGTCATGGCCTTAAAAACACAGTATCCAGGAGAAAAAAACAAAATAAAAACCAAGCAACCAAGTATTATAATTGATCTGGTTCTACATTTGAAAAAAATACGTTAATGGAAGATAGGTCCAAACCCTTCAAAAGAATCTGACTTCATGACTTCTGACTTCACGACGAAAGAAATTACTCAGGAAATTTTTTCAGTGGGAATAATTCCTCATTCATAACTCCTCTTACATGGTCAAGCTGCTACAGCAACTTTGCCCTGAGTGTAAGAGAGCACTGTCTCAATACATTTCAGTACTTCAGTAATTCCCTAAAAATTAAATGTACCTAATAAGATCCACTCAAGAGTGCAAGACTTTCTTTAAACACTGAAGTGCTCATGCATCTGCAGCCCTCAAAGTAATGACAACAATGCTGTATCTTCCAGATTGTGCTCATTCTCATGGGAAACTGCAGAAGAAAGAAAAAAATGGGAATGCTTTTTATCTTCTCTAAGCCTGATATGCTTGAAACATATTTGAGTACAAGTCATCTTCTTGAAATAACTCTTCCCTCATAAATCTTACAATGTCAGAGAACTTTCTCTGAACTCCTGGTGAAGAGTGATCATAACTCAACATCTATAAATTCTTCAAAACAGAAGAATACATTTCCAACATGAAATTACAAAATATACATGAAACAGTGCTAATTTTTTTTTTTCATATAAATGTGATAGCTAAAATAAAAATAGCCACATCACTCCCATTTCTACAGGGATTACCAATAATAGAATTCTCTTTTATTTACAGCTGTATAACTGAGGGTGGGGGGGAGGATGGGGAAGGAGGAGAAACCAAGCAAACAAACAAAAAAACCCAAACTAAACCCCATTCCCACCTTAATTAGTTAAGATTTTTAATTTCCTTTCACCTATTCATCATTTGAAAAAAAAATAAATCACCTTCAATCATCATTTCTCATTGTTCTTTTACTCTCCCATCTTTCCTGGTGGAAGAACAGCTGGTTCTCAATTTATGCAGCCAATAGTGAGAACATGTAATAAGTTCTGGTGATGGTTTGTTGGTTTTTTTTTCTTTTTCAGCCTCACCCTCAGCAATAAGTTTTCAATTTAATTAGGTTCCTCTATGCCTGGCACAATTGTCCTACTCCATGTGATTTACACATTAAGAGAATCAAATCCAGACCCTACAAACATCCTACTGATTACATCTCAAAAAGCCCCACTATACTCAACTGCAATTTCTGGTAGCTATTATAAAAGGATATTTTCTCTTTGAGTTTTTCAGCAAGTAATTGCACAAATATTATCACATATTCTAATTCTTTCTCTTCTCCCTGGCACTTTTACACTTTTTCTGTCTTTTCAAACTTGTAAATATGTGAAAGGAAATTTTTCTCATTTCAATTTGGTTTTTTAGTCCTATCAGAAGGATGTAATTTTTTTTAGTAATATTGCATTTTTACATTAAGCAATGCAAAACTAAATTAAGTTTGCTCTCTGTATTGCCACTCTCAGAGGCAGATTATTGCAAAGAAAAAAAAGCAATGGGATGTTGTAAAAATTTTGGCATAATCAGAGACTTGGCAACTTACTGAATAAGCTACTTTGCCATAAACAGGTATTTGGCTAATCTGGGACAGAGCTAAAACTTAAAAAAAAAAAAAAAATTAGCAACGATCATCAATTTCTTTAATTGTGGAGACTTTAATATGTAGTTATCCTATGCAGTTAGGAAAACTGCATAATATTCACAAATTACCTTTCAAGGTCCTCAATACAGCTGAAAAATAAAAAGGAAAAATTTTTTTAAAATATCTTGTGGTTGTTTTAGAATGAGATGCTAGGAAGCGAATCAGCCAAACTCAGACCTTCTCTATTGTGTTTTTTATTTGTGTTTGGGGTTTTTTAATAACAATATCATTAGCTTTTATAACAGTATCCCAAAATTACCTAGAAAATAAAGGGCCAAATATTCTTTGTGCAGAATAGCAATAACAACAGCAGGTTTCTGGATGATGCAGTAAGGAAAACTCTTTAGTATTTTGGTAGCCCTGTAATTATGTTTGTCTAATATAGTGTTCCATCTTGAGACATGTTTAAAACCCTCCAAAATTCAACTGTATCCTGAAGTCCAACTCAAGCTGATGTTCAGAGAAAACACATAAAACCCCCCATTCCTTATTTGATTGCTGGAAAGATTAAAAATTGTATCAGTGTTACTTGTCAATTACTGTATTTCTTGAAGGAATAATTTCTGTCCTTTCCCTGGAACTATCAGAAAAACAAGCAGTGAAGTAAGTTTTTGATAGCAAGTGGCTTTGATGTCTCTGGGATTTCCAGACACCCTACACGCTAGAAACACTTGAAAACCTCAAGACAGGCACTGGATCTCTCCTGTCTTGGAAAGAAACTGACTGCTGAGTTCTTTCTGCCTTTAAGTTTAGGTGCTCTAGGAACTTGCCTGTACTGAGTTACAGCATCCTCAGTTGAAGTCCACTCCCATTCTCATGCTATCAAGCTTTCTTATCTTGTGATTGAATTGACATCTTCGCAAGCCAAGTTGGAGTATGGTTGGCTCTCCAGTGCAATACCTGCTAAGGAGGGCAAAGGATGTGGCAGTCCTTCCTATGGCTTACTGTAGTGACTATGACTCATGCAACCCAGCATGGTGTCAACTGTTGCAAGTCCTTTCACAAACCACAGTGATTCCCAGGTAGTTTTAATTTCCTCATTTCTACAGCTGTTTTCCTTCACCTCTATCAATCTAGCAGCAGATAGAAAGAGAGTCACATTGCTAGTGTATAGGTGTGTCTATATATACATGAGTACACATGTTCACACATGTAAAGACTATGCAATTCATAGGTACTGCTGAACCCTCTCTTTTAGTCGACTCTACCCTGCCCCTATGCTCGCACTATTATCACCACTTCCCAGCTGGGCTTGATGAGGAATTTGAGTGCACTGTCAGTAAGTGTGCACACAGCCCAAGTTGGGGGGCAGTGTTGATCTGACGGAAAGTAGGAAGACCCTCCACAGGTTGAATCGATGGGCAGAGACCAATGGGATGAAGTTCAGCATGGCAAAGTGTCAGGTCCTGCACTTTGGTCATAACAACCCCAGGCAACGCTACAGGCTTGGGGCAAGGTGGCTGGAAAGCTGTACAGAGGAAAAGGATTTGGGGGTGTTGGTTGACACTCACCTGAACATGACCCAGAAGTGTTCCCAAGTGGCCAAGAAGGCCAACGGCATTCTGGCTTGCGTCAGGAATAGCGTAGTCAGCAGGACCAGGGAGGTAATCATCCCCCCCGTACTCAGCTCTGGGGAGACCGCACTTCGAATACCATGTTCAGTTTTGGGCCCCTCACTAGAAGAAAGACATGAAGGCCCTATAGTGTGTCCAGAGAAGGGCAACAAAGCTGGTGAAGGGTCTGGAACGCAAGTCTTATGAGAAGTGGCTGAGAGAGCCGGGACTCTTTAGCCTGGAAAGAGGAGGCTCAGGAAGACCTTATTGCTCTCTACAACTACCTGCAAGGAGGTTGTGGTGAGCTGGGGGTCAGCCTCTTCTCACAGAAAAGTAGTGATAGGACAAGAGGAATGGCTGTAAGTTGTCCAGGGGAGGTTCAGGTTAGAAATAAGGAGAAAATTTTTCTCAGAAAGAGTGGTTAGGCATTGGAACAAGTTGCCAGGGAGGTAGTGGAGTCACTGTCCCTCGGGGTGTTCAAGGAAAAGACTGGATGAGGTACTTAGGGACATGGTTTAGTTAGTAATATAGGTGGCAGGGGGACGGTTGGACTGGATGATCGTGGAGGTCTTTTCCAACCTTAATGATTCTGTGAGTGGCCTTGTTAGGGCAGCTATAAAGTTCCACAGCCAGAGGTTTCAATTTAGGAAGGAGTAAAGCACCTCTTTTTATTACCTCAAGAGAACTGAGCATCCTGCCAGTGCAGTACTCCAATTTATCGCCAGGAGCAGATGAGATGGTCAGGGAATCGGATCCACTTAACAACTTGTTTACACACTACTCTGTGTCTTTGCTACATGAGGCCACAGGAGGTTTATGGCTTATTCAGGAGGGCAACTGTTTTCTGTATCACTGAAAAATACTAAGTACAAATCAAAGCACACGGCTGTCTTGCAGTGAGAACTGGCCCCTTTTTCATCCTCAGTTATATGTTTAAACAGTAAAATAACAATTTGCTTACTATAACCTCTCCTGTGTGTATGTGGGGAACATCTGGCTTAGGACAAGAGTTTGTGTCTTCAGGTATAGATTTACTGGATTTTTTTACTGGACATGAAAAGCAGAGACCTTATTTCAAACACAAGATTTTTAAAACAGCATGAAATACTGTTTTCTTTATAGCTGATACAAACCGTGAGTGCAGTTGACAAAGATGAGCCTCCTCAAGGGCACAAGTTTTTCTTTGAGTTGGTGCCAGAATTTGCTGTTCACCCAAACTTCTCCATTGTAGACAACAAAGGTAATTGCTGACCCTCATCATCCCTCTCATCCCCATTCCACATAAAACTTCATGAAACAATATTTATTTATTCTCCTTCTCCATTCTAGATAACACAGCAGGGATTATGACTAGAAGAAATGGATACAGCCGTAGTAAGATGAGTACCTATCTCCTGCCAATAATAATATTTGACAATGACTACCCGATCCAGAGCAGCACTGGCACGCTGACCATTCGCGTGTGTGCCTGCGACAGCCGGGGGAACATGCAGTCCTGCAACGCGGAGGCCTTGCTCCTCCCTGCTGGCCTCAGCACGGGGGCACTGGTTGCCATTCTCCTCTGCATCATTATCCTCCTAGGCAAGTACCTGTGACGAGATGTTTAATTGACTAGGAAAAGGTCTGGCCACTTCTACACCCTGCAGAACAGTATTTCATACATGATGTAGGTTGGAGGGGTGGGGTGGGGTTGCTGGGTTTTTGTTTGTTGTTGTTTTGGTTTGTTTTTTTTTTACCAACCCTTTTCTAAGATGGAAAAGTATATGGAACAGAGGAAGAGAGAACTACTATAGGTCATCATCATTACTATTCAGAATAATGTGCCAAAAGAATGAGACTATCATTGTTATTTAGATGAAATAAATTTGAGAATCTAGGGTCAGTTTTAGATGCTAATTTGAGTAATCTTTTACGTTATAAACAGATTTTCATTTAGATCCAGGGCTTTAAAATTATACTCCTGAAGCTGAGTGATAAGTTTCTCAGTGATTAAAAAATGATCAATTATACTAGCTATTTAATCATGAATGATTTGTAATTTTTATACTCAGGAAATATTTATCTCAAAAGCATAGAAAATAAATCTTCAATTTCTTTCAAGTGGTAGCAAGAACAGCTGATTAAATAAATTGTGAGCACAGAAATTAGATGGGTGGTGGGAGAGCAGAGGCATTAGAAAGGTGAAGTGATATATGGAGAAACTAGGATAATTGGTAGCTCATAATCTGGTTTCAAGAACATAAAAACTGCAACTTGCATGTTTTACTTAACAGAGAAGTACCTCCTTGAAAGTGCCAACATCTCTACTTTCCAGACAAACTCTGGAAAACCTCTTTGCCTTTCCACCTATCCTAGCAAAAACAGCTTGCCAAGGGGCAGTGACAAGCTTACAGATGACAGTTTATGTAATACTAAGGAGATCACTATTTTTTTCAGTTTTTAGACTGGAATCAAGCTACCTCAAGTAAATATTCAGAGGATCACAGAGGTTGCTAGGAGGAGGGCAATACATACAAACTATACCTGTACTGTTGGGCATAGGGAAGGTAAGGTACTTGAGCTCTGAAGAACTGATTGTCCATACTGCTTAGTTTCAAGCACTGGCACTGGCCTGGTTTCAGCATGAGCCATTCTGGATTGCCCAGGACATTGCCCCAGCACAGTCTGAGCAGCAGAACTTGCAGGGCATGACTCGCAGCAGACAATCATTGTCTAAACTCTGCCAAATCTGTCTCTCCACTTTTCATAGTTCTTGACAACATGTCAACAGGCTCTGTGCCCTCAAAATCACCCTTAATGACCCAACATGGAGAAAGAACGTGTACCATGAGACACATGCTCTTACTAGCTCTCCACAAAAACATCACTCTGATCTGCTGCAATACATAAGTACAGAAACATTTAACTAAAAACAAAAATCAAAGTGTGCCTTAGGACCGCAGCAATAAGACTCAGAACAGGATCAGGGACCACTACTATGCAAAACAATTGTGAACACTTTTAGTCTCTTGGTGGTGCAGTCAGAGACCCTGCTCTACTTAGTGCTACAGACATAGTTGAAGCTAGAGTAGTGTAAGGATGAAAGTCTCTAAACATAATTATTAGTCTACAGGTGTTGTGGTTCTTGGCACCATTATTAATTGTTCAGCAAGATGTAGTGTGTCAGAATAACTGACTGGGGTCATCGTGCCCAAAATAGGAGAGATGTAAGTATAACCTGGCTGTGAAAGAGACTTCATGATCTGCCTTACTATTGTATATGAAGTTCTTCCACTTAAGTAAGTGGGCTATTGATAGCATTAGGAAAATTTGAAAAGAATGGCTCCAATACAGATAAAAAACCACAAGCAGAATAAAACAGTCTTTACATGCACAGCACTTTACCATGGCATGTGGAAGATGTTCCCCTCTCCCTATGCACAGCATGTAGAATATTCCTTTTTATTCACTAGTACTCAAGTCACTCAAAGTAAAAACTTTGCTCCTAAGACTCAACAGAAGTGCTCAGCACTGCTGTAATGTGTGGCAACCACTCTTATGCCTCACTGATAGATGATCTCACTGGCCTCTCCTATTTACTCCAGCTACTGGAGCTAGGGTCAGATTTTAAAATGCATTCAAGCATGACTTGTTATTGAAATCAACAGCATTGGACACCAGAATGTATTTACGAATCATATCTCCAGTTTTTCTTGTCCCTCTGTAGAGGTTCGTTTTTGTGTCAAGCCTTGTCTCTTCAAAAGGAAGAGTTATTCAACTAATATTTCTTAAACTTGATGGTTCATGTTTTTAAAAAGAAACACTTAGTAACAAAAATTGGATTTCAATTCTTGCAATCACTGGTCCAAAACAGTTTATCAATAATACAGATACCTGAAGGTCTTTAGGTTCTTCTTTTAAGAAGGACCTTTTGATCCTATTTTTAAAAGTGATTCAAGCACTTAGGAATACCCAAATCACTAGGTTTTGTGAGTATGAATTACTTTTGCCCAGGATAATCACCTACATTTTGTGAAATCACCCTTTGTGACTTCCAGGAAGGCAGTACTTCACAAAAGTAAAATAAAAGTTAAACCCTAGCAGCATATCTTTTAAGACTGCCTTCTCTTCAGAATAATTGTAGATCCGGTTCAAATACATAATATTTTAATTATTGCTCTGTTAGGTTTAAAAAACCCATGGTTTTGGCTGTTATAAAATCATTAGTATTTTTCCCTTTTCAACTTGAAGATAGTTTTTGTCACTATTTTCCTCTAAAAATCCCACTAAAGACTAAAACTTTTCCAGTTCAGCAGAAAACTATTTAATTTCTATCCATTTCTTCATTCATCTTTTGTTTCCTTTCAGTATTAGTTGTCTTGTTTACGGCTCTCAAGAGACAGAGGAAGAAAGAACCTTTGATCATCTCCAAGGATGATGTTCGGGACAACATTGTGACCTACAATGATGAAGGAGGTGGGGAAGAAGACACCCAAGCCTTTGACATTGGCACACTGAGAAATCCAGAAGCAAGGGAGGAGAGTAAGATGAGAAGAGATGTTATCCCAGAAACTATATTTCAGATACGACGGACTGCACCTCTTTGGGAAAACATTGATGTCCAAGATTTTATTCATAGAAGGTTAAAGGAAAATGATTTAGACCCCGCTGCCCCTCCTTATGATTCACTAGCAACATATGCCTATGAGGGAAATGATTCCATAGCAAATTCACTCAGCTCCCTGGAATCGCTTACCACAGAGGGCAACCAAGACTATGATTACCTTAGTGACTGGGGACCTCGGTTTAAAAAACTAGCAGATATGTACGGTGGAGAGGAGAGCGATCGAGACTGAGAAAGTAATCCGTGACCTGGTCAGTGTTAGTGGAATTCATGTCTATGTTACTAGAGAAAGTGGCCTGCTCTCTCTTACTTGGAAATTAAAAGAAAAATTACAAATAAATAGATGTTGTCTTAGTAAGGGTTTGCTTAATCAGTAAGTCAACGTGAATGAAAACGAATGGTTTAGATTTTTAAAAATCTGTAATTCACCCTCTCTGCCTAGAAACCTCTGATGAAAGGTTTTCATTGACAATGAAAAGATAATAAAAGGCTTTTTGTGCCTTTAATAATTAGATGTGAACTTAATTTTTTTTTTTTAATTGCTTTGCTTTACCTTTCCTACTAGCTGGGACAGCGTGCAGCCGTATTGTAACATAATCTCAAAATATACTTTAAAAAAGATGAATATTACTGCCATATTTATTGAGTTAAAGAATGTCTGTGTGTTGATTCATCATGATATTTTTATATATGTATATTTATATTTTTGTATTTTTATTAAATAAATTAGTATTTATAAAAACACTACTTAATCATGTACTTTGTTAATCATAAGGAACTGTCCAAACTTTCTGAACAAAGGAAACTGCGTATTGTGCAATACTTGATTTTTGAATGCATCTTTTTCTATTGAATTAGTAGTTGAAATGTACTGTGCAAGAACAATATGGAGAGAGTGCTCTGTAACGGAAATGCAGTGTAGAAAAAAGAAAAAAATATTTTGAAAAAGTGATTATAAATAAATGCAGTCTGACTTGCAATGTGTATTAAATATGGCATGATAATATAGTTTCATTGTGAAACTCGCCCCTAATTAAGTTCTTATACGAACAGGTGACCAGTGAGAGGATTTAACAGATGTGTCTGGGGATTTAAGGAAACATGATGGTTTATTCTGGTAAACATGAAGACAATTTTATAATATGCATTAAAAAAAATTAGAATAATTAAGCATACATCAATAATGAAAGGAAGGCTTCTGTATTATAATGTTTGGGGGTTTTTTTTGGTTTTTTTTTTTAAGAAATTAGGCACATCAGACAAGTTACTAATAGCTTATTTTTCAATCAAAGTGAGCCAAGCAATAAAAACAAAGTCCAACTTATATTTTATTAAAGATGCTAGTGTTCTTTTCCTTCAAAGAAGTGTATACATACACGTATTTTCTGAAGTGCTCATTACAATCTCCAAGTATATATTTCTGCTTAAAATCTATTTTCTGGATCAGGATTTATGCAATGCAAATTTTTTTTTACAACACAGTACAGGAGGAACTTACTGAGAGTTGCAAGGTTTGTCCACATTTGGTTAAAAAAAATAAGAAAACCCCACAACTCAAACATGTGAAAAAGGAATCAATAATGACAATGATACAGGATGTACACTACCCATAGCATTTCCATTTTTAATATTGACTTTAAGGAAAACCAAGTGCATAAAGGTGTCAAAAAAAATAATGTTTTAAGGTTTGCTTAGTTATTTTCAGATCTTTTTGGAAACTTAAGATACACATTGGCAATGTAATGTGGACTACTGGAGCCACTCATCTCTTACAAAAAGATAGTAAAGGAGTCTGCACAAGGTCACTTCATTCAGACAGAGGAACATACACCCACCTAATATTTTCTTCTCTACTACATTTTCTTTCAGATTATTTCTCAAAAAGATCTCTTTACTATTATTTATTTTATCCCTCTACCACGTTTTTCTGCCAGCCCTAAGGATGCATCTCAAGTTTTCTGACAGTGAACTCCCTTTTTTATGAGGGGTTGTGTGTGTCAGGGGGCTGAGGGGCACCTGAGCAGCTCACTGTGAGCCACATGACAGTTCTGCAATGCTATATTGCAAGGAAAAGACTTTAGTGACACAAAAAAGTCAAAATACCCTGCAACCATGTGGCAGCCATATACTTGGATGTGATGCAGTAGCAGGACATCATTGTGTAGCCTGATGGCATAAGAATATATATTTCTTTTTTGTGTCTTGAAGGTGAAAGAAAAAGACTTATAGAAAGTATGTTCTCAAAAGTGTTGCTGGCAAAGTGAAAGCACACAGGTTTGCATTAGTCTTTCAATGCAATTTTCATAACTTGAAGGCACTGTCCCAAGATGGGAGGAAAGACTGAATGATAAAACAATTATGTCCCTGAAGAGAAATGACCGGGAGAAAAACAAAACAAAACAAAACAAAACAAAACAAAAACCAAGAATATAGGAGAAGCTTCCTTGACTTACAGAAATTGTACACCTAAACTTCATCTTTAGTGACAAACACATTAGATTGAACTAAGAGGAGAGCTTTTAGCAAACTTGTAAGCTGTCATCAGTAATCTGAGTATCACATAGTGATGTATAACGGCTGGAGAGAGGAAAATGAAAACACATCTGTCTCCAAGAAAGGACAGACACAAAGTGTATGTCAGTGGAGTTGAGTGGCACCTTTGTCTATGACAGAGGCATGCACCTTTGCTGTGATGGGCATTCAGCAGAGCAGCTACATTGCCTTGGAGCTTGCCCACCTGAAATGCTAGAACATTATGCCTACAAATCCCATGCTGTATCACCTTCTGTGTAGAGGACATTCTGAGATGAACAAGGGTAGCTTCTGGTCTGTGACTTGCTGAGGCTTCTGGATGGGCCGCTGCTCTGGTAAAGCAGCTAATTAAATCTCAAGTTTTTTATACCTCTGAACAGGCAGAAAGCCAGATACAGGAACCAGCAGGAACTTGCACAGTGTTGGCATATAGAAATCTACCTTGTCAGGTTACAAAAGTGGCAGAAAAAAGTTCAGATCTGATTGCCTTCCATTTTCCAGTAAAAGGTTCAGACTGATGGAGTTATGTGCATCAACTTTTTGATTCATTAAGCAATATTTTTGAGAAATAAGTATTAACAAAATCCATCGTTCAATGAATAAACAGGAATTTTGAAGGAAAAGGAAAAAAAACTTGTGTAATAAACATGTATGTGGACAACTAACTTTGAAGTACAGTTACTGGTAAGTCATGTCCTTTTAGTCATTATTGAAGCAATAGCTATATGATTTCTTTACATCCTAAAGGGAGCATCACACCTACATCCCACTATCACATTGCATTTGTATTCCCAAAGTAAAAGATAGTAAAAGAGAGTTTAATGGCTACTGTCAGTGAACAAGGCCTACATTTGAGGAACTGGGTGAGGGTCAACATGGACCCCATTATCCTAGCATAGTTGAAGGAGCTGACTGACATAGAAAATGCCTTTGAGTTGTCCATCACAAACCGATACTGATGAAGTTATTACCTTCCTTTGGCATTTTAAGATTAGTGACATTTAGCCACGTTGGGCGCACCTCCCCACCCCCCTGTGCATGGGACCCCACAGTGCTGCAGGGGGAAGGTGTGTGGAATGGATTTTCCCCCTCCCAGGCCGAGAAGGAAACCAACTAGGGGTGGAATGTCGTGGTTTTGCGAGGTTGGGTGCTGGAAAAGAACAGGGGGTTCAGAAAATGGCTGCTGTGAGGAGCTGCAGGAATTCTCTGGAGCTCCAAAATGTAAACAATCCAAGGTCAGAATCATTGCTGACCAGGGCTAAGCCAGTGAGAGATAGTCACAGCGCCTCTGAGAATCACATATAGGAGAAAACAACCCGGAAGCAGCTGCATTTTTGCCACCGGAGAAGGGAGTGAGAAGATGTAACGAGCTGTGCACACCAAGGCCGGGGAGGGGGAGTAGGTGCCCCAGGTGCCGGAGAGAAAGATGCCCCTGCAGCCCGTGGAGAAACCCCATGGTAAAGGCCGAGACCCCACCTGCAGCCCGTGGAGGGGCTCCACGCTGGATGGAGCAGGTGGAGACATAGAGAAGACGCTGTGACCCTTACGCTGAAGCAAGCCCCTGCCAGCACTTGGAACCTACAGAGATGAGCGAGAGAGAGAGAGAGA
>VZTU01032130.1:0-14527 GCA_013400835.1 Zapornia atra | reverse complement strand
GGGGAAGAAGGGAGTAAAATCATGGCTAAAGGGAATTCTGCTTAGAATGGAGGGGTGGGGGGAAGGTGCTACTGAGAACCCCATCGTTCCCCAGTCCCTGCCCCCCCTGTACTGCGAGCGGGGGGGGAAGAAGGGAGCAAGATTCTGATTAAAGTCTGCTAAGAAGGGAGTGGTGGGGGGAACGTGTTTTTAAGATCTGGTTGCATTTGTTTTAAGATTTGATTGCACTCCTGACTCCGGTTCTTCACTGTTCTTTCTAGTGTAGTGTAATAAATTAGAATAGTTCTTTCCTGCACTGTGTTGAGTCTGTTTCGCCCATATCGTCGCTGATAAAATGATCTCTCCTTGTCCTTATCTTGACTCCTAAGCCTCTTAATATATCTTTTCTCCCCTGTCCACCTGGAAAGGGGAGTAAAAGACTGGTTTTGGTGGGCATCTGGCCTCCAGCCAGGGCTAAACCATCACACAGTCTTGATCCAATAGAATTGTAGAATCACAGAAAAGTTTGGGTTGGAAGGGACCTTAAAAGTTTCAAACCCCCTGCCATGGGCAGGGACACCCTCCACTAGAGCAGGTTGCGCAAAGCCCCATCCAGCCTGGCACTGAACACTGCCAGGGAGCCACAGCACCTCTGGGCAACCTGTGCCAGTGCCTCACCACCTCACAGTAAAGAATTTTTGTCCTTATAGGTAATTACAATCCACCCTCTTTTTATTTAAAATTATAACCACTTGTTTTATGACTACATCACTTTGTAAACAGTTCCTTTCCAGCTTTCCTGTAGGCCCCTCTGGGTACTGGAAGGCTACAGTAAGATCTTCCCAGATCCTTCTCTTCTGCAGGCTGAACAAGCCCAACTCTGTCAGCCTGTCTTCATAGGAAGGGTGCTAGCAGAAATGATGATTGATGTAACATGCTACACAATATGGTTTAAGCATCAGGAAAGAAAGAGAGGGTTGAGAGGTAGGAACTCCTTCTGGTAATGCTTCTGCAGATATTCCTCCTCCTGTGAGAGAACTGAGGCACAGAAGTGCTGAGCATTTCATGTTTATGCACATCTTCATCCTCTGTGAAATTAACTGTGCTTAGTGAAGTTCCGGATCCATGGTATTGCCTCAAATCTCAGACAAGTCTCATTGGAAAATTCCAGGCCTTAAGACCTTAGAATAGGCTCAGGAAGAAGGAGAAAGGTAATTTTTTTATTATGCTAATCTCACCACGGATCTCTCTTTCTGCCACTCAGACCTGTTGTGGTTCACTTCGAAGGAGAAGCTGGAACCACTTAGGGTGTAGAAGAATAATTTGTGACATCTTGCAGGAGATCTACTTGTGACTTCTAAGGGCTAAGATAAAGTAACTCCTGAGGAAATACTGAGAGAGATGTCTGTCTTAGTCATCATTCTGAACAAGCCTAAATCAATTCTGAGTGGGCTCTCCTATGGGTTAAGACAAAATAATCTGACAAGAAAGAGTGAAATGGAGTAAAAATGAACATGGAAAAATCCAAGTGAAAGTTCCAAGAAAAAGAAGCCCAACTAAATCCATTCCATCTTTAAAGCAGAAAAAAGAGGAACATAAGATGAAGGTCTTGTTTTGTAATGTTGATGTGTTCTCTATTTCTTTTCATTTTAACTGAATTTTGTAACAAACACACAGTGTTATAAGCATATTCTGATAAACAGTCTTATGACTAAAAAGTAATACTGGAGACAATCTCCCACAGAAGACTGGACCTTTCAGTGAAATGTCGAAACAGATTCCTCATTATGCCAGGTTAAGCAACCTAACTGCAACCACTGCTAAACACAAACATGCCTTAACCTTTTAGAATAGAATACTCACATAAAATATACATATATATGCATATAACTTTCCCTTAGTACTTTACCTATGCATCAATGACAAGCATTAACACCTTCTTCTTTACCAAAGGCATTTCAACTGCCCATAATTGAATTTTCATTAAAAGTTGTATTTTAAAGTCACATTTACACTTCACTCCTCTCATGCTAAGAAGACAGAACACATAAGTGTTTGCATCATTGCATGTTGGAGTATTGTCACATTTTAGGTTTACAATTGAATTGGTATAGGAACTTGAGGAATTCAAGAAAGGAAAAAAAAAAACAAACAAAACAAACCATAAAACAGAATGGGGAAATCAAACTTTTTTGCATTCTAGAAGCATTTTTCAGGAACATGATGTGGATATTATTTTGTATTCATAGGACTGTCTGTCTATATGCATGAGTGTGTGTATATATGCATATATAAAATACCTCACTTTATTATCTATAAGGTTAACAAACAGACACCCTTAGGTAACACTTCTATTCAAACAGAGACACCCAGTTAAGAGGAAAAAAAAACACATGGCAGAGTACAAGACACAGTCAACTATGTGCAAACCAAAGGACATAAACTAATCTGATTTTACAGATTGTTTTATGTTGTTCTAGCATCCTGCTTTGAGAGGATATATCTACACTTCAGTTCATTTTCAGTTCGTGAATCATAATTCAAAGTAGGAGGGATCTGGCCTGAACTCTACTTAAAAACCACTTCCAAATTTGGGATTTTGCATCTCTGTTAAAAATCTCACAGAACAGGAAATGCAGAAAAAAAGGATTGTGAATATCACTGGTTTAGTGTTCCAAAGAAATCATGCTGACATTTTTTTCTGCAGGGGAAGCAAATGCTTCTGTGCAGAATCAGCCCACTGGTTGTCACAGGGCACTGTGCAACATAAGAAATGCAGGAACATTTACGTCTTTCCTTTTATGCCCTGCTCCCACCATCCCCATTCAAAGTAATGCACTCTGCAACAGCCTTCACCCACTCTGGAAAAATTCATTAGAATACTTTTTACCAAATTTCAGATCACCAGTAAAAGCCAAAGAAGTGACAGTGTCTTGTCACAACTTCAATGTCTTTTTTTTCCTCTTGCTAGTGTGCACTATTTTAGCAGGAAATACATTTTCATAGCAGTCCTGTGACTTAAAATATGAGCATATTCCTGATTTTGTTCATTTTACCATGGAATTTGACACAGCTCCTGTCATAACACATATTAATATACTTTCATCAAGCTTGGAATGAACTCCATAAATTTAAAAAGCATTTGCTTTTAGAGGCGATGTGCCAAGCTTTTCTCCCATCACTTCTCACAGGGGAATGACAGGCTGCACAAAGTAAGCCCGCACAAACACAAATTTTGATTTTTGGTAGAAGGAAAATGACAATAATGTTGTTCTCTGCTTACAGCTCTGTCCTTCAACCTACCTTTTCAGTTACTGATAGACATTTAGACCACATTAGAAACAGTTTATGATATATTAGAGTGTGCAAGAATGTCTTTGCAGCGGCACAGGACCCAAAACCCATACTATTTTTAAAATACAGTCTGACATCCTTAGAGTCTTCCTTTCCCTCCAGCAGCAGGAGACAGAATGACCCTCCCAGGCACTGCATCACATAAGTACATATCTGGCACTTAGTACTGGAAGATGAGGTGAAATCCAGAGTTTCACGAGTAAAAATGTTGAGAAGGAAATTAAGCTGGGATTTTTGTTGCTTGAGAATTGCTCTTGCAGCTGTCAGGAAGCAGGTTGCTGGTTGCTAGGAGCAACAATAATAATACTTACTTCTTATATAATGCTTTTCATCCCTAGTTTTTAAAGCTTTTTACAAAGAAGGTCAGTATCATTATCACCATTTTACAGTAGGAAAAGCACTTATTTGTGCACCGGTTTCCCCAAGGACACCCAGCAGGACAGCGGCAGAAACAGGATCAGAAGCCTGTTCTTCTCTTTCCAGTCTACACTGCCTTGAGGAGAGCTAGCCATTTAGGAGGTGTTAATTTAAGTACCTCAACTGCTTAAACTTATCAGAAATTTTGCTTTTAATTAACTTTTACTGCCCTGCAAATTTCAGATGCCTTAAAGGCCTTCAGATGCCTTCCATGAAACATGAGCCAAAGATTCCTTCCAAATGAAGGTTATGCTTTGGACTAATACATGTTTATCAGACAGATCCAAGGCAGTTGCAAGAAGAGAAGTGGAGATACCTTCCCAGCCTTGCTTTCTGAAGGAAAGAGAACAAAAGATGCTTTTAAATCCAGGTACAAAGTGAAAAGGAGAGACAAAGAAATGTTAAGCAAACTCTAAAAACTGCAGGAATATGTCCAGATTTGGCAAAGCAGCAGATTTTAACCTAAAAGTTAATCTTTCATTTAAAGCAGATGACAGTGGGATGGAAGGGGCGGACAGTGGAAGAATATCAGGTTGTAGTACCCAACAGCAGCTGGTCTCCACTCCTTCAGAATTATTTTTTTTTTTTTTTAATTTCTAAGGACTCCTTCTGTGCCTTTCCATTTGATTTCTTGATGAGACATTATCTTTTGATTGCTGAAAAAAATTGCTTTATCCCCAGCAGATCCAGATTGGTAATTTAATGACACATCTTTAGGAACAAGCTTGACCAGCACTCAGCAGAGATGCAGAGAGAAAACAAGACATGAAGAGGCTCTTCAACCCCCTCCCCTGTGTAAGTGAAGGGCTTTGTTTCAACTAATGCTCAAATTAGAATACAGAATGGACACCAGGCATCACAGCACCATCCAAGGGGATCCAGAGTGAGAGCCAAAGGGAGTAAACAGCTTCCCCACCTGCTCACACATATGTTGCCACCTGCAACTGACTGACCAAGGGGGAAGTTTGATCTTTTCCAAAGTAATGGCAGCATGCTTTCCTCTGTGCCATGGCTTAGTGCCTTCAGTAGTCCTGTGCAACAGTGCCAGAAAATTTGTTGTCACTGATGTTCGGCCAACCCTGCCCTGTTCTACAGCCAGCTTTTGCACAGCACTACGAGTAAGTGCCAAATTTCACCCACCGCATTCTTCTTCCAAAGTCAGTGACGTGCTGCTGAACTTCACAACACCAAATCCATTGCAGAGTACTATGAGAAATCACACACTATGCTTTTTTAGATGAAACAAAACCTTCGTATTAACAGTCTTTCTCTTGATTTTATGAAAAACCCTTTAGAACTAAATAATGTTTTTCATTACATCATTAACACAAACACATAACTCCGCAAGTGATGTAATCTGATGTAATTGACATGAATTTGAGTGCTATAAAGGAAATCTCTTCCAGTGTTTAAAACCAGACAGTGGCATGCAAATTAAAAGCTTGATCCTAACAATCCTATAAAGCCACTTTAAATAAATTTTATATATATTGTATATATAATTTGCTGAAAGAGTCTTTGTACAGATTTCTGAATAATCTTATTACAAATATGAATCTATACTATCTTACATAAAGAAAAGAAAAAAGATGAGGTATAGATATATATATATATCTACCTAGCAAATAGGGACTTTCCTATGAAAAAGATTTGTACACTTGTAATAGAAGTAAAATATGAGGAGAGAGGTACTATCTTTCATCCAACTCTATTAGCTGCTTTAATAAAACCAGAGAAGTTTTTTAGGCTTGTGAATCGCTTCTCGCCTGGGATGACAAAGACTAGTAAAATCTCATGTGTCGCTCTGCAGCACAAGCTTTTTAAGTCCAAATGCCAAATAAATGTTTAAATTATTAATAGAAGCTTAAATATTGCAAATTTTTAGTATCTTGGTAAGGCAACATGCCATACAGCTGCACTTAGGGACATTTGCCAAATAATACATTTTTGAATTTACTTCTTTCATATATATGCATAAAGTTGGCAAATCAGTTTATGAGAACACATTCTTCTGATCTCACTTTTCAGCCAGTAGAGCAGCACACTGCCTGAATTTTGTAGGGCAGGACTGTCAGCATATCCAGAGAGGCAGAATAGCAGAATTTCAAAGCAGCTAGTTCAAAATTATTAGATTAACCAGTTTCAACAAATTCACAATTCATATGCATAATACATAAATAAATAATTTTTACTATATAATTAAATAAAGACATTATCATGTGGCTCTTATAATATGTGCAGTTCTTTAAGTTGTTATGCACAAGTTCCATGAAGCCTACTGGGTCACAGCAGCCAGATGTTGGATTGGAAGAAAATTCCTGCCATATCATGGTTATCCTGCTAAAGATAGGAACTCTGAGCAGGTTGCAGCCCTGGATTGCAAAAATCAAGAGCTAGGACATTTGACTCTGAATCTCTGTTCCAAGTTACATTTCTGTTTTAGTAAAGGTCTCATCTAAATCCACGCTTTGCTTCCCAGCAATGCCTGGATGTGGAGTACTGTTACAGGCAACTCTCTTAAGTTCCAACATCATCATTGAATCAGGCCTGAATGATCCTATGGATTCCTGCAGTTCCATTTACTGACAGTATTGTTCGAAATACGCTGGTGAACCAGGACACTGCAGCCATGGATGAAGACACCTTTGAAAATTAAAATTCATTAATAGAGCTTCAGTGGTTTCCAGTTTTGAGAAGAACATTGTAAAGTGATTATCTCATCATACTTGCTGCTCCAGATTCAGTTTTCTGTTCCCTCCACAGCGAATTACTTTGGATTTGTATGGAGTATTTAGCAATCTCCCTCATACCATCATAACCTGTCCCAACGGAGTGTAATGTAGGTGAATTATGTCATTGTGAACCTGTACAAAATTCCTTTAATAAAGATATACACTGCTTAAAAATATAAATCTAAGCAACATAAATCTACATAATACATAAACCCTTGAATCTATATAGTGTCTATCAGCAGGTCATGTTATTTTCTACCAGGTTATTTTCTACCAGGTTCAAGAACAAATCCATTTTTCCCTGAGTATCTTTTTCTCCGTTGACCTCCTTTGACGTCTTGTAAGACTTTCACCCTCAGTTTCAGAGTATATAGGAAATGATTCAATGTTATATACCACCTTGTGCATACACATACATTGATGCAATACCACCTTCTAACTTTGTAGTGTTAATTTTCTCAGTGAGTAAAACTGCAGAAACAACTGTGGATGCGGCTCTGTTCTCCAGAATATCATTGCTGCTGATGATTTGCTGCTAATCTTTTGTTCACAGGAGCAGCCAAACCTGCAGGCTGCAAACAGAAGAGACTCTTCTTTCCCTCCTCCTCCAGACACACAAAGAGAGCAGTACAGCTCTTTCAGGTAGGTTTAGGTAATGGGGCACTATTATTTTTCTTAAGAGATGCTTGTAAGACAATAATTGGATTATCTGTAATGTTTCAATTTCTCTATATTAATTTGGGAAAGATTGACTCATTTGCATTTCAGGAATATACAAGACCTATTATACAAGACCTATTTTATTTCCTTTTTTCCTTTCGTTTTGTTTTGTGTTTGTTTATTTGTTAATAAAGGACATGGGTTCTTTGCTCTGTGTACCAGTAATACTGGTAAGTTCTAACAAGTGGCCTCAAGAAAAGAGAGAGTAGAGCTTGGTTCAGTACTCATCCTGCCCTGTCCTGGACTATCATTTTAATAGCCACTAACAGATCTGTCTTTCATGAAGCTTTTAAAATCTCATTTGTTTCCATTTATTTTTTAAAGCTTCTATTTAATTTTGATCTGAGCTTATAATTTCTTTAAGCCTGCTGCCTGATTTTCTCAAAACACTATGAGATCAAGTATTTCAGTTTATTTTTAAAAGTTATTTGAGTGCCTTTTGAAACAAAAAAAAAAAAAACAAACCCAACAACCTGGAGGTTAATTGGTATTAGCAACTTGCTGAAGTTTAGATGGATATCATATAATTCCCAGATGATTAATGTAATATTGCTTCAATTTCCTGATAAACTAAGTGTGCTCATTAGACATTATAAAGCATCCTTGTGGCAACTAATCGCTCAAGGATGAAAAATTGATTGAAAATAGTGCAGATTTTTTTGCTCTCATACAATAAATGGACTTTTGGCAAAAAAGCAGGATGAAAGAAGAGTATTTATACACAAGTTCTTTACTAATTACTGTGGATCACAGATCTCCAATTACAGTTTGGGAAACAAAATATATCATAAAAAAAGATAAATAGATCTCAGAATGATAAAATGAAAGATGATTCGGTGTGTGGGAGGATGAAAGATAATGCAAATTTGGGAGCAAATATAAAATAAAATATTTTGATCACAATTTAAGGAAGACAAGGGTCACAGAATGAAGCCAGGCTGATTAGGGTACAGACATCTGACAGTCAGAGATGTGGTCAGTGAGCAAACCCAGAAATTGGCTAACCAAATGTTTGGTAATCTGTCTGCATTGGTTTTAATATTGTGGAAAATCACAAAACTAGAAAAGGATAAATCTGTTCATCAGTTTCGTTGATCATTTGATCAGCTTTTAAACTGCTTTCAGCCAATCCGATACATATTTTATTATTTACGTTCAAAATACGAATAATTTCCATGCCTGTCTCTTTTTTTTTAAAACTTCATCAAGAACTTTGTGTAGTATCTTCAAAATAATTTGAAGTACAATTTCTCCTTCTAAGATGTGACTGCTAACAGGTAATACAGTCCCAGTCTAGTAAATAGCTCAGCAAAAATGGGGATTCCAAATTTCTTAACTGCCAGTGACTTCAAGATCATATTTGCTCAGTCTCCTAGTAGAAATACCGTTTTCATTCTTAGTCGTGCCTCAAACGCAGCATGGAAGCAGGAAGTCAAGCTGTGTCTCTTTTCTTCTCATGCATCACCCACAGTTCTGCAATTAGAACTTATGGAGTGAAAAGGGAAACAGAAGGAAGGATTTGTGGTATAAAAAAATAGTCAAAAGGTAAAGCTTCTTTGGATATTGCATAAGAAATAAAGCAGTCAGCGGCCGCTTTGTGAACTACAGAGTTATCTAAAACCAAACAACAACAACAAAAAATAAAACTCCAAACAAACAAATTAAACAAAGCAAAACCAAAAAAAAACCCAACCAAAAACCCAAGAAGTGTCCTTTAAAACTAAGTAGCTTTCCACAGTAGAAACACACCATTCAAATTCAAGATGACCAGTGGAAAAAAGTCTAAATAGCAGGTGTGGTCTACAAGAACCACTCTTCAGAAACATAGGATGTTCTGTTTAAAATTGGGAATAGGGATTTATAACATGACTATAAGGAAATTCAATACCCAAGCACTGATACTGGTTGAAATAGAGAATTATCTCCCCTGGAAAAATGTAGACGCTCGTTTACTTGTTACAATTCAAATTAACTAAGAGAAGAACAAACAATAATATAGTAGAGAACCATTCTGCTAAGGCATAAGGGATTGAAACAGAATAAAGGGGTAATTACTAAGCCAATATTACTGTTTTACAGCAGTAGCATCTGCAATATTAAATAATTGCACATAGATTTTATTGTTTTTTACTATATAGTATTGAGATGCAGAACCCAGTTCTGCAGAGCTTCTGCACTGGCAAATCTTTGTATACCTGCAAAATAAACCTATCAAATTGTCTTTATAAGGCAAAATTCTATTTTTTGGAAGGGTCTCATTTCCTAGCACTGCTACATAAGCATAAGCCCTCTGGGGCATGGTAATGCCAAATTTACAATCCTGCTGTGCTTTTTATGCGCGTGTTTTCAAAAGAAATGTTTATGCTAATACAGCAAAATGCTTGAATCAGCCCAGTATGTGTCATTTATATGTTCCCTTGCATTCCTAAGGAATAAAAAAAAATATGGTGTTTCATTGGCCTTAATTTCAGCATTATACAGAAAAAACAACAAGCAAATATTAAATATTTTTATTATATTTGAAAATTATTAAACATGACATTCAATGTATCTGCTGTTAACAGCATACATTTCTCGTGCTGCTTCTCGGGATGTAATCAAAGAAAAACAAATCACCAATATGTCAGATATGGAAATTATATCTCAGTAGCACATACCCATTTTGTATGCTACATTCATATATAAATATTATCATTCCCATGTGGACCTTTTCGTTATTATTTCTTTTTTTCTTTCTTCCTTTTTTTATAATACAGCACTGAAGTATATTTGTGTACTGCCATTACCATACTGGGAGATATAGAGAATGAAAGAATGTAAAAAAAAAAAAAAAAAGGCAGAGTACTTCATTGTTTCTGCTGTCTCTGTCCCACTTCCTCTGCCACTCAGAAAGCTACCACAAATACCACCCACAGGCAAAACTGCTAACCCTCAGAACAAGAAAGGATGAGCTTCTGCATGCACAGAATGCAAGCCAGGGTCCTCCAAGTGTCCTTAAATCACAGTCTGTGCCTCTGGGGAGGAGGGTGAAAATGAAGCAGAACCTAAAAGATGCTCTCAAGTACATAGATTAGTTCTTCACTATGGAGCTTCCCATTTTGAAAGCCGGAGGAAAAGATGTGCAAGTCATCATCTCAGTGCATAGCCACAAAAGGTCCGTGACGCTGAACTCATTCACAGTTTTGTTGCTGTTGTCTAATATTGACACCCGAATGTTTACCTGGAACAGGCTGCCTGGGAGGTGGTTGAGTCACCAACCCTGGGTGTGTTCAAAAAAAGGGTAGATGAGTTACTTAGGTATATGGTTTAGCATAGGATGGGAACGGTTGGACTCGATGGTGCTAAAAGGTCTTTTCCAACCTTGTGATTCTGTGATTCTGTGAATATTTGAGGCCAAATCCTTGACTCTGAAGCCGATTTCATGGGTTTTGTTAAATATTTTCTAGCTTCTAATAAGAATTTTCCTATTCAAGAATGTGGAACACATTAATTTTAATGAAATTTTATTCTACCCAGAAAAAGGCTCAATAAAACCAACATGCAAAACATAAATATAAGCTAAATTATTAAAAGTATGTTTTACTGATACATTTACATGCCCTTTTTTTTTCCTCTGAAATTTTCAAATGCACTTTTTCCTATTATTTTCTTGCCTTAAGGAATATCAGAATTTCTTCTGGAACATAAACATACTGATTGCTGACTATGCCATATTTGTGTAGGAAGTTGGAAACTTATTCTGTAGACAACTATGAAAATTGTGTCTTCAAAAGTTTCATTTAGTAAAGAACAGAAAAACTATCAATATATATAAAGAGTTTTAAGTTTTTATTGTCAGCTCTTACTTATTCTTTAATAATTTTAAAATTATAACGAAAAAGATAGTTTCCTTAATGCTATGGTTCATTAACATGGCCCTGCAAAGAGGTCTTCAGACAAGCAACAAAATTAGTTTAACAGCAATACATTTCTAAACTTTCGGCATCACCAGCGTAGGATTTTTAATACTAGTTAAATGGTCATGAAGTAAACTCCTGAGCAGTTACCTGCCACAGGACATCACTGAGAAACAGTATGCTTTCTTCAGAAAGTCATGGTTGAAGAAAAACAAGTGTTAAGCTGTGCACTGCATGGTTGCAAACTTGCCATTGTCAAATACATCAAAACACGAAACTGCCATGCAGAAAAACACAAGCAAGGCTTCAAGCTATACCAAATGTGCTTAGGTTATTGAAGTAAGTTGTTGTCTTTTAACCTACTCTAAAGTCAAGACTATTGCTTTCCCTACCTTTCTGTAATACTTTTGTAACATTTTTCTTTGACATGTACTTCTTACAGGGATTCCAGTGAGGATACAGGGAACCTGCTTTGGCAAGGGGGTTGGACCCAATGATCTCTTGAGGTCCCTTTCAACCCCTACGATCCTGTGATTCTGTGATACTGGTAAGATTCTGGGATTCCAGCTGTATTCCAATAGAGTTTCCGGTTGAATGAATATTTAGGTAAGCAGGCAACCTCAGAAATACTCTGCAGAACCCACTGTGCTTTCTGTGGTCCTCAGAGACATCTGGCAGAATATGACTTTCCACTCTGCCAGATCTGCAGCTTCGTGGAGAAGGATGCTGTTGCACTTGGTAAGGCTGTTCTGCCCACCTGTAACAGCTTGTGTGAAAATAAGGACACAAGCTGAAGAGACTGCTAGATAGTATCATGCAACTTAGGCAAACAGAATATACAAGGCCACCTTACAGTGTGGCTGGAAGTTACAACGCCCAAAACACAAACGGTCCTTCAGCATCATAGTTTTTATGCCTTTTCTTATACACATCTCTTTTTCTAGAAAAAGGATATTGTTTTCCATTCTCTTTGTAAGCTTTATATCCCACTTCTCTTTTCCACAGACTGCTCTAGGTGATCAGCACAGGTTGTTAGGTCCAGTCTGGTAGGTGGAGAATAAAGACCTGACATTGGGAGGAGTGTATTAGTTAAATATAAAAAACCTTCTCACTCTGATATTGAAATGTATTTTGGTAGATGACTTTAAAAGGTGATTAACACCGAACACTGACTCAGACTACATGTTGAAGTGACAAATTATCTCAGGTCTCCATTGTCTCCTGACCTATGATTGTTGGGATATGAATTATCTGAGCAAAATGGAGCCAATGCCATTACAACATGCAAATGACAGCAGAATTATTTTCAGAGTGCTAATTCAATCCTGTTCCCTATCTCTGGGATCCTCAAGTCAGCGAAAGATTTTCAAGCTAAATAATTACAGGAAATCTGGCATGAATGGAACATACAAACTCTGTACTCATGGTCTACAAGACACCAGAATTTTCCAGTATACAGACAGGGCAGAGTTTACTTTGACCCCAAAATATGAAATGGTTATCACAACTAAACATCCATGGATTACTTAGATGCATAAAACTGAACTTTTCACAATACAATATTTATAATAAATTATTTTGCAGCAAATTTATTTAAAAATAAATTGCAGATTATTCTGCATTCATCTGAAATGTAGATTTTAGCATCTTTTCTTTGAGTGGATTTTTTTTTCCCTCTAGGACAATAATGATATGTCAGAACACATGTTTTGTTTACGTCAGCATTGGCAATGTGAAATGAGCATCTTTTTTCCTTCATTCAAAGATCAACTGTGTCCATGTTTTCAATGAAAGATGATGCTTTGCAATTTTCATTGTTAATCAAACCTTCTATTTCATATCTCTGTATTAAAATATGCTTACTCTTGTCATTAGAATTCCATCTAATTAATCAGTTATGCTCACAGAATAGCTAATAATTTAGAAACAATGTCAAAGGATATTGAAATGCAAATACACATATGTCAAACGTAGGCGTGCTCTGAATCTACTAAACCATAGTTAAGATTTCGTTACAAATCAGATATAATTAATTATGCTACAAAACTTGTTGATTGTTTTGAAATTTAAAAAAAAAAGTTATGAAGTCTGCATTTCTTATGTGAAGACTGTTACTAGATACTCTTTTCCTGTGAAATCATTCACTCATCTCTAGGAAAGAGCAATGTCTTTCTGCATACATGTCATGTGCACTAAGCCCCCCCAGATCTTTATTCATTGTAGGTTTAGACTAACTTTATTAACAGTGAAAATTAAATTTTATCCTCTACTGGAAAGGATAACATTTCCCTGTACACCAGGAAAAGACTGTTGATGTACGGATGCACTAATAATTTTGTTAGCCCTTATTGGTTCAACAATAATTCCTCCAGCTTCCCTGGTGATTTTGTACCACTGCTAGGATTTGTTCATTCAACCGTTAAAATTACTAACCCTATGCTATCATAAATGCTACTGCCAGAGAGTTTATTCTAAAGAGCAATGTGACCACTAATTATATCCTATCATAGTAAATCAATGCACCTAGATAAAAATAGAAAATGCAGTATCTTCATTTGCAACCATCACTTAAACACAGCTATGCTAAAATCGTTAGGGTTTTTTTTTTCAGATTGCTAAAAAACTAAGTAACTGCCTTTTACATAGCTATTTTATATTATCTGCACATTCTCTCACAAAGATGCCAAACTTTCTGTGATATCATGTCTTAGCAATATTTCCAATGCCAGCAATTAAACTTGTAACCTGGCATTTTTCTCCTTAAAACAGGTAACAAACTATTTAGAATTTAATACTGTAAAACAATGTTCAGAACCTACTGAATGCAGATAAGGAAATGGAGGAAGACTATGCAGCTGAACACAGAAAATGGAAGATCATTAATCGAACCTTGTCGATATAAGCAGGAGGTTCATCAGCACAAACTAGCCCAAATTTGAAATACAAAAATGGGTTAGATAGGTAAGATAACTAGGATTGCTATGGAGATAGTTCAGGAAGATGGGATTATCAACAATTTCAAGTACCAAAATGAGGTTGAGGATGCTTCATTGGCAGAAAATAAGAGGACCCTAACTACTTAGTGGAGAGTGGTTTCTATGGAAGCCACAGCAGAACCCTTACTGAATTTGGATAAATACATTACTTCAGGGTAAGAAAACACTTCTAAGAGATGTGATAAGCACAACAGCTTTCATACTCCTATAAAAAAATCAAGAGTTCAACATTAGAGAGATTCATGGTACTATAACACACAAAGAACCCAGAGCACCATAAGGCAAAAGTGAGAGAGTATAACAGTGAACTTGTTTAAATGTTACGTTTTTTTTTTAACTGACCTTTTTTTTTCTTGTCCAGAATCAAGAGCATATGCAATTTATTTTATTTAATTATTTAATTATTAATTTAAATAAATAGATAAATAAAAAG
>VZTU01032126.1:38057-63306 GCA_013400835.1 Zapornia atra | reverse complement strand
CACAGGCCTCCAGTCAGACTCTGATCCACTAATCACCACCATTCATAGTCTTCCCACCCATCCTCGTGCAGATAACCTGCTGTGCTGTACCAGAGCCCCACAGAAAAGTGGGCTGGAGGTAGGGCTGGACACATCAGGGAGGGACGTTGCAGGAGGTGGGTTGGGTGACCCGTGTCCTGCTGGCCCACGGCCTTGTACGAGTCACCAAAACCCAATTCAAAGTCACAGATCCCATGTCCCATTTACTGTAATGGATTTGGTTCAGCCAATTAGGCTCCTTTTCCTTCAGATCTCATCTGTACAAAGGATGACATTAATACTTACAACCTCGTGGGATTAATTGCCTGTAAAGTCACTTTGAGACCTTGGATAGAAGCCCCAGTGATATTAATTATTGTTATAGATACTATAATGTTAAACATAAGTTCGTACATTTATTTGGGAAAAAACTTTTCAGAATCAAAGGAACTAAAACTGCCCCCAGGCTATTTCATTATTTTATTGCCCTTCACCAGAAAAGTGATGCCTCAGGTCTATTTTTCTCCTCTCTCTGCAGTATGCCAACCCCTACAAGCCTGTGTCCGTGTCAGAAATGTGGCTCACTGACTCACAGGAGCCAGGGATAAAAAGCAGCATTGTGCAGTTGATAATTTCTATTTCTAAACTTTCTACAACCTCCATTTTCCCTTTATTTGAGTGCTTTCATTTTGCTCTCAGGAGATAACGATTCATCCACCGCTGCGAAAAGTCAAGATGAGGAGGGATTCTGAAAGCTGGGGTTTCATGGGGCAAATTGTGGGATGCAAAGGTATAGTGCCTGTTAGAAATGTGGAATGTTTGGTTCTCCATAAAGGGGAGACTTCCAGCTAAGGGAAGACCCAGAGAACAAAGCTGCTCCCTGCCTGTGTGGCACCCAAGTGCCACAGCACGGCGTGGGAGCAGAACCAGTGAAGGGTGTTTCTGAGGGTGGGTTGCAAGGAATGGTTGTTGTTGCTGAGATGCAAACTAGAGACCTGAGGAACTATGCATAGAACACTTCCCCATCCCTGGAGGTGTTCAAGGCCAGGTTGGATGGGACCCTGGGCAACCTTGTGTATCTCCAGGCCTGGAGGTTGGTGTCCCTGCCTGTGGCAGGGGGGTTGGAGCTCTGTGATCCTTGGGGTCCCTTCCAACCCAGACCATTCTATGATTCTATGATTCTATGATCCTATGATTCTATTATCCTATGATTCTATGATTCTATGATTCTATGATTCTGTGATTCTATGATTCTATGATTCTATGATTCTATGAAAGCAGCAGGAATGGAAACATGGGCCTAAAAAAGGAACTTACTTTGAGGTACCAATGGCAGTCCCAAGAGGAACTGATATCTAGATGCTTCCACAAAGTGATCAGGGTAAATTTAAAGCATCCACTGCAGCTCTGGAGGCTGTGCTAACAGAAACCCTATTTCAATACTGGCACTTCCAACCCAAGCTAGGAAGTGGCTCCTGTTATATGCTGGGTACATTGGCTGACTTTCTTGCCAGTAAAAGTCAGCCAGCAGCCTGTAATTATACTGAATATCTTCCTGGAACCTTGCTTCCATAAACGGTGCCATCTTTTGAGTAATACATCACTGGTCTGCCTTGCTGGGATTATTACACTAATATATCATTAGAGCAACAGCTTGCTGTGGTGATGGATTGGTGTAATGTGGTGTGAGAGCTACAGCTCGCTCGGGTAATGTATGATGCTCTTGCACTGATGTATGGGATGGTGTATCTCCCAAAGGATCCTCTTGGGTGATGCATTCCCCTGGAGACGGTGCAGCCCAACAATGAACAACCCCAGGATGATGCTTTTTTGCTGTGAAAGCTTACAGGCTGCTACACTGCCAAGCAGGGAGTCGTGCCGGGTCCTTGGCTATTCCCAGCGCTGCTGAGCTTTGGCTGACTCAGTGTCCCTCAAGACCTACCTGGTCTACCAGGGAGGGTGGTGTGGGGTGCCTGCAGAAAGCTGAATTAAGGGGAGAGAGCTTCCTGGCTTTGGGTACCATCATAGTCATACTATCATGCTGTCTAAAGCTCCAAGAAACTCAGAGAGAACCCTCCATGCCCATATAACACCTATGCAAGTACCTGTGGTCACTGGTCAGGGCTAAAAATATCAATCATTTTATGGGAGCTGTGGAACTAAAGCAAAATCTTGGACTACTTATTTTACAGTCTCTTACCACATATGCTCTGGGTGCTCAAACCGTGGTTCGAGCCCACCCACTCCAAGCAACAGTCAGATGTTTTACTGAGTAAAACCTTTTGCATGAGTAACCATTCACTAATCCACAATTTTTTTTAAAAGGTCTGTGGGGGTATTCACTGTTCTTCCATTTTCCTACTTGTGCCAGAATGCCTCAGGGTGAGAAATATGACAGGTAGCTTTTAAACTAGGGAAAGTACGTGTGTATATATATATAAAATATAAATATAGTATATATATGTCTACGTTTTTATATATTTATATATTATAAATTACTTAATTGATTTTTTTTCCCAAACTTGGCAAGACAAAAAATCAACTCCTAATCCCTTTCCTCCCAACCAACCCATTCTGGAGTCTCTTTAACCTTTCTTTTCTGCACACACAAAACCAAACCATCACACCCCCCCTCCCATAACAAAAACATACAAACCAGCTTTCTGGCAGGACCCAGACTCAGCCTAGCTCAAGCCCCAGAAGGAGAATACTTACATGATATGACTCAGTGCAAATGCTGGAGAGATGGGCCTGGGGGAACCTAATGTGGTTCAACACTGCCAAGTGTCAGGGGCTGCACTGGGGCAGGAAGAATCCCAGACACAGATACAGACTGGGAGAAGAGCTTCTGGAGAGCAGCCCTGCTGAGAAGGACTTGGGGATTGTGGTGGATGAGAGACTGAACATGAGCCAGCAGTGGCTCTGGCAGCTCACAAGGCCAATGGGATCCTGGACTCCATCAGCAGAGGGGTGGCAGCAGGGACAGGGAGGGGATTGTCCCTCTCTGCTCTGCCCTGGGGAGGCCCCAGCTGGAGTCCTGTGTCCAGAGCTGGGGCCCCAATACAAGAAAGATGTGGAACTGTTGGAGNTGAGGGAGCTGGGCTGGGTCAGCCTGGAGAAGAGAAGGCTGTGGGGGGACCTCATTGCAGCCTGCCAGTCCCTGAAGGGAGCTGATAAGCAGGAGGGGATTCAACTTTTTCAAAGGGTAGATAATGGCAGGACAAGGGGGATGGACTAAAGCTAAAGGAAGGAAGGGTTAGATTAGATATTAGGGGGAAGTTTTTTACAGAAAGAGTGGTGAGGTGCTGGAACAGGCTGCCCAGAGAGGGGGTGGGTGCCCCGTCCCTGGAGGTGTTCAAGGCCAGGTTGGATGGGGCCCTGGGCAACCTTGTGTAGCTCCAGGCCTGGAGGTTGGTGGCCCTGCCTGTGGCAGGGGGGTTGGAGCTCTATGATCCATGGGGTCCCTTCCAACCCAGACCATTCTATGATTCTATGATTTATCTGCAGTTCTTCTCCCAGCTTTAATTACTCTGCTTGTCACCAAAACCCTCTGAAATTCTGCAAGGAGGCACAGAGGTTGTGATTTTTCTCTTATAATGCCAGCTCTGTTACTCCAAAAATGTGAAAGCATTTAACAACCATCAACAATCACTTCAGAAGTTACTCCTTCAATAAATAAAAAGATGGTAAAACCTATAATAAAGCAATCAGTGCTCTCTGTAATTATTGCTTGATTTTCAGACATTCAGCTGACCTCTACCTGGGCTTTCTGCTAGCCTCTGGTATGACAATGCTGTATTCCAGTCACTATAGGCATGGAAATTAAATTAAGTAGTGGGTGGAAAAGTGAATTAGATTTAGTTAAACAATGCATGGAAATTGAACTGGACATGTTATGCATAACCCTTCCACGCTGATCTATCCAGCTGCTGCTGAAGGCATTTCAGGGCAACAGCACTCAGTGACATGACCAGCACCTGCCACGTGCTTTTCTGGGTATAAACTGGATAACATGATCATTTTATCATCTTTGCTGACCCTCCTTAGTTATCCTTAAACACCAGCTGAGCTGTTGCCTCACACAAACCAGGCAGCACCGGCGCTACACAGCACCAAAGGCTCTGGAAAATCACCCCTGCTCGTGCTAACCCAAGCCCTTGCTAACAAGGGAATGATTTTCCTGCCCAGGCTTTGCACAGTTAACATAAAATCATCTTGTTTCTCCTCCCAGTGAAGGTGCCCACTGGCATTGACTGTGGCTTTGCCTCCCTGTGCAGTTGGGTTGGCGCTGGTGCTTGCTGCCCTTCGGGTGTTTGGCTCCTCCAATGCATCCTTCTCCTGCTGCCAGTCCCACAGCCAGAGCTGGGATTGCTGCAGCACAGGGATGCCTGCTGCCTGCCTGCAACACCACTCACCTCCTGCTGTCCTGGCTCTGGGGTCTGAGGCTGCCAGGGAGATAAAAACCCTAAAGTCGCAGCCAGTGCTGAGCGCATTGCCCCGGCCCTGAGGTGGATGGCTGCTTGGCTCCAAGGCAGATGGCTGCTTAGCCCCTCAGCCTGCAGCAGAGAGAAGGGCTGCACCTGGGGGGATGGCCAAAACCAGTCCCCCACCCACCAACTGGAGTTGGTCCTCACCCCACCACGCAGCACCTGCAGCAGCCAGGCGTGGGAGGAGATGCTTGCTGCACCTACCACCTGAGCTGTTGTAGCTTGTGGGAGAGCAAGAAAGATACTAAGAAACGTAAATGCTGTGCAAAAAGGAGAGCAAATTGCCAGATATCCTTAGATTAGCTAATAACTTCACCCACTGCACCTTAGGGCTGTAATCAGGAGTTGATAAGCTGTGTGAAACTGAAAGGAACAGAGCAAAGAAGAGCAGTTCAGTGAGCTGTCTCCTGGCTCTCCAGCTTCTGCTTGTCATCTGTCTGCCCAGTGCTTTGGGCCCCTTTAAGTTACTGTCCAGTTCCCAGGTCCCAGCACACGTGCTGGAAGGATGTAGGTACGTGTTGGTCAGTGCCTGTCAGAGACACGTTCAGAAGTGCCTGGAGAACTGAGGGAACCCAAATGGGACTGGGTATGTGGCTGCTGAGGGTGTCCCTGTGGGGCAGTTTGATGCTCTGTGGTTCCTAATTCCCCCCTGTGCCCCATCTGACATGCGAAATGGGAGCTGTCTGAGGCAATTCCTGGTGGAAGCAGCAGCAGTAGTGGGATTTGTCTTGCAGCTGGCTGAAGAAGAGGGCTCTAACCACAAGCACAAGTGGCTGCTTAACCCCCTGAAAACACAGAATACTAGAAAAACAGCAGCACCAAGAGAGGAATGAAATGATATTGGCCAGCATGGAAAAGCAGGGATTATTTATCAGCATCTCAGAAGATAAAATAGTAAGGGGAAAGATAGAGGACAGCAAGGTGACCTTGCAGCAGAGAACAAGGCTTGTTTAAGTGTATTAAGCATCAGCAGCCACAGCCAGCACCGTTCCCTGGGTGAGTGCAGGCGCTGTGGCTCTGTGCTGTGAAAGAGATGATAGCTAGATGGATGGATTAGGCCAGAAGGGCCTTCAAATGAAGATGCATCATTCAGGTCCTCTCTGTATGCAAGAGAAAAACAGTTCCCATATGCAGGGTGCTGAGACATCAGCACTCCAACTACATACAAAGAAGCAGTAGGAGTTAAGGTTGTTGAAACAAAGACTACATTGGAGAGGAAAAGCCAAGGACAACACACACAAACATCTCCCTGACATGTGCTGGCATCCCATTTCTTCCTTCTTTAGGATTAGCACTGAAAAGCAGTGATGTTTGCCAGAGAAAGCTGCTAAGGTGAGCTAAGAGACCGAAGGTGTAGGAGTGAAGAGAAACAGGACTGTCAGTGGCTCACTGCTTGAAAAAAGTCATGTCATATGCTCTCTGCTAATTATGGTTTATAAAGCCAACAGCTAGCCTTAGTTAAGGACTGCAGGCATGGTCAGTACCAGCAGTACCAGTCAGTTAGTACTTAGTTCTAAGTCTGTACCAGCAGTACCAGTCAGGACTGGTTACAGATACTTCAAATCACCAGGAAGGCTGAAAACACAAAGCTGCAGGATTTCATACAGATTGACTGGTTTATGGCTATCCACATATATATCTATATATGTGGAGATATATATATATATGGATATAATCTGCCTTCACAAAATCATGTCCAAGTATAGCAAATCAGCTGAGACTCCAGCCAAAAACTTGCTATTAGTCCAACTGCTGACTAGGGGTACAGATAAGACTGCTGGTTATGTACCCCAGGGAAGTCAGCATGTAAATTGGGTGTGAGTGTGAAACCTGCCCATGTAGGTTTTATTGTGTTGCAGTTTAGTTTCAATCTTCACCTGAAGACAGAGGAGGAAAGCCTTGGACCAGCTGAAAATTTTGGTGCATAAAGTAAAAAGGATCAATTGGAAATACTCACCTGAGAGAGGGGGTAACCCCAGAAGGAAAGTTTTATAGAGTTTACAGAATCACAAGGTTGGAAAAGACCTTTAAGATCATGGAGTCCAACCGTTCCTGTCCTGTGCTGAACCAGATCCCTGAGCACCTCATCTCCCCATCTGTTAAACACACCCAGGGGTGGGGACTCAGCCCCCTCCTTGGGCAGCCTGTGCCACAGCCCCACAACTCTGCCAGGGAAGAACTTTGCCCTCCCATCTGAGCTGACCCTGCCCTGGGGCAGCGTGAGCCCATTGCCCCTTGTCCCATCTCCTGTCCCCTGGCTGAATAATAACAGCAGTTTAATAGCAGTTACAGCTGTAATTAGGTTCCAAGTGATTGTCCTAGAAATCCAAGTAAGGGAATGAAGCCCTACCTATGTCAGGATTCTCCAAGCTAGCCTATGGAAGTGTAGAGTAAAGGGTTAGTCCTCTCTGACATTCTGTGAGTACTTACATCATGCTCTGAGCCTGGAAGCAGAGCTGGGAGCATCACAACCAGCCTTCTGCATCCCATTTTAGTGTTGTCTTCAGGAGCCACGCTGCATTTCTTTTCCTTCTAAAATTCTTCCAGGCTTTCAAAGCAAATTTGTGATTAATATAAATCACAGAGGACAATATTTGAACTTCAGTACTTCGAGCCTTCTGTTTCCTCACCATCTGGTCCAGGGTAGAGTGACCTCTACTTGATGGCACTGTCCATGAGATGGGAATCCTGAAGGTGAAAACACATGGTTTCAAGGTTGTAGCTGGTCTGATTTTGTCTCTTTTAGTTGCTAATAATTTTTTTGCCTAGAAGTGATTAGATGTTTGCTTATGCAGGGTAATTATGTCACATAAGGCATCTTCCTATTGTGTAGCTAATAAAAACAACAGCAATGTATATCTTGGCCCAAAGAGGTTGGGAGTTTATTAAAGTAATAAATTATGGATTCTGCTAATGCAGGGCAATAAGATCAAGCAGCACAGTGTGAGCAGTGATCATCCTCCTATTTTTGTCTAATCTGGTGTAGTCATTAGACATTTTGTCCCTTATTAATCTTCTTTGACCTTCTTGCACAAATTCTCCCTCCTATAAAAATGACTAACTGCTGAGAATGGCAGTGTGCCCACAGATGCCTGTAAGGCTAACAGGGCACAGCATGTCACAAAATACCATCACTAAAGCAAACACTCTGGTGAGACCACACTGACCCCCCTCTGCTCCTCTGACCTGGGACGTGACCCGTTGGGCTCACAGGTAAGGAGGTGGCCTGGACTAACATGGACACCTAAAATGTACTTCAGCACAATGCCTGTGTGTCATTTCCTCATGTCAGGTAAGGGGTTTCCACAGCAGTGATTTGAATAGAATCATGGAATCCCTCTGCAATACCTGACAGCAATTCATGCACCAACCCCAGCATAGCTTAGTCTGGGTGGGAGAGGGGGGCTGCCCCTGCCCACCCACCCCAGCTCCTCAGGGACCTCCAATGTCCCTGGTATCCAAGAAACAAGCTGCAGACACATCCCTTGAGCAGTTTTTCTATAACCCAAACCCCCACACAACCCTCTCTTGTGCCATGCCTGCCTACCCTAATCACAGGTCATAGAATCACAGAATCCCAGACTGGTCTGGGTTGGAAGGGACCCCAAGGATCACAGAGCTCCAACCCCCCTGCCACAGGCAGGGCCACCAACCTTCAGGCCTGGAGCTACACAAGGTTGCCCAGGGCCCCATCCAACCTGGCACTGTGCTGTGCCCAAGGCTGTTCCAGGTGGAAAACTGGGATGGTAACACCACCACAAACCACAGAATCACAGAGATTCACAGAATGTTGGGGGCTGGGAGGGCCTCAATAAATCAAGATGTCACGATGTGCTGGTCCACAGGAGCAGGGAATGGCCTTGGCAGCTCCTTGCCCTCACAGGACAAACTGGCTGGAGCAAAGAAGCTCCTCTGAACACCTCCAGTTTCCATTTCGATGCTCCAGAGGGAAGGGCTGGCTTCCCTCATGAGCAGACAGGAACATACCAGCATTGCAGAAGTTAGTTTTAATTAATTAGAGAGATGGAAATCTTTCAAGAATTGGTATTGGCACTCGGGATCTGCTAGAGGCAGCTTGGTACCACTGGCAAAAGAGAACCAGCAAAGGGACTGATCTAATGGAAGAGCTGCCTTGGCTGCTGCCATGGGCTCAGCCTTAGTGTCCTGCTCCTCAGGTGACCTCTGTGGGAAGGTGGAGGGGGACAACCCACTGCTAGAGCGGGATGCCATCCCCCTGCTTGGAAGTCAATCATGGGTTATGGTGCAATGCAGAGTTAGGGTTCAGAGATGCTGAAATCGAACAATAAACTCTTTATACCCATTATTAATGCACCAGGACAGAGTCATTGCCCTGCTATGCTGACTTAACCTGTAGTAAGGACACAGCCACCTCCTATCCCAGCAGTACATCTCTTCACCAAAACAGGGAGGTTCCTGACCAAGAAGTGAATGCCTAGGACAGCCAGCACCAGGATTTCATCAGTTTGTTCTATGTACCCCCGACTGCCAGCAAAAACAAGAGGGATGTTAGCATCTCTCCCCTATCCCATCCCATCCCAGCATCTGGAGGAAGCCTGGGCAGGCATTTCAGCCAGGATCCAGGAAGAACGAAGAGCAGTGGTTGAAGAAGCCAGGTCCATGCTGTACAGCAAGAGCTTGCATGGAGGAGGCGGGTGCCTGGGAGCTGTAGGGGCATGGTGGCATGGATCACGAGCTACGTTTAGACCCAGCATAAGCCAGCTCTCTCCTGCTTCCCTCTTGCATACCAAAATGCACACAGAAACTATAAAACCTTGTCTGGGATTATCCTGTAAAGCTTATTTACTCCCATATGGTCAAATACTTATTTACTTTACTTATTAGCAGTGTTTACTCATCAGCTCTACTTTCTGAGCAGCCTCAATTTTTTTTCTGTCTTCACAGAAGCAACATCTGTCACAAGCTGCTTCCTCTCTCTGCCCTTTTTATACCCCTCAGCTTGCCTTTTCTATCGTGCAAAGTAACTTTTGCTCATACAAAAGCAGAGCAAGAGGAGCTTTCCTTACCCTGCTTCCACAAACCTCCCTCCAACAGCTGACCAAAGCAGCAAGCAAAGCAGAAGATAGATGTTGAATAAAGAGCCCAGCCATGGCCTTCTCCAAAGGCACCCTGCAGCAAACTGAGATGCTGATGCCTGTACCACCGAGTGAATCACAGAATCACAGGGTTGGAAAAGACCTTTGAAGATCATCAAGTCCAACCAAACCCATCCTAAGCTAAACCATACCCCTAAGTACCTCATCTACTCTTTTTTTTTAAAACACACCCAGGGATGGTGACTCAGCCCCTCCCTGGGCAGCCTGTGCCACAGCCCCACAACTCTTTCAGTAAAAAATTTTTTTATAATGTCTAATCTAAACCTGCCCTGGGGCAGCTTGAGCCCATTGCCCCTTGTCCCATCTCCTGTCCCCTGGCTGAAGAGACCATCGCCCACCTCTCTGCACCCTCCTGGCAGGGCAGGGGAGGTGAGGAGAAGGTCTCCCCTCAGCCTCCTCTTCTCCAGGCTGAACACCCCCAGCTCCCTCAGCTGCTCCTCAGAGGATTTGCCCTCCAGCCCCTTCCCCAGCCTGGCTGCCCTTCTCTGGACTCGCTCCAGGACCTCAATGTCCTTCTGATGGTGAGGAGCCCAGAACTGGACCCAGCACTTGAGGTGCAGCCTCACCAGTTCTGAGTACAACAGATTACCCTTGCCATCTTCAACCACAACACCTCTGCTGCCAGCTTTAAGGAGGTCCTGGGGTAGGTTGTAGAGTAAACACAAGGGGATATATCATCCAGTAAGCCATCCTGTTCATCTCTGAAGTGCTTCTTTGGCCAACAGCAGTGAAATCTGAAGAGGAAAAAAAAAGGAAAAAAATCCCCCAAAGGAAAAAATTCCCCCAAAACCAAACATTTCTTTTTCAATAGTGATGGAGATGTCTTTTTGACCTTCCACCCAGGCTCCTGCAAAGCATTCAGCAGCTGCAAAAAGGGCAAGAGAGGAGTAGCGTGCTCCTGCAACACACTGCTGCATGATGCACATCACCAAGTGCCTGAAAGACCCAGGTCCTGCTCAGCAGCGTGGTTCTGGATCAGAGACATAATCCCCTGTTCAAACACCCCATTTTCTGGCAGAGCTGGGATGTTGAAGTATGACATTTGCCAAAAAGCATCCCTACTAATCAATTCCTCCTTTATCTGTAAGGACCATTGTTGTGGGGGGTTTTTTTTTAGTCAAAATGTAAATTAAAAGTGCTTCAAAGTACAGAAGACATTAATTCCTATACATCTGCAATTATTCCATAGGAGAATGCCTGAGGACAGCAGCCATGAATGCTAATATAAAGATTTTCTTTCTCATGCAGGACTAACATAAAAAACTTTCAATTAACACGAGCTAATTAGAAATAAGCAAGTTTCCTTTAAGCTGGTCCAATACCCATGAAGTTTCTCATGGGCATCAATAATGTTTTGTGGGGGACAACAGTATATTCATCACCATATCTAACTAACAGGCTTTAAAGGCTTTCTTATCATAATTTTCCATATGTTGCATGTGATTTCTATTGAGTGTAGAAATCACTGCTTTTCACCAGTGACAATGCTCCAATCCAGAGAAGGTCCCACCACTCTGGATGCTGTCCAACCACATATCCCCCTCTCCAAAGAGTTGATGGTAATCTCAGACCAGCTGAAGCCTGTAATAAGAAAAAGGGGAAGGGGATGAGAAGACAATGATGGAGGAATAAGCTAGTTACGTTCACAAACGATGCTCAGAAAACATAACTCATGCTAGGAAATTAATGAGATAAAGAGATGAAACTAATTTGCATGCTCATCCTTGTCTAGAGAATATCTTCCAACCCATTTACATAATCATAAAGGCTCGTTAGCCTATTAACAATCAGCCCAAACAACTTGGTGGTGTTGACCTTTCCTGGCCTGACTTGTAACTTTTATGCTGGCCAAGACCCACCAGTGTTAGCAGGTGTCTTAATGGGCATGGAGCTGTCTTGTGGGCTGCCATCAATTCCCAAACTGGCCTAATAACACTAATAATAGAGCTATATATTTGCAGTGCTATAATATTTGCAGTGAGGTATGTCCTGGTTCAGATGCTGTGCACACATGTAGGCACACGTGGCCACTTCAAACCTTTCCAAGGGGATGTTATTCACAATATCCTACTTCTTTTCATTCTAAACTTCCAGATTTTATAGTTCTCTCTCATCCTTTTTAGACACTCAATGAGATTTTTAGATACTCCATGCAAAATTAAAGCTGTTTTTCATTTTTATCCCCTCCAGAAAAAAAGGAGAGCGGGGGGGAAAAGATTCTTCCCACCCTCCCCTAAATATTTTACCCATCAATTCCCAGTCTATCACTAAAATCACCCTGCAGATTTCACATCACAGAGGGAAAAATCTCAGCTTTCTCTGCCTGTTTCCCAGTGAACACTGGCTTTTTAATATTTGTGTCAGAGCAAGGTTTCCTTGTTCAAAGTCAACAGCAAATAAGAGCATTTTGGGGTAAGATCAAGCATGGAAAGACGTAACACTGAAGAAGATTGCTCTGGAAAGTTATCCAAGTATATATACCTTCCCTGGGTGTGTTTAAAAGAAGGGTAGATCAGGTACTTAGGGATATGGTTTAGCTTAGGATGGGAATGGTTGGACTTGATGATCTTCAAAGGTTTTTTCCAACCTTGTGATTTTGTGGTATATGAGTAATTCTGCCAGTGGATTTATACTGGACATTGCCAGTTGTGCCAGTGAGTCGGTACAGGATTTGGATGGGACCTTGGAAAAGAAGTTTTTGCAGGGTTTTGGTAAAATGCCAGCACATTTCAGTTTGCTTTCTTGATTTCTAGGCTGAGGGAGCTGGGCTTGTTCAGCCTGGAGAAGAGAAGGCTGCGGGGGGACCTCATTGCAGCCTGCCAGTCCCTGAAGGGAGCAGAGGAACAGGAGGGGAATCAGCTTTTTAGAAGGGCAGAGACTGGCAGGGCCAGGGGGATGGGGTGAAGCTGGAGGAGGGAAGGGTTAGAGGAGAGATGCGGGGGGAAGTTTTCTACAGAGGGAGTGGTGAGGGGCTGGAACAGGCTGCCCAGAGAGGGGATGGGTGCCCCATTCCTGAAGGTGTTCAAGGCCAGGTTGGATGGAGCCCTGAGCAACCTTGTGTAGCTCCAGGCCTGGAGGTTGGTGGCCCTGCCTGTGGCAGGGGGTTGGAGCTCTGTGACCCTTGGGGTCCCTTCCAACCCAGACCATTTTGTGATTCTATGATTTCAGGTCTGTGGGGTTGGTTTTTTTGATTTACTTTTCTTCTTCTATCTTTTACATACTGCTCAGATGTTAAATGGAAATGTACATGCAGTTACCAGCAGGCAATGCACCAGCCCAAAAGCCTTTAAATAAAACTTCCTTTATTTCACCCTCAATAAATAGGCTGAGGTGACTTTATTAAAGAAAGAAGATTGAAAACTTTGTGATGTGAGACACTTCCAAATGGAAACGCGTTCAATTATTTACTGGGGGAAAATAAGTATTTAATGGAGGAGCATTTAAAATTTAATTGACTGCTGAGATTATGGGTTGAGTTATGTGAGGCGCCCACATGATGTACAGCTTTCTCTTGTAATTGAAAACACTATGGAAAACATTTATTTTCCTAAATCTATTTTCAAACAACGAAAAGATAACGGAAGATTTCGTTATGACACCTCCTGTCATGTTGTTGCTCCAGTCACTAGAGAAAAGTAAAGCTGCATGGCTGGGGGATGAGCAGGGTGGTGCTACAAGTCATAGAAGACTCTTGACTGAAAGCCCTGCTTCGAATTTTAGATGGAGAATTAAATAAATTAATTGAGTAACTGGATAAATTTAAGTGACTTACTGAAAAGTCAATAAAACTGCAGTCACTCTTCTGATCTTGTAGGTGCTACCTCCACCTGAAATCACAGAATCACAGAATCTTAGGGGTTGGAAGGGACCTCAAGAGATCATCGGGTCCACCCCCCCTGCCAAAGCAGGCTCCCTATCTCATATTACATAGATAGGCGTCCAGAGGAGACTTGAATCTCTCCAGAGAAGGAGCCTCCACACCCCCTGGGCAGCCTATTCCCCTGCTCTGTCACCCTCACTGGGGAAAAGTTCTTCCCCATGTTGGTGTGGAACTCCCTGTGCTCCAGTTTACAGCCATTGCCCCTTGTCCTGTCCCCACAGACACTGACAAGGGGCTGGCCAATTCCCCCTGCATCCCATGTCTAAGATATTTATAAACACTAATTAGGTCCCCCCTAAGTCTTCTCCAGCTGTGGTGGTTTTGGGGAGTAAATCATATTCACAGGACTGTTGGCCATCACAGGGGGGGTCTTGCTGCAGCATGCCATGCTCCCTAGTGACTCCAGATCTTTGCAGAGACTGGGGACATGAGGTGAGAGGAGGACTCCAGCTCCTGTCTCACCTGCTGCGGGCTGCCCTGGAGTTTCCACATGCGACAGTGTTGGGGCAGACAGCAGGCCTGCCCACGGCCTAGCTCTCTTCTCCCAAGATTTAGACCCTGACAATATCCTTCTGTTCCCATGAAGTTACTCATGCTCTGAGGTTCCTAATAATCACATTCTCCAAACACAGCGGCCTTGTTGATAGGGGTACAGGCTGCCCTAAACCAAGAAGCAGTTATGGGAAGGGATTTGGGAGTAACGGAACAGCTTAAGAACCAGCCATAATAAGATGGTCAAAACAGCAGGTGTGTGGATGCTTTTAGGCATTAAAGGTAAACTAACAACATTTAGCTAGAAGATAGGTTTATCAGAACTTGTTATAATCACTAACCAATCAATACTTTGTGAACAGTATGTGTAACCAATGAGCAGTTGTTTAGCTTGCCACGTTTGCAGTAATAAAGGTCTAGAATCTGGGTGATTTCACCCAATAAAATGGCTTCACCTCAAATTCATATCGAATTGCATGTTGCTCTCTGCTGGTCGCCACACAACAGTAGGCAGTGATGCTCTGTGCAGCTTTGCCTGTGCTTTGTTGTTCTTCTTCTGACCACATGAAGGTTTTGACAATGAAGGGTCAATGGATGGGTCTGAAGAACAGGCCCCAAGTCCTACAGCCAAGCAAAGCAAACCAAGACCAGAATCAGGTTGTCCTACCTCTTGGACCACCCTCTCACCCAAACCAATGTCCTGCACCACCGCACATCTGCTACCTGAGAGAAGGATGGCTTTTGAGCCATGTCACTCCCTACACATGAGGTTTCTATAGCACCAGTCTCTAATGGGAGACTTCATGGACTCGGGGAATTCCCTCCACATCTGCACTGTCCTTTGGGTGAGATCCTTCACGCTGCTCTCCTTCCTCACGTGAAGTGACTCCAACTGGGCCAACACAGCAGTGCTTTCAGAGTGGAAGTCCTCCACCTTACAAGGATTAATTCCTTTGCAAAATTCTAAGAGATTTATTTTTTTGTCCTAAAATGACTGCACAGCCACTGATGAAAAATTACTGATGGAAACTACTGCTGAACAAGTACCAAGGAAAATTTTCTGGGAAGCACCAGCTGAGTCACCTGTTAAATGATCCTTCCAGAGTATTTCTAGATTATTTATAACAATTGACACAATATTGCTAATATTTGAGATTGCCAAACAAGTGTCAGATTGCTTCTCTAATTGCTCCACCAACACCACAAATCCTTCTGGAGCCAAGAGTGTTAGGTTATGTTTGTAAAAGCCCAGTAATTTCTTTGTGTTATTTTTTAAATTGTAATTTTATTTTAGATTTTTCTGGCAGTGGTAGAGCTATCATAGGGCAATACCCATTCTTTTCATCACAGCACACATTTAGCTGACATTTTCCTCTATCTGGGGACTTTTACAATTTGTTTATTTTTTTTTAAAGCAGAATTTTTAATACAGCCACATTTAAAAGATAAAAAAGTAATTTTGGCTCACAGCTTAGCTTGTGATTTCTGCTTAGGATGCACAGCATGGAAATAATGCTGTATTCTAGAAACTTCCTTTCCTTTCTTTAATACCTTTGTGGGGGCTAGCAAAAGTAAACCTCATTCAGAGCAATTAAAGGATTTAATATTTTAAAACTGCTATCCCTGTGCAAAGCCCAGCAACGTGTACCACAAATGAAAGAATTTCTCAGACCCAAAGCAGCATTGTGTTTTTACCCTTGAAATGCTGGAAACATGAGTGTACACTGGAGCCATCCATCAGCATCAGTGGGAATTTCAGATTTGGGGATATTTCACAGAGTCACACAATCACCAGGTTGGAAAAGACCTTTAAGATCATGGAGTCCAACCATTCCTGTCCTGTGCTGAACCATATCCCTGAGCACCTCATCTCCCCTCTGTTAAACACACCCAGGGGTGGAGACTCAGCCCCCTCCCTGGGCAGCCTGTTCCCCATAATTTCTTAATTACAGAGTCACAGAATTGCAGGGGTTGGAAGGGGCCTCAAGAGATGATCGAGTCCAACCCCCAGTTCTCACTGTACAACACGGTGTGGCAGGCAGACAGTGAGGTTGGACTGTTGAACTTCACTTCTGTGCTACAACAGCCACTGTTGATTTGGCCCCATCTCCATCACATACCCAGTCTCACTCTCCCTCTGCAATACCTGACAGCAATTCATGCACCAACCCCAGCATGGCTTAGTCTGGGTGGGAGAGGGGGGATGCCCCTGCCCACCCACCCCAGCTCCTCAGGGACCTCCAATGTCCCTGGTATCCAAGAAACAAGCTGCAGACACATCCCTTGAGCAGTTTTGCTATAACCCAAACCCCCACACAACCCTCTCTTGTGCCATGCCTGCCTAGCCTAATCACAGATCATAGAATCACAGAATCATAGAATGGTCTGGGTTTGAAGGGACCCCAAGGATCACAGAGCTCCAACCCCCCCTGCCACAGGCAGGGCCACCAACCTCCAGGCCTGGAGCTACACAAGGTTGCCCAGGGCCCCATCCAACCTGGCCTTGAACACTTCCAGGGATGGGGCACCCACCCCCTCTCTGGGCAGCCTGTTCCAGCCCCTCACCACTCTCTCTGTAAAAAACTTCCCCCTAATATCTAATCTAACTCTTCCTTCCTTTAGCTTTAGACCATTCCCCCCCCCAGATCTAGATTACTATCTGCACCTGAGTCTTTAAAACCTTACCTTTAAAAGTCTGCTCCTCTACACAAAAAGAAAAGGTACCAGAAAATGTTGGCTCCCTAAACATTAAACCAAACCCCAGCTCCAGCTGTATAATCTGTCCACACTGATCTTTTAAATGTAGTCATTAAGTTCAGCCTCGGCTGAGAATCAGAATGCCAAACTTCAGCCTGAAGTGAAAATAAATGGTTGAATTATAAATCCCTAAAAATAGAAATTCAGAAGGCAATCACTGGCACAACCTTCATTTGGGCCCCTGTAGTATTATAAAAGACATTTAGTAAACAACAGGGTAGCTAATGATGCAGTAAGCATTTTCATACAGCACTTGGAGACAAGTCACTACACATAATTAGAGCATTACTAGAGTCATCAACTGTCTAGTACATCTGATAAAGAAATGTCACCTGCCTCAAAATATGGTAGCAATTCCAGTTGCCTTATGTGCAAAGCTCTAAAAATCAGAGAGAAGACAACAAAAACAAAGCTAATGACATAGTTCCCCTCTTCTTGCTTTGAAGCAGCAGAAATGTGGAAGTGAACATGATTTTTTTTCCCTTTGATGTCATTTCCTGAACTTCAATCAGTTTGTGTAGGGATTAATAAACCAACCAAACCAAAATGTTGTGTCCATCCATGAGCAGTTGTCTTGGGTTATTTAATGCCTGCCCTGTAAGGGCTACATGGGGCTGAAGAGCGAGCTCATCTTGCCCCAGATTGAATATCCAAATGCTGAGCATATTTGTCACCTAGGCTTTTCTTGCATGATGTGGTGATAGATGTGACTTAGGAGGATGATTCATCCTCTTGAGGCATCAACTCAGACAGGGCTGAACTGCCTTTGGGCACGTCAGCCTCTCTCTACTAAAGATGGAAGGAGGATATTTGTTTAATCAGACTCTTAAATGACTGGAGTTAAACAAGATGGATTCCACCCTAAAATTCACAGCTCACACAGGGATGCTGGCTCATCCTTTTCTGACCAGAATATCAGAGCAGTTCAAGTGATCGTTACTGTGGCAAATGCTACTCGTGTGTGAGTTGGAAGCCAGGCACTTCCACCCCCAAATGATGATAACACAGCTTCAAACATCTGTGTTAGCCTCTTGTCTTGGGCTGCACTCAGGCTGCTAACCAAAATGTGGCATTGTTGGGAGTTCTCAACAAAGATGGATGTGTCTGAGTGCTGAGGTCAGCACCACTCTGTTTCTGTGTCATTTCAAACATCCATGAAGGTGACAGGAACGAGCAAGCAGGTAAGCAACGGTGATGTGAACCCACAATGTACACACTGAATGAATAATTCCATCACTCCAGGATCTTCAGATTCCAGAGGGATCTTGACAGGCTGGAAAGATGGAACCAGGGGAACCTAATGTGGTTCAACACTGCCAAGTGTCAGGGGTGGCACTTGGGCTGGAAGAATCCCAGACACAGATACAGACTGGGAGAAGAGCTCCTGGAGAGCAGCCCTGCTGAGAAGGACTTGGGGATTGTGGTGGGTGAGAGACTGAACATGAGCCAGCAGTGGCTCTGGCAGCTGGCAAGGCCAATGGGATCCTGGGCTCCATCAGCAGAGGGGCGGCAGCAGGGACAGGGAGGGGATTGTCCCTCTCTGCTCTGCCCTGGGAGGCCCCAGCTGGAGTCCTGTGTCCAGAGCTGGGGCCCCCAATACAAGAAAGATGTGGAACTGTTGGAGAGGGTTCAGAGGAGCCACGAGGATGATTAGAGGGCTGGAGCAGCTGCCTTACANACAAGGGGGATGGATTAAAACTAAAGGAAAGAAGGTTTAGATGAGATATTAGGGGGAAGTTTTTTACAGAGAGAGTGGTGAGGGGCTGGAACAGGCTGCCCAGAGAGGCAGTGGATGCCCCGTCCTTGGAGGTGTCCAAGGCCAGGTTGGATGGGGCCCTGGGCAACCTTGTGTAGCTCCAGGGCTGGAAGTTGGTGTCCCTGCCTGTGGCAGGATGATTGGAGCTCTATGATCCTTGGGGTCCCTTCCAACCCAGACCAGTCTGTGATTCTATGATTCAGCAGTAATGACAGGATTGCAATTACTGGAATTTTTGTTTGGGGTGAAAAAAAAAGGTATTTTCTACTTTCACAAACAAATTCCTCAATTGCTTTTACACCTCAAGATAATTCAGTGTACATCCACAGGAATCTCTTCTTGGTCTACTTCTATTCATATTTTCATTTATGACTTGGGTACAGCAGTAGAGCAGTCTGTAAAAATTAAAACACCACAAAAAATAGAAAAAAAAACCCCAACCCCCAAAAAACCTACCTCAAGATTACTGCAGTAAAGGAAGAACATGATGCACATCCAGAACGGTGAGGTTGACATGGGGAACATCCATCCCTGCAGTGATCCTTCAGGCTGTACTGGGAGTGGGAGGAGGAGACGTGGAATATGATCCAGCACTGTGACTGCTGCAAAAGAAATGACAGAATGTAAAGAAGGTCTGGAGGACATCAAGGAGACACAGCAGACTTCCAAAGAAACATGACTTTTCTGAAAATGTTGGAAGTTATGATTTTGTTTAGTATGAGAAAGGGAAGAGTAAGGATGGCTGTTTCAGGGCACGGAAACCAGCACCTGGTTGTTCTCTCCCACTAAAAGTGAGGCAAGAGTAGATCAGCTCAATGATATTTTAAGATGTCCTCATCGATCTTCCAGCAGCCTCCTCATTTTCAGTGTCTCTAGTGTTGCTTTTGCTGTTGTCAGAGCAGGACAGTTGCCTAACTTTGTATTCAGAAGAACGTGGTTTTGCTCGGAGGCAACACAAGATCTGGGGCTGAACCATCTCTTGAATTTCTTTCAGCTGTGTTTTTGGAGGATGATTCTTTTCCTGACTCATAACATCAAAACCCTCCATACAGGCTCATGTATTACTGCTGTAAGTCAGGCAAGAGCCACCTGGGGGAAGAAGAGACCTCTTCTGAAGCACCAGTTGCACGATGGCACATGGAAGACTGCAGCCTTGCCGACGGAGGCCTGGATTAGAAAGACATAATGACAATATACACTCTCTGTCAAGTCACTGGGAAACAAGAGGTTTCACAAGCCTGTATTTTCCATTCTTCTTGTTATTTCCCCCCCCTCGGGGTAGGTTTTTTTCCCCCCTCTTTTCTAAAGGCTCGTGTTACCATGGGACACATGACAGAAACCAGCAGGCATTGTTAGCCTGGGAGATCTTGAATGATTTCTTACATGAAGACATTTTAATTCCTGAGGTATCATTTTAAGGCACTGATCCAAAGCCCATTGCAGGCTCTGAAACGCTTGACATGAGAGTTAAATGTGTAAGAGTTAACTGCTCAACGAATTCCTGTGATGAGAACACAGAGGCTGTGCTGGAGAACGCAGAAATAGCTCTGCTGAAGACTGGAAGAGCTGAGTTTATTAACCATGTGGAAAACCTTTGACTGAGTCAACACAAAGCATTTTCTTTCCAAGTGTTTGGCTCACACAATTCGGGAGTCGATTCACTGTCAGAGTATTTGCTCTGGACTTGTCAGGACTCCGTTGCAGGTGTAACAGCTCTGTTTGCTATCACCGTTTCTCCTGCCTGCTCAGATGTGCTTCTTCTCACCCATCATGTCTTTAAAGTACAGGGGGATTTCCCTGCTCTGCTTCAAAAATGGACCTGTTATCCATAAGGAAGACAAAGGAAAAGAAGGTAGCTTAATCAGAGAATCACAAGGTGGAAAAGACCTTTAAGATCATCAAGTCCAACCATTCCTGTCCTGTGCTAAACCAGATCCCTGAGCACCTCATCTTCCCTATTTTTAAACACAGAGAGGGTCGGTGACTCGACCCCCTCCCTGGGCAGCCTGTTCCACAGCCCCACAACTCTTTCAGTAAGATTTTTTTTCTAATATTTAATCTAAACCTGCCCTGCTGCAGCTTCTTGCCATTGCCCTTTGTCCCATCTCTTGTCCCCTGGCTGAAGAGACCATCGCCCACCTCTCTGCACCCTCCTGGCAGGGCAGGGGAGGGGGGGAGAAGGTCTCCCCTCAGCCTCCTCTTCTCCAGGCTGAACACCCCCAGCTCCCTCAGCTGCTCCTCAGAGGATTTGCCCTCCAGCCCCTTCCCCAGCCTGGCTGCCCTTCTCTGGACTCGCTCCAGGACCTCAATGTCCTTCTAATGGTGAGGAGCCCAGAACTGGACCCAGCCCTCGAGGTGCAGCCTCACCAATGCCCAGTCCAGGGGCACAATCCCCTCCCCAGACCTACTGGCCACACTATTTCTGATCCAAGCCAACGCTGTCAACCTGCTGAAGCAGAGCAACAAAACTTCAGTGCACGTTACGTTCATTTTTGCATGAAGAACTTTCAGGAAGCTTCGCCACTGTGCAATGTCTGCAAACATGTTTCATCTCTTATTCTATTAATTCATTTATCAAAGGGGAATAGAAGCCTATGGGTTTATTTACATCTTATCAGCAAGCAAAACATTGCAATCTAAAATAATCCTGAGCAGAAATCTGCTGAGAATGTTGGGAAAACAGCTTTTCTTGCAGGTGTTAATGTGCTGAATCAGAAGTCAAGCCTCAGAAACAGAGAGAGAGAAAATAAAGATATTTGTAATGCCTGACACACTACAATTTTCTTTCTTTTTTCTTTTTTTTTTTTTTCCTTCCCCAGGATGAGTTTTCTAAATCTCCCCCTAAATTGACTGTTTGAATATGACTGAAGGTCAACGTATTCTCTTTGTGAAATGAAAAGCATCCTCTTCCCCTGTACATCAGGGAGCTAATGCAAGGACAGTTGCTGAGATCTGTGCAGAAAGATGAATATTAAGCAGTCAATATTGCATAACTTGTGTTTGCTGTCCTGAGATTCGATCCAGAGTCTGCTGGGACCAACTTGAAGGATCAGCACACTCAATCCAAAGGGGTTTGGTTCAGTCCCATGTATGGATGCATTTTCTGGGCAGACCCATGATTGAAGTGAATAAAAGGGGTGTGGAGGGAGGAGGATTGTAGCACAAGGATGTAGATAATGCCCACAGCTGCTTCCAGCGTGGTGCCTGGGCTGTGATGTGATCTTACTATTGAGATAAAAGTGGTTTCCCCTGAGGAGGTTCATCCACACAGGGCTGGAAATGGCTGGACCAGCCCCAGCTTGGGTGAGCCTGCTCCAGTCAGCACGTCCTCCTGGGACACCTTGGCTTTGCTGTGACACAAAATTCATCCTTTCTCATTGGCTACCCGTGTTTGCTGAACAATCACAATCCACCTCTTAAATGCTCTATTTCTTCTGTCAGGCTGTATGGTAATTATAAGTGCAATTAGTATCACTGTGGAGCTCATCATAAACTATCATATAACACAGAGTCCTCAAATGTGCTAGGTAATCTGTAGTTTGGAAGATATATACACCCAGAGACACACACAAGCATGAATTTAAAGGTGTAATTACCCCAAGAAACTTCCTGAGCTACCAGGTAACTCAGACCAGCTAGGCTGCCAGCACCCAGCAAAATAAACACTCACAATAGGCAAAATGCACCTTATCTGCCCCAAAATAAAAGCTGGCTATGTACATGCACATTTTCAGTTTGGATTTGGCTGCTTCACATCCTGGGTTGGTCATCAGCTGATTAAACTGTCTTCAAGTATTCAAGTGAACTTTTTCTTGATAAGAAACTAATTGAATAGTAACTTCAGAAGCCAGAATGACCTCTGTGGGTGCTGGAGAGATCTCTGTGTGTAAATATCTCCCTGTAAGGAATTTTACATTGAAAATACTTGGTTATTTTTTGGTTTGGTTTTTTTTTTTGGGTTGTTTGCTTTTAAATTATGGAATAACTTTTCATTTCAGGATGAAATCCTTATTTGCTTTTTGGAGAGGGACTCTTTATCAGGGAGTGTGATGATAGGACTGGGGGAACAGATTTAAACTGCACAAGGGGAGATTTAGATGAGAGATTAGGCAGAAATGCTTCCCAGGGAGGGTGGGGAGGCTCTGGCACAGGGTGCCCAGAGAAGCTGGGGCTGCCCCTGGATCCTGGGCAGGGTTCAAGGTCGAGTTGGATGGTTCTTGGGGCACCCTGGGCTGGTGGGGGGTGTCCCTGCTCATGGCAGGGGGAGACTGGGGGAGTGGTCTGAGGGTCCTTCCCACCAAACTGGTCTGGGATTCTGTGCTATGATTGTATGAAATATATATTCACTTAAGTGTCAGGTCCCAGCATAGGCCCCACCAACAGAAAGGATCAATAACGTTTTGCAAAAAAAAATTGATAGCTGAAACCTTTCCATTGTGTTTTCCAGTAAAACTCCCATTTCACCTCCCCACCCATGAGCATCTCCAGGTATCTGCAGCGCTGTCCCCACTCCAGTCAGCAATAACACAGGGGAAGAGCTGCCTGTCTCTGGTGAGGCACCATCCACTTTAGCTAGGGGAGATGCTGCCCTTGCAGATGAGAAAGTTTAAAGACCCTCCCTCTCAAAGCTGTGGGTCTGAATGTCCCATGCAGAGCCAGGCAGGCTCAGGGAAGATGGGGTAAACCACCCAGCCGTGTGAAGTCAACGGGTATTTTCCAAATTATACTAAATCTGTGTGGGAAGCCTGTCATTTGGGAATGGAGTGACCTTGGCTCACTGTAGCTTAATCCTCCTCTAATCCTCCTCGCTAAGGCAGGATTATGGTACAGTGAACTAAGAAATTCCCCCTCCTGGATGAGAGCTTCCATACAGAAGTTTAACGTGCTTTAACCCTCCTGCAGAGACCCCGCTGCCTGTCCCAGTGAGGCACTGGGCTGGCTCCCCTCTTCTCTCTGCTGCTGCTGCCTTATTTTTCCCAAGATCTATTGAAATTAATGGGACAGCTGAGAGAACGTGGCATAACCCAGACCACTGCTGCAAAATCTATGTCCCAAATTTCATCCCAGAGGAAAATTTTTGCAGCCAATTACACCAAGGGGCTTGAATGTGTTTATTTTGTTGTTAGAGCTGAACAGCAATACTCTACTCAGGCATTTTAATAGGTATGAAGAATAGTGTGCATTTAGCGTGCGGAAGACACATAAGACAAAACCAGCCCCAATTTCCTGATGGTTTAAGGTACTGTGGCTGCTGTTGGCTCCCAGCAAATCAGGTGCCAAGGAGGTCCTCCTTGGGCAAGCTGCTCTTTAACAAACCCAGTATTTTACTGTTGCCTAATGAGATATTGGATCATTAGAGAAATATTAGTTTCTGAGGAACAACAGGAGCAATTAATTCTGTCTCACATCACGGAAGGTTGCAGCACATGCTTGTTTGGGGAGAATAATACATAGCAAAATTGCCCTGAGCAGGACTTGTGGGCTGCTGGTTTGAAACAGGGATGCTCATAGAAGACCTGGAGTCATTTAAAATTTTATCACTACCTCTCCTTAAAATCAATGACGTGAGTTACTTTACGTCTTGGCGGTGTTAAGGCAAGAGGGGAAGCTTGGCAGGCACTTTAGTCTCTGCAGAAAAAAATGCAGGATGCTGATTTTCCCTTGATAATGGGTCATGTATCTAATTAAGGTAAAAAGTTACAAGGTTTAAATTTTATTTAAACACATTATGTATGAAAAGTATATAATATGTATAATTTGGAAAATACCCGTTGACTTCACACGGCTGGGTGGTTTACCCCATCTTCCCTGAGCCTGCCTGGCTCTGCATGGGACATTCAGACACACAATTTTACAAGGTTTAAATTGGTTTAGTTTCTTGGTTCTTACCTTTACTAATTGAAGATTTTACCTAATACAATAAAAAAAATATATACCTATGAATAGAACATGAGGATCCCAATCTGTGAGCCCTAGCAGCAACGATTTTTAATGCAAACTCAGAATTACTTGTAGGTTAAGCAAACTGCAGTGGCTTCAGTGAAGGTACTTACCTGGTGTGAAGGCCTCAACCAGTCCTCAGCTAATTCAGCCTTCTGCTGACTACAAGTGGTGTTAGATTAGGCCTAATGAGCTCTCAAGACGATCGTGCACGTCTCGTGTTAAGAACAAACCTGAGCACTGGTGTAAACCAACACGCTTGCCACCAGCTTGTTGTTAGACATCGCAGTCAGAGATCGGCTCCTCATCAAGGCTACCCTTGTGGGGTAACAATTAAGCACTTTTTGATGACTGATAAACTGACTCTGAGAGATTTTTAAGATATTATCTTAGAGGTGCATAGCAATACCTGAACTCCAGGACCTCTGGAGCTTTGACTCTTCGTTTCAAACGCCAGACAGATTTCATCTACGGGTGAGCTTCCATCCACAGACAGAAAGGTTTGCTTTATCTTAGTCTTGCACCTGGGAAGGAACAACCATTTGTATCAGTACAGGCTGGGGGTGACCTGCTGGAGAAGAGCTCGGTGGAGAAGGACCTGGGGGTCCTGGTAGATGACAGGGTGGCCATGAGCCAGCAGTGTGCCATGGTGGCTAGGAGAGCCAATGGGATCCTGGGGTGTATCCAGAGGATTGTAGCCAGCAGGTCAAAGGAGGTGATCCTCCCCCTCTACTCTGCCCTGGTCAGGCCCCACCTGGAGTATTGTGTCCAGTTCTGGGCTCGT
>VZTU01032126.1:18682-31895 GCA_013400835.1 Zapornia atra | reverse complement strand
ATATATATATATATATATATATCCCTTATTGCACTTGCAGAACTGCCAGTGCTTTGGCAGGCTAGGGGAGAGGGGAGAAACGCTCTCAACACAAAATGATGCTATTTTCATTTTAAAAACTACTACAATTCAGCAAATACATTCTCTCAAATATCACATTTGCATGATCTTTGTATAGCTAGGAGGGTATACAATTTGGAAAATGTATCAGACATTAACTATTTCACATTGCAACAGCTATCTATGAAGGCTCAGTCATTTCCCAGCAGGAACTGGAGAGAATTAATGTGATGCAGCCATTCCTTGACATTGAGGGGTGGCTAAAGGTGACTATACTTTGCACCTAAGTTTTATGATGAGTATCTCTAAAATCCTACAATTTTAGAGATATTAATCCAACAGAGATATCCAATCTTAAATTGACTTCTCCAAGAGTTTTGAAATCAAAGACAAGTGAAAAAAAAACAACCCCAACCATGTCAAAGACCAGAAGTTGCTTTAAAATGTGAGGGAAATGTATTTCTAAATCAGAGACTAAGAAATGTCTCACAGTCATAAAGCCATAAAGCAGCTATAATGCCATTCCAGCATTCAAAGTGGCAATATTCATATATCAAAGCCGAGGTGCTGTTAGCTTCCAACTTTTTTAGGATGGCATTCATCTTTATGACAAAAATAATTATGGAATGCTAACCTGCAGCGCTTTCAAGCTCGCAGAGAAAAACGTACCACGTCTCCCATCTCCAGCCACATCCAATTTAAAAAGCTTCAGCTTGTGGTCATGAAAATTGAAGAAAGAGGAAAATAAACATATGTCATGGGCTTTTCTTCCAATTCTTTTTTTTTTGGTAACTTTTCTTCTCACACAGGACAAGAAACCCACCCCCAAAATATGGAAATTGCTCAGAGATCCAGTTTTAGCCTCTCCTTTCCCCTCTGCAAATCTCCTCCTTCATGCCACCCCATGCTAGTTAGCCATCATCCCCACAATTAGTTATTCTTTGCACTGCAGTAGCTCTGACATCCCAAATTAATTTGGCCCAGATAGCCACTGCACAAATTCCAGGTAGAGCTCATATAGCAACCCCAGCAGCAAAAAATCACATCAGTGTAACAGAGGCTGGGAAGAAGGACAACTTCATCGTTTTCAGGTGCAATCCCAAGTGCAGAAATAATAAGCAACCTGCCCAAGGTGACATAGGGAGTGTGGGGAAGCTGTCTATCAGAAAAAGAGATATGGCTCCATGTTTTAATTGATTTTTCTCCTTGTTTTTTGTTCCTAGGCTCTGTGTCAGGAGCACTAACGGCCGGGCTCGGTGGTCCTGGGTTGGTGCCTCTGCAACTCCACAGCACAAACATATTAATAGAACGAGAAGAATCTCTTCACTCCCCCTCACTGGCATGTGAAACTCATTGTTTATTTATGGGAAAACCAAACTATTTCCTGAACATTGAGAATTTTTAAAAATAACTCTCAGAAAGAAGAGTTTTCATAGACTCTGAGGCTGGATCCCCTGGGGAGCAGCTGCGTTTGCTTTTTCTTCCCAGTTTTGTTTAGTTAAGTCATGACCAAGTACTTACCTTGCTGCTCTTACTGACCATTACTGTATTTAACGTGGCACTGGGAAAAACACGACTGTATTTGGGTCACTAAAAAAAACCCCTTCACCCCGAACCACAAATGCAAAACTACTGAACCATCCCTTGCTATGACTGTTGGTAAATGCCACCAGCTTTAATGGTCACAGGTATGAGTCTGGTGGAGACCTAACAATGAAGATTCCTTTTTTTTTTCATGCTTTGCCCAAAATATAAAACCACATTTGGTGGAAGGCCATGCACCAAACTTGCAGAGGGAACTTCTGTCTCACAGCAGCACGAAGTGTCTGAGGTCAGGAACCTGTCCTTACCTGCCTCTCTGTACTGCAGGGAAGGAGCTGTGACAAACTCCTACTAATCACAGCACGACTAGGTTGGAAAAGACCTTTAAGATCATCGAGTCCAACTGCTCCTGTCCTATGTTAAACCGTATCCCTAAGCACCTCATCTACCTGTCTGTTAAACACACCCAAGGTCAGTGACTCAACCACATGGTGATGCTATATGCAGACCATATATTGCCCCACTAACTCCATCAGTACTGAAACAAACACTTTCCACTTAACATGTCAAATTAACAGCCAAGAAACCCATACAAACACTGGTTTGGTTTCCTTTTTTATGCAGTATGTCTATATCCACAAGGTATTTTACACTAAGTGAAAAGTGAAATAATTGAATATGGCTTAGCAAAATAACCACATTAGGCAAGTGATCAAAACATCTAGTTTTCATGTTAAGGCTGTAGCATCTATGGTACTGTTAATTAAGCAGTGCTAGAGGCTCAAAGGTACAGGCTGGGTGACAGGCGAGCAGCAGGAGAGCTTGCACTGTGCCCAAACACCCGACTCCCCCCTGCGAACGCCGCGAAGGTACATGTAACTTGTGTCCTTAACACCAGCATGCAAATGACACCTTATTTGTTGATCACAAGGAGTGATTTGTAAAGTTCAAACACCCAAATATGCAAATCGACACAGTGCTTTACATGCAAATGAGAAAACTATCCAAACTAACTGCTGTGGCGCAGACCTGAACCTGCCACGTATCTCGCTGCCAGGCACGCACACCCTTTCCCTATGCTGGAGGAACTCACTGTGCAAGGGCATCAGTGCACCACCAAACACTTGGGCTTCAGAGGCAAGAGCTTGGTGGCAGAAATTTGGAAAAAAAAAAGCCTACTTGGTAGAAAAATAGAGAAACTGGTTGGGTTCTTTAAAGAGCTTCAGTGGCCTGGCTGTATCAACCTGAAAGGGAGATGATGCTCGGATGCAGGGGCTTGCCAAGCTGGTGATGGTTAGAAGCACCCATGAGAATGCTGGTTATGTTATTGTACATGTTTGCAAAGAAAAAAATCAATAACAACCCACGTCTGCAAGTGGGAAAGGGACTTTTTTCCTTTTCTTTCTTTTTTTTTTTTGGTTTATAAGTATCTTTTCATAAAGCAATTACATCAATTCCACCCACACGGGTCATTTGTCTTCTTTCATTTAAGGTTGTTTAAAGCAATCAACAGGATCTCCATGCATCAGTTAGCGTACTTCATTATGTTCAGCAATCAGGATTTGGCCTTAAATTACTCCGCAAGCTCCTCCAGTCAATTTTCCCACATTGCCTCAAGTGGCTGCAAGGAACCTCATTAATAAATGGACATGATTAGATCACATAACCAAAAAGTAACTAAAGATAAGGCAGAGTGTGAGTAGTGCATCTAAGTAAAGTTTGTTTTCTTTGAATTGTGCCATTTTATTAAAAGGTGTAGAAATACAGGAATGGTGCTGTACTGGTACAGTACTGGTGATTCCACTGTGCATCTCCAGGGTGGGCAGCATGACAGCAGCCCGAGCTCAGCTCACAGGGCTAGCCCACTCTCAGTGTGATTTCTCATGCTGAACCCTAAAACTGAGTTGATAACGAGGAGCTTGCTCCCCTCAACTTGCACGCTGCTTCTCTGCATTATGGTGCACTCTGGCCAGCGCCAATTGCTGTCTAATTAAGCGAGTGACTTAGCATCCTTCATGATGTGCCATGGTGTCTCGTGCAGCAATAATTTCGCCACGTTTTGCATGTGAAAATGAATTTAGAACTGAGAAATATGGAGTGAAGTGGCGTTTCACAGGGTGCACTTTGCCAGGCATCAGAGAACAGCAGAAAATAGGCTTGTGACAGTGCTGCTCCCCTGCATCCAGGAAGCTAACGAGACTCACGCTGCCAGCAGGAAGGAATGATTTGCAGACCTGGCTAAAGCTCAAAAGCAAAAAAGACCAGCAGAGTCAAGCACATCCCTTGTCATAACATGGGGAAACCAAAAGGCAAGCCTGTCCAAGAAGCCTGAGTCTTCTAGCCAAAATATGTGGAAGTGTAGTTAGAGCCCTCGCGACTTCAAACCGAGAACATGTGATACCCCTGACATGTTTCCAGACAGTGGGGAATGTTACTGCAACTGCCATTCAGTGGCTTCCAAGAAAATCATTAACAGAAACAGCGGAACTCCATTCAAAATTAAGACAGCTAAATTTATAGCCTGAAAGATGTCTGTATGTGAATTGTATGTCTAACCTCCCACCGCAGTCAGCGGAGCGCTGTCTGGTGCATCTGATGTAGCGATGGGTTTCCCAGACCTGTGGGGAGATGCTCTGTTCAGAGCTGCTGTGTGCAGCAGACCACGCTGAGAAAGACCCATCCAAGAAAGACCCATCGACCACCACAGATGGGCATGAGCATGGAGAACCTGGCAGGGAAAAGGAGCTCCATCAACAGAAATATTTCATGGCTACAGGTCTGTCTTTACTTTAAGAATATTTTAAACCAGCACTGCAAAGAATCATCAAGAAAATCATCAGTGAAGACGAGCAAATATCACTGAAATGCAATGATATTTTTTCCCCCAATGGTAATTTTGACTTGTAAATATTCCCCCTGTACTTTGGATCAAGTTGTGATACGACTGTTCTTTTAATTTACTTTATGATTTTCACTTGAATATAAAGTAAACAAATCTCTTCACTGTGCCCAACCATTCTCTACTTGCTAGCATACTTTAAAAGGAAGAAGTGTTTGGGGGGCTGAAATCACTCTAGGATAATACCACTCGCTCCTGTATTTACATCTACACAGCATCCTTGTAGACCTTGGGTTCATCCAAGTGTCAAGCTACTAATTACAGTGCAGTGGCTGCTAATGAAGACACAGAGCCAACCACAGTGGTCTGGGCTGCTCCTCACAGAGCTCCCAGCTCCAGCATTTGGCTGCGGTTTTGAAATGCCAGCACCGTTATGGTCCCCAAATTGAGATATGGTGGGCTAAAAGAGACAGTAGGCACAAACCACAAAATAAAAAAAAAAAAAAAAAAATCAATGAGGATGCTCTGTGGGAAGAAAAAATCTATTAGTGCACATAGCTGCTGTGCCATGCTCGTGGGTTGCCATAGAGATTCACTGGATTCATTCGACCGACCGCAAGAAGCCAACGTGAAATACTCTTACCGTTAATACGCTGAACGTCTGATCCAAAGCCCATTGAAGATGCTCAGTAGCTTTCTGTTGGCTTCAAGGAGTTGTGGATGATGCCTCGAGAGCAGCACTCGATAGCTCATTTCTTATCACGTTGAGCCCTTTTTATGTCCCCTGAAAGGTTCGTGCCGAAGACGTTGAGATGATGGGTCTCAGCTGATGAAGCTTTTAAGATATGCTTAATTTTAAGCATAAGCAAGCCAATGACTTCAAATTCAGCAGGGTATTAGAAGAAAAAGTCTTTCTGCCTCCACAAAGGCAGAGAAATTCCCACTGGCTCTAAACCTGACTACTGGAGTGAGGGCTGATGTACAGCTGTATCATTTTTTCAGTCAACAAGCTGCACTCTGAGTTTGGCTATGCTCACAAACCATCACATGTCAGGGTAGGACAATGAGCTCAGCTTGTTTTCTTTAATAAAAAAAAAAAAAATAATGCCATGCTGTTTCACTATTAAAAATAAGTACAATGAAACATCAGCAGACTGATAAAAAGCATATCTGGCATTTTTTTAATCCTTTTTTTCCCCCCAACTCTTTAAAGGTTTAAGCAGACAGCCCATCAGTGACACATTGCATAAACGCTCTGCTGTTAGGAGTAATTTTTCATGATGAATCTTTAGAGTGCCAGAATATCCGATAAGTTAAATTTTGATTTTCTTTATATGACAAATGCTTAATAGTTGTCTTAGAGTCTTTCTGCACTGTGATTTTTATCTGTATTTTATTACGGTAATAATAACATCTAATATACTCTCTCATATCTGTCTTGTTCTTTCTTAAGGTCAAAATTATACCCAGAGTTATAAGCAGGGAGAGACTTCTTCCTTTTTTCCTCCCAGTATTTTAATGCAATAAATTACTATCTACAGGCAAATAATAGCAAATTAGGAAATCTAAATGTGACATATATATATACATACACACATTTTGATATATGCTTGGTAATCAGAAACCCAAGTATTGGTATGCCATTACAACAACTAATTTTCAGTCCTGCAAGTAAATTAGATGCTATTACATCAGGCTATTTAATTGCCTTTCTTGCCAATAATCTGTGAAGAAGAAAAAAAACGTTAATTCCTCCTCCTGTCTTCAGGCAGATTTCACCCATTCATATATTACTGGATTTGTTTTGTTCTTTTGTACCTCGTGGAGAACATGAGCTGCCTCCTTCAAAGGCACAGATAGTTTTTAGGGAGCAGAGGATGTTTTTAGGGAGCAGGCAATGTGCACGGCCCTTTGGGAGATGCCCTTTGAGGGGTGATGTTGGGGATGCATCTCACCCGACTGCTTGGCAGCAGCTGGAGCAATGGACAATGCAGATGCAAACAGCTTGGAAACCTGGGATTTGGCTTGGCTATGACACCCACAGGGCTCTTTGGAGGTTAGAAAATCAACATGAGTGTTAGGGTGCTGGGTCCCATGCTGGAGGGCACGCTGATGGGGCAGCAGAGCTCATGTTGTTCTCCCAGCCCTTGGTTGCAGAGACCACCCCTCTCTGCCCCAGTGCCTCCAAACACTTCCCAAATCCAAAACCACTTACGTGAGATGGCTCGATGAAGATAACTTCTTATTTTTCAGGTGGAGAAATTGAGCAGAAATGAGCTCGCTTACCTAAGGTCACAGACTGAATGACCATCAATGGCCAGGACTGGTCAAGGCATTCCCAGCTTCCCAACTTGCTCCTCAATCCCCAGACAAAGCATAACCCTTCCCACCCTCTTAAACCTGTTTTTCCTTGCTCTTAGCTTAGCCAGGAAAAATAGTAAGGGAAGTCAACAAAAATGTCTTCTCACAGAGTAATGAATCCTCGTTCTTCAGAAAGGAATATAATTCATTGCAGCACACTAATTATGCTGCAGGCTAGTGTTCCTCTAGTCATCCCTATTGTCCTCTTTGCACTGAAAAAAAAAAGACATTTTATGTCACATATCCAGTTTCTGTCAGCATAAAAACTAATGTGCTCAGCAATAGCACCCTTAGATCCTTATTTTCTGACAGAGATCACTAAGGTTACTCTCTGTTCTTTCCAAAATAAAGCCACCTTTATAGTTCAGAAGAGAGTTTAGCATTTCATGTCAAAGGCAGCCTAAGTGCCACGAGTTTTCAGTGGGTGGTGATGGCAAGATCAGGCCGCTGGTGACAGAACTACTTCTGTAAGTCAGCTGGATAATCTACATTTTCCAGGCGAGCTCAGTGTGATTTAGGTGAGTGCAAGACTTATGGCTCTTGGTGGCTTCCCTGTACCATCTTTTTTGTCTGTGCATATCCCTCAAGGTGGAGTGGCTTGTCAGGGAATGACTAAATCATAAATAATGGGCTTTTTTCTTTTTTCCATAGCCAAGAAGCTATCTTTCTTGCTTTCAAAAAAAAAAGGGGGGGGTGGAGGGGATGAAGGTCTGTGCAAGCTGGATACTGGCTCTTCATCCCTTCTGAAAATGCCCTGCTCAAAGGCAACTGCTGAATTGCTGAATGAGTTGGTCAGATACCTACCTGCACGATTAATGCAAAGGAAGGGGCTGATTTTCAAAGCTACATGCATACCTCTGTGGGCTTAGAGACAACCTTGTTTATCATAGGTTACCAAGGCAGAAATGTATTTGATTATGTAGAAAAAAGTTAACTAAAATGGATGTGAAATCCCAAACCAAAGATAAATCTGGACCTTTTTTTTTTCTTTCCTTTTTTTTTCTTTCTTTCCTTTTTTTTCTTTCTTTCCTTTTTTTTTCTTTCTTTCCTTTTTTTTTTTCTTTCTTTCCTTTTTTTTTCTTTCCTTTTTTTATCCTTTCCTTCCCTGAAAAATAAGTTGGGTGGGAATGAGCCCTAAGGAGCAGGGCAGAGCCACTCCCAGCATCCGCACTGCGACAAAACCCCTCCACCGCGCTGAATATGGATGTGCACAGATGAGGAGGACACACATCATGCCTGCACAAGGGCACCATCAAATCCATGTTATGGTTCTTTCCCCAGGTCCTGTTGGGACCCTGACCTCCGGACTGGTGTTGAGGAGGTCGGCACCTCCCAGCAGCACCCCCTCCCAGGAGTTGTTCGTAGCCTTTCAGCTTTACCTGGCTAAAGCCACTCAAACGTTGCTTCTTGGGCAGATGCAGAAGGAGCTGGAGAGCATTTCAGGTGGAAAACAGCTTTTGCAGGACGTCTGCTGTGGCTGGAATTACAGCAGCCAGGAATGAACCAGGGCGAACGCTGTGCTCCAGCCCAACTCCTGTGTGCCACTGCGGTTGCCTGCCTGGGTTTCCTCCCACCCAGACATTACACGAGTCAGAGTGCACAAGAATAATAATTACCTACCATTTCCTCTTACATTTTTAAAGGTCTCTGGGTGTCACTTGACTATGAGCTGCAAGAGCTCAGCGACCTAGACACCGGCAGTATCCAGAAGGAGTGCAAGTGTTTCGGCGGCTTTAAAAAATCCCCTACTTAAAGCAGGTGGGGATGTGTTTGATCTCCTTGAATCAGCCCAAAATTAGCCAGCTGCAGTGCAGAAACCCAGTGGCAGACTAGCTTGGCTCCACACTCGAGTGGCATCCTGGCTTGTATCAAAAATAGTGTGGCCAGTAGGTCTGGGGAGGGGATTGTGCCCCTGGACTGGGCATTGGTGAGGCTGCACCTCGAGTGCTGGGTCCAGTTCTGGGCTCCTCACCATAAGAAGGACATTGAGGTCCTGGAGCGAGTCCAGAGAAGGGCAGCCAGGCTGGGGAAGGGGCTGGAGGGCAAATCCTCTGAGGAGCAGCTGAGGGAGCTGGGGGTGTTCAGCCTGGAGAAGAGGAGGCTGAGGGGAGACCTCCCCACCACCTACATTGACCTGCCAGGAGGGTGCAGAGAGGTGGGTGATGGTCTCTTCAGCCAGGGGACAGGAGATGGGACAAAGGGCAATGGCCTCAAGCTGTGCCAGGGCAGGGTCAGCTCATATGTGAGGGAAAAGTTCTTCCCTGGCAGAGTTGTGGGGCTGTGGCACAGGCTGCCCAGGGAGGGGGCTGAGTCCCCACCCCTGGGTGTGTTTAAGAGATGGGTAGATGAGGTGCTCAGGGATATGGTTTAGCTTAGGATGGGAATGGTTGGACTTGAATAATCTTCAAGGTCTTTTCCAACCTTGTGAATCTGTGATTCTGTGAGTCGTTCTCCTCTGCAGGCCCAGGGGTGCAAGGCAAAGGAACAGGCAGTGTGGCAGGAACGGTGCCAACCAGCCTAATTCCACCAGCTTCAGTGATGATCTGATATTTAAAAGGGAAATATTAGAAAGCATCTACATACTGATTTATTATCTCAGCTTTTGAACTCAAAATGCATTTGCATGGACACCTCACAACATTTTCAAGCCAACATCAGAACTTGTTACGCTGCATTTGGAGGAAACAGCCACAAGGTAAAACTCACACATACATAACTCAGCAGATGACCTTTCCCACACACCACGTTTACATATTCTCAGACCAAATGACTTTTTTTTTTTTTCTTTCTTATTTTTCTTTCTTTTTTGACAGGAAATTAAAAAAAAAAAAACCCAACAACCTTGTTGTTAATTACTGAGCCACAGCTAGAGCAGATGAGCAGACACCACGTTTGGCACATTTCATCAGATGCCCGTTGCCCACGTAAGTCAATTAACTGAGGCACAGGGAGCTGCACTGATACCCTGCTGTAGAGTGATTTCCCAGGACTCTTCTAGGAAATGAGATGACACATCTGAAGAGATTATTTCCTGCTAAAATAACTTTAAATAACTATCTTTAAAAGAAATTAGAAGTTACTAGTAGAGCCCAGTTCTGTTCTTCACCAGTGGCCCTTCATATCTTTGGGAATCTGAAACGAAATGTACTTTAGAGCTGCATTAAAACTGCCAGAGCAGTTGTCTTCAAGTAAATGCAATTTGGGGCAGGAAAGTACAGGCACGACTTGCCTTGCTGGTGGGTTTGACTTCCCTACAAAGAGAAGTCACCTCCCCTACGAAGAGAGGCTGAGGGAGCTGGGCTGGGTCAGCCTGGAGAAGAGAAGGCTGTGGGGGGACCTCATTGCAGCCTGCCAGTCCCTGAAGGGAGCAGAGGAACAGGAGGGGAATCAGCTTGTTAAAGGGCAGAGACTGGCAGGACAAGGGGGATGGAGTGAAGCTGGAGGAGGGAAGGGTTAGATGAGATATCAGGGGGAAGTTCTTTACAGAGAGAGTGGTGAGGGGCTGGAAGGGTCTGCCCAGAGAAGGGGTGGGGGTGTTCAAGGCCAGGTTGGATGGGGCCCTGGGCAACGTTGTGTAGCTCCAGGCCTGGAGGTTGGTGGCCCTGCCTGTGGCAGGGGGGTTGGAACTCTGTGATCCTTGGGTTCTCTTCCAACCCAGGCCCGGCTATGATTCTATGATTCCATGGCAGAGAGGAGGGATGGCAGGAATAATACCATCACTCCTCCTGACAGCCTGCGTGCGCACATCTATTCAAAGCACGGGCCTATTTTTGTATTAATCAAGAGCAATCTGATTAAATCTGTAGCTTTACAGAGAAGGGGAATTAACCAAATGAAAACATTCATTTCAACACAAAACTTTATGATACCGTATCTGGGGAAACAAAGCCCTTTCTGAGCAATCCCATCTGCTCCCCTCGGGTTGTGCTCTCTGAAATAAACATCTGCTTACATGATGAAGACAGGGGTACACTTGTCTCTCTTGGTTTCGTCACTGACAAGTACTGAACTTATGTTTTTAAGCACAAAGTTAAGCATCAGATGCTAAACTGGAGAGGGTGCTTTGGAGCACTTGGTTATGACTTTGCTCTTCGAAAGGAAGTTTTTTTAATTCCTGACCCGACGCCGTTGCGAAAGGACCTTTTGTTGAAAGGCATCTCCAGGTAAGGCTTTAGAAAAGCCAGTTCTTCGTTCCTGCCCACCTTGGCTAAGCAGTTTTTCAGCAGGACGAGGCAGTAATCAGATTTTCCATACAGCTGGCAATTCAAATAAAAAGGATTGCTGCTCTGAAGATAAAAAATAAAAGAGAGAGAGAGAGATAAGGGAAGGGAAAATTATGGTTTTGTGTATTTGCCAGGACTTGTTCAGTGTAACAAGCAAAGCAGAAACACAAAAACAATTTATGCTTAGAATGACAAGGATGAACTGTCATTTCCTAAGGATTCATCAAAACCAGATCTTTTTTTCACAGCTTTCTAGAAAACTCAACTCTGGCACTGCTGGTATAAAATACTGATACCGTTACAATTATTTTTATGGTATGAAATGAATTGTTTTCGGTGATGCTGGCTGGTTGTGACATGTAACACAGTTTCCCTAGAGCAGCACGTGTGTTTATTGCTGTAAAATGAGATTTTTCTTTCTCAGTTAACAATGAAACTGCATCTTGTGATCCCTTGTGTCAAGTCGTGTAGTTTACCCAAAAGATAAGAGAAAATGAAAATACCTGTAAAGGAGAAATTGGGGGGTGGGGGTGGGGAAGAAAGCTTTCTAGCATTTACTACTTGTGGTAGCAGCTATGACTAAATGGAATAAGGTGGGAATTTTAAAAAGGCTGGATTAAAAATAATACAGGTTTATGTACACGTTCCTTCTACCTTCACTTTACAGTATGGAAAGTAAACTACATTTCAAAGTTCTATGAATTTAAGTTGCCTTTAAATTAACCCTGAATTGAATTTGTGCCTCTTCTGTGGTTTAGAATCATAGAATCATAGAATCATAGGGGTTGGAAGGGACCTCAAGAGCTCATTGGGTCCAACCCCCTGCCAAAGCAGCTCCCTAAGACATATCACTCAGATAGGCGTCCAGACGGGTCTTGAATATCTCCAGAGAAGGAGACTCCACCACCTCCCTGGGCAGCCAAGTTTCCCAGCTTGCTGATTATCCATCTAAAAGGCATTACTCTGCCATCACTTCTGAGGCTGCCTGCTCTTCACCCTGGCTTGGGGAACGCTTGCATGCAAAGCCACGGGGTTAACACCTGCCTTCGCCAGAACTGATAGCAAAACTGCCCTTAGCTTCACTAGGAGCAGTTTTAACTCAGCATGATATTACTTTTTATTAATCCCATGTAGTCCTTTAACGGGTTTTTTCCCTGTTCTGTGCATATTAAAGGTAGATTAATGATTCCTCCTGCCAGCAGGAGCGTGCCCCGAGCCCGAGGCAGCTGCCAGCACGCAGCTCGCAGACCGCACCGCCGCCGCCTTTTGCCACTCACCTGGATTTTCTCCCCAGACTGAAGTTTCTCCCTAACAGGGAGAAACACTTTCTTTGGGAAATGTAGGCAGAGAGAGAATTTTCCCTTGGGATTTTTAGCTGCTGGCTCACAACCTATGCAGGGGCTTCCGCGGCTGAATAGCTGGCTGGTATTTTGACATGCAGGATATTCATTGATATGAAAGAATTAAATCCATTTTACTTATCCTGTCACTCTATAAAGAGGCACGTTAAGAAATGCAGCTCATCAGATCAAGCTGTGTCTAAATTGTGATCAGAAAAGAAAGGTGATTCAGCCTTTACAGAAGTAGAAGGCACGGAGGAACCGGGCAACGGGTGGATTAGGGCTAAGGGGAGCTCAGCATCAATATAATAAAGAGCTGTACCAGTGGCCAGACCACCTTAATGAAAAGATAATGATGCAAAACATAGAAGTAATAAAGGAATCAGACCCATGGCTCCTAGAGCTGATTTTACAGCCACACAGAAAGGGCAGTCTGAAGAAGGCTTCATCCAAAGCAGGAAAATTGAACAGGGTTACAAATAAAATATCTCATTCCCTGTTGGCAAAGTCTTAAATGGGGCATGCAGAGTTTGACTGGCAATCTGTCCCAGCAACCTGGCCAGGATCAGAAAGTGAGAGGGGTTCAGCTTCATTTAAGTAGCCAGGTCGCTTTGGGTGTACAGGCTGTTCTGCTTTCTTTCATAGTTCAATCAGATTTGCATTCCTGACTGTCTGCAATAATTTTCCATAACACTCTATAAGAATCTCTCCTTTCCCTACACACTAATAGTGGCAAGTAAATTTACCTGTTCATAAACTAATTAATACATGTATCTTATTGTACCTATTTGACACAGACAAGGGATTTAGATGAAATGGAAAGGAGATTGACTTTACCCGCCCCACCC
>VZTU01032126.1:0-18630 GCA_013400835.1 Zapornia atra | reverse complement strand
TTCAGCAAAAGCTCCCCACACTCTACATTAAATATGCAATTGATTTCTTACATGATTATTCTAGAGGTTTGCATATTTTATTAGTAACTAAAGCAAACCTTGAGCTATAATCCAGGAAAATCAGGTAATAATATTTAACCAATAGCTTTACTACAAGAAACTTCCTTCATTTCATTAAAAAGCAAAGAAACAAGTGAAGAACAACAATAAAAGAAGTAAATAAAATACCCATTTAAAAGAAATGAAGCATCTGATCTTCAAACAAGAGGGGAGCATGACTTACCATGGAAGGGACAACTGGGTAACTCGAGCACACAAATGTCATTGAGATCCAAAGAATGAAAACAAGGCTTAACCTGCATAGACTGCAAAAAAGAGCTGAGATCAGTTAAAATTCCAAACAAAAATCAAGCAAAAGGCATAAACACACAAAGTGCATATAATCTGCAGTGTCTTTACCCCAGCATTTTTACTCAGGAGCGTGTGTGTGTGTGTGTGTGTGTGTGTGTGTACATGCAGTTATACTACCAAATCCCTCCCTTTCGTAGATGACCATTTTATACCAGAGTTCAGGAGTGAAAATGTCACCAAAGCTGATTTTATTATGACTAATTGGTCCTTGTTTGGCCTTTTCTTCTTGTTAAATGGGAAAATGGCAAGAACACACGCTCAGCTGCCACTGTGAAACTACCAATTGATTTCATTTAGTGTCCCATTTAAATGCCTCTCAAGTGGGTTTACTGTTAAGCCTGGATCATCGTAGCAAATGTGGTCAAAGGTCTGAAGGTCTCAAAAAATTCATGTCAAGAATTTCTTACCACTTCCAACAGAACATATTAAGACCTTGTAAAGCCTGGCTGCAAAGGGGAAACAGTAAAAGTGCACTTTAAGTAGAAAGTTCCTCAAAGAATCCTGTAATACTCAGAGCAACCTCAATAAGTAGAACAATACATAACAATATAGAGAGCTTTTTCATTGTCTCCCCTCTCTCTCTTTTTTCACACATGATTAGCTTTTAATGCATTGAAATTTTAAGTGTTTTCCTTAAAACTTAATTTCTTTGGACAATAAATTCTTCTCTTGCATGCAGACATATCACAGGATCACAAGGTTGGAAAAGCCCTTTGAGATCATCAAGTCCAACCGTTCCTGTCCTGTGCTAAACCAGATCCCTGAGCACCTCATCTCCCCATCTGTTAAACACACCCAGGGGTGGGGACTCAGCCCCCTCCCTGGGCAGCCTGTGCCACAGCCCCACAACTCTGCCAGGGAAGAACTTTGCCCTCACATCTGAGCTGACCCTGCCCTGGCACAGCTTGAGCCCATTGCCCCTTGTCCCATCTCCTGTCCCCTGGCTGAAGAGACCATTGCCCACCTCTCTGCACCCTCCTGTCAGGTCAGTGGAGGTGGGGAGAAGGTCTCCCCTCAGCCTCCTCTTCTCTAGGCTGAACTCCCTCAGCTGCTCCTCAGAGGATTTGCCCTCCAGCCCCTTCCCCAGCCTGGTTGCCCTTCTCTGGACTCACTCTAGGACCCCCATATCTTCACCTATGTTAGTTTTTTTCAATCAAATCTTCTGTATGATTAAGAAATTCTGTTCATCTCCATCAGTGGAGCAAATGCTTAATGTCTAAAAGCATCATTTGTTCCTGCAACACATTTAATCATGCAACATTTGAGGGGATCCTATTTATAGGGAGTACTAGAAAAGAAGTAAGAGTCCCCCAGAGTCTCTGGATGTCAGACTGCACAGGGAAGGGAATGCTGAGAAACATTACATTCTTTTAATTACTTTTTTCCCCCCATAGAATGCAAATGTTAAGGATCTTTTTCTGACTGTCACACATCAGCCATGCACACCAGTGACTCAGCAGCCTCCAACTTTGCATTTCAGTGTTTACACTGGAGAATCAATGTACAAGGGCTCCAGAAGGGAACTCAGTGTGAGTCTTTGGGGAGACTGGAGCCATTATAAATTATGGCTACTTTAACTGGAACATTCAGTCTCCTGATACAGATACATTTAATTCCAGAGGGTAGAAAGCACTAAGGCCTTCAGATAAGGCCAGAAGAAATAAAGTGGCATGTAAGAGCCTCTAAGTTTGTCATTGACAAACATATTGGGGTTGATATCACAGAATCACAAAATCATAGGGGTTGGAAGGGACCCCCCCCCAGAGCCCATTGGGTCCAACCCCCTGCCAAAGCAGGGTCCTTAGGACAGGGCACACACGTTGGCGTCCAGATGGGTTTGGAATATCTCCAGAGGAGACTCCACACCCCCTGGGCAGCCTGTCCCAGGGCTCCCTCACCCTCACTGGGGAAAAGTTCCTCAGCAAGTTGGTACAGAAATTCCTGTGCTCCCACTTGCAGCCATTACCCCTTGTCCTGTCCCAACAGACACTGAGAAGGGGCTGGCCATTTCCCCCTGCATCCCATACTTAAGATATTGATAAACATTGATAAGATTCCCCCTTAGTCTCCTTTTCTCCAGGCTGAACAGCCCCAGCTTGCTCAGCCTTTCCTCATAAAATATAATATAATCCAATGACTCTTTTAAAAAGTACTTGCACATACTTGTTGGTAAAGATTCCTCAGGACCAACAAGACCATAGAAATAGAAGATGAAATTAGCCTCCCATAAACACCACAGTAAGCAGTTCATTTATAAAAACAATCAAGAGAACATTCAGCTATTTGCATATTCAGGATGTGTCCTCTTATTCAGAGTGAAAATCCTCTTGTTTTAATTGAACATCCCGTTCTGTCTCACCCAGGACCTCCAACTCCAACCGATAAGCAGCTTAATCCATGTTTCTGCTGCAATGAAAAGCATGTTGGGTTGGGTTCTGCTGGAGCATCGTTTAGCATCCGCTTTCATTGTACCTGCATTTAGTTTAACTCAATTTTAATACAAAATTAACTTTGCACTACATAATTTGTGGGAGACAAGAGACAAGAAAAGCCTCGTGATTAAAGTTTGGGACTGCTACAACGTGGAGCTCATACCACAGACTCTCCAGGCAACCTGTGGTGAGTCACTGATGGAGTCTTTCTAAACCATGAGTTGCCAGAGTCCTGGGTGCCCTCCCCTCCCTCAGCTGCTCCTCAGAGGATTTGCCCTCCAGCCCCTTCCCCAGCCTGGTTGCCCTTCTCTGGACACAATCCAGGACATCAATGTCCTTCTGATGGTGAGGAGCCCAGAACCGGACCCAGCACTTGAGGTGTGAGTTTGAGTTTATTTTTTATATAAACTCCTTTGAGGTTATTTTTTATATAAACTCCTTTATTTTTTCTAGCTATTCAGGATGCACTTTAACACAATTTGCCACAACCACACCACAACCACAATTTGCATGCATAAAGCATAGATGGAGATTTAGATACATTCAAGATATTCCCACTTCAGGTGTGGATGAATCAGGTTTAAGAGAACAAGTGGCAATTGACATTTCTGTCTTCTGCTCTGTCTGCAGAGCACCCAGTCTGGGGCCTTCCTCCCAGCTAAGGTTCACTGGCAGGTATCATAGGTCATATGAATCATTAAGAGCCATAATAAAAATCCCCAGTGTCTGCTTTATGAGAATAAATTAGCAGCGATTTCCAGCCAACATCATCACCTCTTCCCTCCTGCTCGCTTTGTTAGAGGGATAGCATGCTGCCCCTCACTGCTGCTCGTTTGGATCCCCACAAAACCCCCATAAAGCACAACACAAAGCTTGCTGATAAGCCTATTGAGCCTTGTAACTTAGCAAAGTCAACAAGCCCATAAGCTTTAGAACATGGTACTTTCCCTCCCTCATCACAGCAGTAAATCTAAAGTGTTTAAACTGGCATTGTGAGCCTTTGCTGGGGGACCAAAGCCATAAAAAATGACAGGATACACCAAAGACTGTGTGCATGGTCCATTGGTATGACCCCAAACATCATAAAACCATGGCAGGTTAGTGGTCTGGATAAAGGCAACGTGCTAAATCTCATTGTTCCCTTCTAGGATGTTTACAGTGAAACCTGGCATGGCTTTTTCTGGAGACAGCTGCTGGGATATTTTACTCCAGGCTCAAAGTTTTCCTTGCTTTCAAGAACATCAAGAAACCAAAGAGCCAAGATGCTTCACTTGGAGTTCATAGCAAGGTGCAAAATGGAAGTTAATCACGCTCACAGCCTATACAGCTGCTTCTGACTCAGTGTTAATAGAAAATCCCAGCAAGACCCAGAGATGGGAGAAAACCAGGAGTCAGAAAGTGAAGGGCTTATTCCTTCGGCCTCGCTACCAGTGAGGGCACACAGCTAAACCCTTCGCTTGGGCCACCGACACTGCATCTGCAGAGGCTCATGGGAGGTAAAAGCTGCTGCAGATGCACACTTACTTGACTGTTTCTGGGCATTTCCCTGCTGTGATCATTCCTGTTCAACTAGGTTGTCCTCCAGATAGAGCACATCCCTGTCTGGCCGGAGTGAGGGGGGTACATAAGGCCATACGGGGCAGTGGGGGAGGCACAGCCCTTCCCTCCTGCCCTTGGATGTTTGACCAGGCAGTGACTGACCATCTTTGATGGCTCCACAACCATGTGGCAGTTGTGCCTGCAGGCTGGAACCTCTCCTCTGTGTTATTTACTCTGCTCCAGCGCCGCCAAGGTGTTTGCACAAAGTTCTCTCTGTGGAGGATGCGATAGTCTCATCAAAGGTCAGGTGCATATTTCCTGAGCCCATCGAGGCCCGTGTTGGCTGCTGTGGGTAAACAGTGCCGTGTTCCTGTTTCAACTTCAGAAGTTCTCCTGGAGAGACACACATTCTGCTTACTAACCCTGTCACCTGCAAAGCTACGTCCTGTGAGTGATACACTGCTCCAGCTCCCGGCGGATGGGGACAGCTCCTACGCTGAGCCCTGGTGCTTAAAAGACACACAGCTCCTTTTTAAAGCCTAATTTTCAATGCAATTCCACTCAGACATCATTCCCCCTACCCCCACCCCGTTAGCAATGGTTAAGGCTTCAGCATCACACCTTCTGACGCACGGAAAAGGAAAATAAAAAGGCTTTAAAGCATCACTGCCCTTCCTGCCTCCCACTCTGGATGGCATTTTGCTTTGCCTGGACAGATAACTCAGCAGCCAGGAGGTGTCCAGGACTTCAGAAGGCACAAGGCGCAAGATCTGTGGGCATACAGGTAGTGTGAACCTCAGGGTTCGGGGTGCCACCTGATTTCAGAGCACTTCTGCATCACCAGAGCTGTGCACATCACTGTCACAGCAGAGGGGATGAAGCTGCAGTCTGATCCTCCCATGCCAGCAGCAGAAATTAGCTTGAAACTCACGTTTTCAGTCCTACCCCGGACAGGAATTGTCGTCAGTGCCACAGTCACCCTCCTCAGGATTGTAAAGTCTAAGTCATCACCCACAATTATATATATATATATATATATATATATTCTTCCTGGCTGCAGCCAACGTGCAGGGAGACAATGTGGGCAGAGACAGCACAAATTTCCTTACCCAGGTCTGCCAGTCCCACTCCCTGGCACGGGGTAGAGCTGCTGACTGCATCAAACTGTGACGTAAACCCCGAGCCTGTGCCACCAAACCCCGAGCCTGTGACACCAAACCCCATCCTCTCCCACAGACCACAGCACATGGCACCTTCTGAGCCCCTCTGCCAAGTGCACAAACGTCCACGCGACTTCTGCTGCTGCTGCCACGTTCCTGCTCTAGTCTGTGGGAAGGGACAGGAATAACACTCTTGGCAAAAAACATCTCTAAACATGGCAGAGAATATTTCCCATTTATAGATGCTCTTGCTTTTTCTGACAGATTCCTCAGCATCCCTTCAGCAAAAATAATCTGCACCAAGTACAACGTGAAAAACAAGCTCTCATTATCCTCCCTGCACCACCACCACACGTTAAAGTCTGTTGATAATTTATCTGGAGGGAGGAAAAAAGGAAATAAAATAATAAATAGATTTTATAAAAGCAGAGCAGGGCAGACAAAACTTGCTCAACCCACTAAGGGAAGAGTCAGCAACTGGAAAGCAGCGGTAATTAATTTATTGCCATGCTTATTTGTCCATGCCAACATAATTTATGCATCCAGAAGTTTCTCAAATAGATCCTACAGGAAGGGGCTGCCTAGGAAAAGATGTCAGCACTGAGCTAAAAAGACACCTGTCAAAGCTGAAGCCCAAGTTTTGTTCGGAGGCAGTAAAGATCTAGATGATCTGAGAGAGTCTGAATAGTTGTTGAAGTCGAAGTGAGAAAGAGAAAAGAGCCTACATAGATGAGAAATGGCAAAAGGTTTTGAGGAGAGCGAGGAGAGAAGGAGGCAGGAAGGTCTGATGTGAATTAAGAAGAGGAGCCCGAGCTTTAAAGGGTTCAAGCGTTAAGGGAGTTGAGGAAAGCAAGCATAAATAGTATAAATAGTAGGGAATAGGGAGAAAGACTTGGGAGGCTTTGAAGGGCAGCATTTTTTATATGTGTTATCGCACCGCACCTCAGGGTTGTCCAGGGGATAAGGCTCAGGAAGACAAGGAAAACAGATCAGATATAGCATAATAAAACATAAGGTGCCAACGCAATATTTTGGCCCAAGCAAGGTTGCATATTTTTCTCTACAGAATCTCAGTACAAAGCCATTTTTTCTGCCCTCTAAGCCCTTGAGATCACAGAATCACAAGGCTGGAAAAGACCTTTAAGATCATGGAGTCCAACCGTTCCTGTCCTGTGCTGAACCAGATCCCTGAGCACCTCATCTCCCCATCTGTTAAACACACCCAGGGGTGGGGACTCAGCCCCCTCCCGGGGCAGCCTGTGCCACAGCCCCACCACTCTTTCAGGGAAGAACTTTTCCCTCCCATCTGCTCTGACCCTGCCCTGGCACAGCTTGAGCTCATTGCCCCTTGTCCCATCACCTGTCACTTGGGAGATGCCATCCCCACGAGCACCATGTCATTTGGGAATGGGAAAGAGGGAGTGACGTAGGGCAAAAGTTAGTCACAGCAGCACAGCTAGTTCAGTGAAACAATTCTGGTGTGGGGGCAAAAAGTGGGACACAGAGCAGCAGACCTGTAGGAACTGCAAGGTCAGTGAAGGACACAGGGGATGCCAAACGCTCATCAGGACACTCACTGTCTACAGACCAGAGAGAAAGGGGTGAGTTGCTCACACCTGAGCAGGTTTTCATGCGACCTTTAGGGTGGAAAACAGGTCAGCTGGATGCTAAACATCTGTCAACGGTCTGGTTTCATCTATGAGCAGCCCTGGTCTGATCAGACAGGAGAGAAAGCAAGTTGCCTCTTGCTTGGCACAGAATAATGAGAAAATATCCAAATCAGAGCTCAGGGGTGGCTCATTTCCTTCTGAACAGGAGCATTTGTGAGGGAGAAAATCTCAGCTGCTCCACAGATTAGCTCTTGGCATTTCTGAAGAAGGGTAAAATGCCAGTTTAAATTTGTGACATGAGACCTAAAGTACCTTTAGGAAATAAGTGGCTACATCTGGAGCAGCATTCATCATTTGTAGGAGGTGAGAGGACGCACCTTCTCACTCCGAAACGCAGAGCATTTTCCATCTGCTTTTCATGCTCTTTTAACTCACTGCTGTTTTCTTTCTACTTGTCTGTGCCACTTAAATAAACAAGGATATTACAGCCTCTTTAAAGGAGCCATCCTTTCCCATAAAAGATAGAAAGGGTCTTCTCTGTAATGACCTGCAAAACAGAAAGCAAATAGGCACTGAACCCTAGAGTGGGCTCCACGCTGTGCATGCACCCCTACTTTGGAATGTGCTGGTAGGAAGATGAAAATCAAACTAGGGGTGTGCCTTGCTCTACAGAGGTGGCACACAGGCATCGGGTACTGCTCAGTACCTTTGGTACTCCAGGCTGATGGTGAGGAGCTTCACTGCCTTGCAAAATGCCAGCCCTGCATCACTACCTGGTGACTATCATTGCTTTAAAGGTCCTCAAGTAGGAGGGAAGCAAAGCAGCTGTCACACAAGTTGGTGCCCAAGCTGACCTGCCTTTTTTCTGAACACAGGTTACTGAGGAGCCTGATTCCCCTTCATGTTCTCCTCCCTTTAGAAAAGGCTTCACCCAAAAAATATCACATGCCAAGTGACAGAACTTCTGGGTTCCAGGCTGAAAACCTTGTTGACAGGATTTTTTCTGGCTCTGTGCAAGCACTTCTTCATATCTACTGATGTTCTAGTGCATGATGTAACTCCTCAAGAAGTGATACCTGCTGCCTTTATTCTTCTACTACTTGCATTAATTCCTAATATATGAACCTCACCTCTCTCCTCCTGTTTCCACCATGTGAATTCCCCTTTTAGCATCAGGGGCTGCAGGGTTTTTTTTCCTGATCTGCACCCCTTCCCATAGCTGCTAGCTTTGCAGGTAATCAACTGTTACTTCTTCATCAAGAATACAGACTAGGATGAAGAAACAGAAAATCCACTAGTAGAAAAGCTAATATACCTTCCCTCTCCAGGGTATGGGAAGGGCCACAAATACCAAGGATGGGGATTGCTCTCTGTGGACAGGACACTGGGTGTTCTCCAGCTACTTACTACAGAGTTTCATTGCTCCAGTCTCACAGGAAAAGTGTTGAAGACACAGTACATGAAAAAACCCAGCTCTCCATTCAGCCTGACACTATGTTGACTGCCAGAAGCAAACATGTAGTCCACAAAAAAACCCAGTGACTCTTTTTTCCTTCCAAAGAGCCTGCCTGCTGACAGCCAGTTCTTTCATTTGAGCAATAAAAGTTCATGCTTTAGAACCCAATTCCCATCACACAAGTACCCTGAAAAAATGACATGATGGACTTCAATATTGCACTTTACAGTAAAGACTGAGCAAGTCCCAGCTGTGAGGAGGGAAGGCAGACAGGGCATAAGTTTCAAAGGGGCTGAGGGCCTCTCTTTAAAAGGAAGAAGCACTGGGAGATGAAGGACTCCACTGTGCAGCAGCAAGGAGCACGCCTAAAAAGGACAAGAGGAAACAGTCTCAAGCTGCATCTGGGGAGGTTTAGATTGGATATTAGGAAAAAGGACAAGAGGAAACAGTCTCAAGCTGCATCAGGGGAGGTTTAGATTGGACATTAGGAAAAAATCTCTTCACTGAAAGAGTGGTCAGGCATTGGAACAGGCTGCCCAGAGAGGTGGTGGAGTCACCATCCCTAGAGGGGTTCAAAAAACCTGTAGATGTGGCACTCCAGGACATGGTTTTGTTGACAAGGTGCTATTGGACAGATGATTGGACTTAATAATCTTAGAGGTCTTTTCCGACCTTACAGACACTGTTATTCTATGAAATAACACTTCATGGATGTACCACATGCACCATCTGCCTGGTCCTCAGCACTGAATAACCATGTGAGTGTGGTGGGACCCAAGCCCTCTCAGCAGGGTTTATGGGAGAAGGGACCATGCCCTAGGCATGAGGTGATGCTTCTCCTGGTGGTGTGGTGAGCACCACCTCCACTAGCTCAGGGATTCCCATGCAGGGCTCCAGTGCCCTGCACAGGCCTGGCTTTTGTCATTACTTCATGAGATCTGAGATGCTCCAGACTAGTACAACCAAATTATGAATGAGCAACTAAGAAAGAGATGCTCACAGCAGCTCCCAGACTCTTTACTGCAGCAGGAACAACAGGACCACGTTACATAGAAGAGATCCCTTGGAACTCAAATAAGCCTACAGTTCTCTGCCTTGCCAAATTCCATAACATCAGCTGCATGTAAGCCAACAGGACAGGAGCTAAAAATACTCTGGCTCAACTCATTGCAGGCTTATGGTGTACGGGCAGAGTCCCTTAGCATGTGCTCTGTGGAAGTGTTGAAGCTTGTGGCCTCAGGGCATGTCTACAGGGCTGCTGGGATACTGATAACAGCCTGGCAAAGACCTGACCACAAGGTGCAACCCAAAGGTTTCCCTGGCACCATTCACAGTTCAGCCCTACCATGGTTTCTTGGTGGGTGTCTCAGAGACAACCTGTGAGTTTTCAGTGCCAAATCACACCCCCCTCCATGTTCTGAAACCAGGCTGAACTGCCTCCCAGCCCCTGTAGTTCAGGAGCGGGCTGTTTCTGCTCCAGTGTCAGAGACAGGAAACACACAGTCTGATAGCTTTGAGTTTCCCAAGGCTATTTTCTAACCTAGAACCTCTCCCAAATCCCCACTGACACATCTGGGGTGGCGTGGCGTAAACAGGGGCTGGGGATGGATTTGGAAGACGAGCACACCGCGTTCACACAGACTTCATGTTCTCTCCTACCCTTCCATGGTCAGTCCCATTTTCCACAAGAATGAACATAGCACAAGAACAAAACGTATTAACTAGATTATTCCCCACCCCCACATTCCCCCTGCATAAAATTACCTTTTGATTTCTCCCTTCCTTACCTTTTGATTTCTCCCTTCCTACTTTTATCTGTGGGGGTATTTTGTCTCTTGTCTCACTGAGATTTTTCTCTAGAGAGGGGTGGTTCCTGGTAGACCTGCCCATCTCTGGACCCTGAGCAGGGTGTTTCACTGTGTTCAGAGGAGCTATCATCCACTCAGTGCTAGCTGGCAGGTTGAGACTGGTCTATATACCTGGTCTGTATATCTTTCACAGAATCAGAGAGCTGGAGGGGGTGGAAGGGCCCTCCAGAGAGCATCAGTTCCAAGCCCCAGCCAAAGCAGGGTCCCTAGGACAGGGCACACAGGTCGGTGTCCAGACGGGGCTGGAATCTCTCCAGAGAAGGAGACTCCACACCCCCTGGGCAGCCTGTCCCAGGGCTCCCTCACCCTCACTGGGGAAAAGTTCTTCCCCATGTTGGTGTGGAACTCCCTGTGCTCCCATATGCAGCCATTGCCCCTTGTCCTGTCCCCACAGACACTGAAAAGGGGCTGGCCATTTCCCCCTGCATGCCATACTTAAGACATTTATAAACATTAATAAGGTCCCCCCTTAGTCTTCTCTAGGTTGAACAGCCCAGCTCACTCAGCCTGTCCTCACAGGGGAGATGCTCCAGACCCTTCATCATCTCCGTAGCTCCTCTGGACTCTCTCCAGGAGATCCCTGTCTTTTTTATCCCAGGGAGCCCAGAACCTTCCAACCTGAGCAGTCAACTACTCTTTATTCTGGACAACGCCAGACCCACGAATTACCTTAACTTCCAGAGGAAATACTCCAAAGGTGTCCAACCACATTCTGAACCTCCATGAAGCCCGGCGAGGCCTGTTTGCTAACTGCAGGCTCTCTAGCATGAAGAGAAGCTGGCCAGGCAAGCCCTCCACCCTGCTGTGGATGAAGATGTTACAGTTGCCTGGGAAACCACTCCATGGGATGACTAAAATGTATTCTATATGTTTGCCTTCAGATACAACATTATCACCTTGTCTATGAGCAGTGTCAGGAGAAAATCCTGATGCAGGGTAAAGTTAGATGCAACCAGCAGAAATCAATTAACTCTTTTATGGCATTAGCTGAAATTTCAGACAGCAAAAACCAATTTAAAGCGGCTCTTGGTCCACCATCAGCCACATCTCCCCTGAAAGGTGGCTTACAGTCAGAGCATCTCAGTCCTCAGGAAAAGAAGTGAGGAGTAAAGGGGCTGGTGTATTATCAGCAGTTGAAAGAACTGGCTGAGGTGAGGGAAAGGAGCTATAATCAAAGGAAATGGCATTATTCAAGGATGGAGAATATTTATTTAGACCAATATTTGCAAATTTGTGTGAGTTTTAGTCTATTTTAAGAAAGAATATGCTGGATACTTACAGAAGGAGCACCGGTAGCCATCATGTAGGCATCAACCAGCCATAGGTGGGTGTTGGGGTACAGTCTCTCTCTGCGCTTTCTCGTAGCGATGAGCAATTTGGGACCAGTGTGTGACCAAGAAGCTAGAGCTCTGCTGCTCTGCCACCTTCCTTTGCCAAGGTTTTTGATGGTAGTGTGACAGCACACACAAACCCCCCACAGATGAAAGAAGAAATTCCAGGAAGAGCTGGCAAATGCTGGAATTGGGGGAGGGGGAACAGGTTTAATAACAAGTAGGAAGGAGTAAGAAATGAAGGTTATTTGACTTTTTATTACAATATAACCAACCAACCAGCCAAAATGGGACTGTCCCTAAATATGGTAGGGGTATGAGACAGGTTTTAGAGGAGAAGGAGCGGTAAGGATATGGCTCAAAACTTCCTACTCCTAGCAGCAGCTCAAACAAAGAATCCAGCGTCACTTCACTGCTTGCTTACCTTCAATCACCAAACAGCACGCTGCTTTTAATTTCTCCTTTGGGTGCCATCAGCTCTCATGTTCAAATCCAGGCTTAATATCTCCTACTCATCATTTAGATCACGGGCTGGGAGGCAGCGTAGGAAATACAGGGAAACGTCAAGCTTTGCAACAGATGCTAGAACCCCATCCTGTCCTTGAGGCTACCAGGGCATCAACTGGACACACTCCCCTGCTCTGAAACAGCCAGGTCGTGCAGCCAAAAGAGAAAGGCTGAAATCCCAACAGGAGTTAAAACTTTACTGGCCTTTACTAGGGCCTGCCTTCAATTAGCCTTTATTAGGGCCTGCCTTCAGTCGCTGGGGCTGCTCGACCGGCTAAGGTGAGCAAAGGAGCTGCTCTGCTCTGAGGCCTGAATGCCTCGTGGGCAGTGTAAGAAGCCACAGAGGAGAGCAGGGCATGGAGCTGGGAGCATGGTGCTGGGAGTGTGGCAGGACTGCTCTGCTCACAGCCTGCGTTTGCGTGAGGGGCGAGAAGGAGCGAGCGAACATGTTAAACAAGTCGCTGGCATCGTGCAGTACACATGCATGGGAAATGGGGGGAAAAGGGGTGTTCAAACAGCAAATTGCTATAGGGACAGTCTGGGAGCACCTTGGTGTGGGGTTTCTTCCGGCTTCTGCTTGGGAGGAAGTGAGAAGTCGGAGTTTAGTCTGGAGAAGAGGAGGCTGAGGAGAGACCTTATCCCCGCCTACACTGACCTGACAGGTTGGGTGATGGTCTCTTCAGCCAGGGGACAGGAGATGGGACAAGGGGAAATGCCCTCAAGCTGTGCCAGGGTAGGGTCAGCTCAGATGGGAGGGAAAAGTTCTTCCCTGAAAGAGTTGTGGGGCTGTGGCACAGGCTGCCCAGGGAGGGGGCTGAGTCCCCACCCCTGGGTGTGTTTAACAGATGGGGAGATGAGGTGCTCAGGGATCTGGTTTAGCACAGGACAGGGACGGTTGGACTCCATGATCTTAAAGGTCTTTTCCAACCATGTGACTCTGTGATTCTGTGATTCAGAGTTCCAGTCCTTCACTTAAAAAATACACATGAAGCAGAACACCCTTCCACTCATGTCTCTGCAGCTGCGGGTTGTGTTCAGTGTGTGAGCTGTGGTACTGTGTATCATTAGAATTACCTCCCCTGTTATCAGTCATCGCTGTGTGACTTGCCACAGTTTATTATGCTCATACTCATATAAACATAATTACATCGCACGAGGCTATAAACTCCACATACCACAGGATGTAAGTATCTTTCTCCTTGTGTTTATTAAATCGTGTTTATACACATTCTAACTAATTTATACCGTGTCTTTCTTGTTAAATATAACAACAAAATATAATTGGGTCTTCCATGCCTAATGCTGGCTTCTTTTTATTGCTCAAATATACATGCATAGGGTTTTATGCATCAGAAAGTCACCTGGAGCCTTACACAAAAGGCAGCATCACTTTAAGGCAGACCTGTGGGTTTTGTCAGGTCAGCATCAGGCCCACACAGAGATTGTTCTGCCCAGCTAATAGAAAATGCTGCTAAAAACACAGTCAGGTGCTTCAAAATCACAGAAATAAAATGAAACTTCTAGGAAATTGCACACAGTTGATTCTGAACATATATTTTAAGTGTTTCAGCTTCTATTTTTTTTCCTGTATTTCAGCTCTGGCTTGATTTGATTGGGGTTTTCACTACTTAATGTTTCAGAAGAAAATGTTAGAAATAATTAATCACATTGGGAGTACAGGTGCCATACTATTTCAGTTTACATCCGAATGTATGGGGAAAACACATTTCTATGTGCCCCATTTCCATCCAGCCCCTCTATATGGTTAAAAAAGGAAAAGAAAAATCAATTTCTCACATTTAGCATTAATTTTTAGTAAGTTTACCATGTCTAGTGCTGATGAAGCCACTGCCAGACCTTGCTGCCAGTGTGTTGGACTGTGAGCCGAAGGGATGACTTCCAAGGGCTGGCATGGCAATTCCAGTGCCCATGCCCCAACAAGTCCTTGGCCTGGCTGCAAGGGCTGTCAATAAGGCTGTCAAATTAGCACGTAGTCAGACAGTGTCTTGTGATGTGGACGTTAGGAGAGAAAGCCTGTTTCAGGCTGGGCATCACAGAGCCACTATGCATAAGGGCTGGTGGACCTGTATTAGGAGGGAGGGAATAGATACCCAGCAGCCAGTGCCTGGGGATATCCAACCTCCTCTAAAGGCTCATTTTAAAAACAAATACAGCTTCAAGGTATTATGAACAGGCAGGAATGCCTTCGTTGCCACCTAACCAACTCGTATACCTTGTGGGTTTTTTGCTCCATCTGTTTAGGCACTCCAAACAAAGCACCCAGCATCACTAGCCACGGCCAAAGCAACTGCAAGGGGACCCTCCACTGCCTCCAGTCATACTGTAGAACCCATTGCACCAAGACAGCACTTGTAGCTGAGCACAGAAATGCAGTTTTACCTCCTTTTCTCCAGAAGGCAAAAGCTGAAGCACCCTGCAAGTGCTCTATGTTGCTGGCAGATGAGACCTCACCAAAAAGCTCTGCGAGGACAATGTTTCAGTGCAGAGCAGAAACCTTCCCCAGGAGTACCATATCCCATGCAAAGAGAGAAAAAACACCAAAAAATACCCCAAACCAAACACCTGTGAAGAGGGACAGAAATTCTTGAGTTTCACTGCATTTTGTGATGAAGCTTGGCAAGTAAACGGACCAAATGTGAAGTAATCAGGTAAAGGAATTTCACATATCATTGGACAAGCCATAAGGGCTATTTTTTTATAACCTCTCAAGCCTTTCTGCAAACAAACGTCCCTATACATTTCTCAGGGAGAGTGAGGCAGGGAAACATATAAAGCAATAATGAAGAAGCAATCTGTGCTGATTTCCAGGCAGCCAGGGTTAGCAGGTCAAAGACATCAGGACTTCAGAATAGAACTTTCTGGAGAGAGTTCGGGATGCTGGTGTAAAAAAAACCCTTAAGAAGTCACAAGTTTTCTTTACATCACATCAGTTGCTGCCCTCTCCTGTTCTACTGGGCGTAGAACAGAAAAAATGCCTGGATTGAAACATCCTTGGGAAAAAAAAAAGGTGATGCCACAGCCCTGGGGAATGCTGATGGAAAGCTCTATGTGCTCCTTTGTCTGTCTTTGCTCACAGAAGAAAAATCCATCAGCAATTAAGACTGCAGAGCTTGACAGAGTAATTTTATTCTGTGCTAAGTGGAAAACAGGAATTTATATTTATTGTGCACATCACAAACCTGTGTTTAGCCCCCCAAAAGAGATTTAAGTTTAGTAGCCAGAGACACCCTACATCGACAAACATATGGGCTGTGTATGTTACTGACACTTTATGAAGCAGATTGTTTCATGAAAGAGCTTCAGGGAAGTTTGGAAATGCCTGAGAACAGTATGCAACTGTAAATGAAGCACCTAAATTATCTGAGATTATAATTTTAAACTGGGTTTCTATATTATAAAGAGTCCTTTGTACTTGCTTCTAAGTCTGTGTGATTTATCTCGCACTCTATCATTTACTTTGCATAGTACATATCTCCTAGCAGAGCCTACATTTATTGTCATAATTAAGATCCTGGCAATGTTTAGATTTTGTTTGTAACATTTGCATCTGTTTACTTGGAATTTCTTTGAGCCAGCACAGCTACATGTCATTCAGCCCTGTCCTGCAGCAGCAGAGAACTGGAAAAATACTCTTGCAAAGACCTCAGCTCATCAGTTTTAATAGTAAGATGTCCTCAGAGAAGCAATTTAAACTTGTTTCTAGAATAGGTCCCATGCAGCAAGCAGGTATTGACTATTCCTAGCAGTCTCTAGCTGAACACAGAATCACAGAATCACAGAATCATAGGGGTTGGAAGGGACCTCGAGAGATCATTGGGTCCAACCCCGATGCCTCTGACCACACAAATGGGGATGGACGTGTTTTCTGCCTGAGATTACTGCTAGAAAGGTACATGCTGAAGGGAGGGATTACCTTAGAAAGTAGTTTTTCAGTCGTTGCCCAGTTTTCCTCTGGAACACAAAGTAGACAGCTTCTGGGACTGGAGTATGGGGTGGGAGCTGATGGCTTTTGAGGTGATGTTTAGTTGGCTGCGGGTTCAGTGGTGATGGATTTCAGTAGTGGTGGGAGTAACCTGGACTATCAAATAAGAGAAATCATTGCAATGTGAAAGCAAATTAGAATAAGCATTGATGTAGGAAAACATCCCCAGGTGAGAAGTAAAGGGCACCATGCCCCAAACTCAGGTAAAGCATGTGGCAGTGACGTCCTTTTACATTTACATCTCTTTGTGTGGCTTATTGTTATCACCAGCCTGAGCGTGGAACTGTGCTGGATACCCCAATCCAACAGAAAAAGAATGCACAAGGATAGGAAAACAAGAAAAAAAGGGAAAAAAGGGCAAAAGAATGTCCATAAATTCAGATTTTCAAAATCTATCAGTACAAATTGCATCAATTATTGTAGGAACCGCTGGAAAACAGACGCATTTCCACAGAAACACTCAAGCAGAACAACACACTACCTGCAACAACAGTCTTCAAGTGCTCCCAACCTTTAATTACTTGGGAGAATGTCTGCTTTCACAGCATGTCTGTAACGAAGTCAGCTATCACGAATGCCTGTGGATATACAGGAGTCCATTCTCAGACACGGAAATGAGACCTCCAGACAGCTTTCCATGAGCAGGGAGCTGCTGCCAGCTCTTGGCTGGAGTTTGTCTCGAAGTGTCGAAAGGTCTTTATTGCTGTCTGTAGACATCTCCCAGGTCAATTCACACAGCAAACGAGGAAGAAGTGGAGAAACAACAAGGCAGAGACCGCAAGGCAATATTTCAACCCTTCCAGGATTAAATTCCGAGGCGCAGAGAACCATGAGGACAGAGATGATGGATGAAATAAGAGGGTTGATGTCAGAGACACTATGAGGAAAAGCTAATATCTGTTTTGTGTCACAGTTAACGACCAAGGGTGTGTGAGTGTGTGTGAGCCAGGTAAGGTGCTAATGCCCTAAGACCTGCCTTGTGATGGAAATGATGTTGGCGAAGTAAGGAAGCCAGCGGTGCCATGGCTGGAGCGATGCCGGTGGCCACCGAGGCCAGGTGGGGAGCATCACGTTGTTGTTGTGCCAGCCTGTGAAGGGCAGTGCCCCACAACCTGGGGTTTTCACTGCCAGCTGATAAAGTCTCACCCTGGTGCTGTTGTTATTCATTACCTTGATGTAGCATGCCTGGGAATCCCAATCAGGTATGAAGACTGGGATGCACTTCGCATTATAAGGCATAAGAAAAAGTGTCCCTAGCCACACCTGATTTTTTGGGAAGGGCAGCTTAAGTCATTTCTGTCCAAACACACTCCTGAGAAAGGACCTGTCAAAAGACACATGTCCCCAGCAAAGGAGGAGCATGGGAAAATCGATCATAATGATAATTATTTTGTAGTTTGAAGAGGAAGGTTTGTAACACCAGGTAACCGCAGATCATGGTCCTTCTCCTGCCAGCTTCCACCAAAGGTCACAACACACCCGACACAGCTCATGTCTGCGTGACAGGATTTCCCTTCCTGGGAGACATTTCTTGGTAGCAATGAGTGAAATGCCACAGGACATCGTGAATGAAGGCAGAGAAGGAACTAAATCTCACTCCAGAGATAATCTTCTTCACACATGCCACACAACAAGGAAGAAGCCCAGTCAGTCAAAATTCACAGAATCACAAGGTTGGAAAAGACCTTTAAGATCCAACCATCCCTGTCCTGTGCTGAACCAGATCCCTGTTAAACACACCCAGGGGTGGGGACTCAGCCCCCTCCTGGGCAGCCTGTGCCACAGCCCCAAAACTCCTTCAGGGAAGAACTTTGCCCTCCCATCTGAGCTGACCCTGCCCTGGGGCAGCTTGAGCCCATTTCCCCTTGTCCCATCTCCTGTCCCCTGGCTGAAGAGACCATCACCCAACTCTCTACAACCTCCCTTCAGGTAATTGTAGGTGATAAGGTCAAACCAAAACAATGTGAGCAATACCAAAAGCAAACCAGGAACAGTTCATAGACACTAACAGCCTGGAAGAGTGAAACCAGCATGAAACCCCTTGGATTTCTACGGGTTTTTAAATAGTGATAGCAATGATGCATCCATCACAGTTGATTTCCCCAAGGACACTCTTCTTCCTCCTGACCGTGTGCTGAGAAAGAAACATACTTTGGGTATGCAGCCTGAACTGTGACCACTGATCAGAGCTGCTGCATTACTTAAAACAGAGGATATTTGTTTGTATCAAGGTCTAAGTGACATTTTTGTCTCTGTGAGCTGGATCAAGTGATACTCAACAGGTTCCGGATGTCATAGAATCACAGGCTGGTC
>VZTU01032125.1:0-49021 GCA_013400835.1 Zapornia atra | reverse complement strand
TTTGCTCCGGCTCCATTCAAAATAAGAACTATTTGTGTATTTTTCTAGTAAGTTTTATAAGTTACCAGAAACAGAATTAAAAAACAGGGTAAGAACCTAGAGTACCAAATGTCTGTAATTTTTGCGTACAGCATGTATGTACAGCAGACTCTTTCTTCAGCAGGGAGATTTAATGAAGGACTTTGAGGGACATGTCTATACCTTGAATTGTTCTTAGAGTCTGTAATCTTTTCTGGTTGATATGGATATGAGAAAACACATGTTCCTGATAATCTTACCATTCTGTAATGGTAGCAGCTTTATCTGTATCCAGCAGTTCATAAAAGGTCGATACTTGTCTGGTAAGGAAAAACTGCTACCTCCCAACTGAAGTTACCAAATGTACTTGGAAACTAAATGAATGCTGTCCAAAGGTTGTATTTTCCATTTTGATTTGAAAGTTGGTTGTAGTATGTCATGTTTCAGCATCCTGATAAAAGGAGGATTGTTTCTTGGGGGTTTGGTTAGAGGCTTTTTTATTGGTTGGTTTTGTTTCAAAAGAAAATGTAGCAGGAATTCAAGTGAATATTACTTCTAATATTTCTAACTATTTCTAATAGTTAGAGTTCTGCTCTGATTTTGTTTCTTATTGAGCTGATACATGTAGTAATTAATTTCAAAATATTAATTTAAAAAGTTTTAAAAATTAATAACACGACAAAAACCATAACAGTGTAGTAATTATGTGTTGCAGAAGACAGAGATTGCCTGTTAGTGAACTTTTCACTTAACCTAACTGGGGTAACAAAACCAATGTGTATTAATACTTTAAAAAAAACCAAAAAGCATTATTGCATACATCAGCATTTGATACCAAGTCTAACTTTCCATATGTTTGCCAGTAGCAAGGGTACTTGTTTTTTGCAATCTGATACAACTTTTTTCTGAAATCTGATACAACTGCTTCTAAGCTTTGACAGGACTGAATAAAGTTGATTATGTGCCTGTGAATAAATGTAAACATTTGAGAAGCTTTCATGTGAGCAAGTTTATTTCAACAGAGAAATGAGTGTGTTTAGACTTTTGTCTTAGACTGAGCAAACCCCAGCCATTTACAGACTTTAATCAGTCCTGAGTTACAGAATATGGTTTTGTGAGTGGTTATAGTGTCTGTACAATAGTTGTGTTGCTCTTTAAAGTCACTAAGCTATTAGGAAATTGTTTAGCTGTAAAACAGGCAAAATTCTTAATGAAGCTTATTTTCTATTTCATGGTGAATGTTAGTCACTTAATTTACATCTTTTTTCTTTTTTTTTCCCCTAGGAGATAATCAAGCTTTTGTAAGCACTTAGCACTGTACTGTAAAAGGTTTTAACTTATCACCATTCCTTTAGGGGAGAGGTACTTTTGTCACCAAAGCTACATACTGCTCTTACATACCTCTGGAAACGTGTGCCAGTGCGTGACAATTGAAAACAGATTCATTTTTCTGTTAAAGTACAATAGTTTTTCTACTTTTTTTAAGAACCAGACCTTCAAGCTAATATTCATAATAGAATCCTTAAAATCTGTAAAAGTTTCTTTGAAAATATTTTACAAATATTACATTTTCTGATGTATGTTCTTATTTGTGGGAGAATGTATTCAAAGCTTCTAATCATTCCTTTATCTTAAAGCTTAAATAAAATCATTGTGTTAATAGACATTACTGCTTTAAAAAATAAATTTTAATCATTTAGAGAGAAAATTGTATAGCTTGTATTTGAGCAAATCTACCCAGCACCTCAATTGTTCAGGTATCTAAGCATGTAACTTCCTCAAGTATGTGCTTAGTGCCTTGTAGCATGAACACCTGAGTCATCGCTGTGATTTTTTGCTTAAGATTTAGGGTCTCATTCTGCATACTTAAGTGCAGAGAGATTTTGCTACTTACGCTGTCATAAACAGATCTTGCAAGCATGGCCTCTACAGTTGTTGGCAGGTTGCAGACTAGATTCTGTAGGAATCCATGTGGCATTAGAGCTAATTTTGTATCTATAAAAGTCAAGAATGGCACACACGACCTTGTTTTGCAGCGTGTCATTCTGGTTCCTCATCGGGCATGTCAGTATCCTCAGTTTGCGGTATCGTCCTGCTGCAGTGTGCAATGTAACTCCCACGGTACCAGCAGGCACAGGGAAGACACGCAGCAGCTGTCCTGTAGCCTGTGGTTCTAGTGAAGTTTTTTGCATGTTAGTTGAGATACCGGCAAAGACTTTTTTCCCTCCCAACTTAAATAATTCTGGAGTATAATATATTAAGCGTCAAACGTGCCAGTGTGGTGGTGGTTAATTTTAGAAAACAATGAATGCACTGTTGTGGGATCAGTGCAGGCATTGGCATTTTCCACTTGTGGCACTTCGAGTCTGAAAACAGTATTTGAGACTGCAGCACCTGACAACTGAAGTGTTTTACAGAAGTCCACAAGTAGCAGATGCGACACAATTACAGTGCCATGCCAAAATTGAAACATGAAATTCCTCACTGTGACTTCAAACTTGTAGCTTTCTAGAGCAAACAAAAAAATTTTAAAATACTGTGCCTTAAACCAGTAAATGAATACACCCTAACTGTAGCCTGTGGATTTCTGTAGCCTTATATTTGATTTGTGAAGGCGACCAAAAATATTTCTGTGGATCATACTGAAGCTTGATTTGGAGAAAATGCTTTTAAAAAATATTTTGACCCATCTTTACTTTTGCACTTAGAGAAATGAAGATTTATGACAGTGTATTTCTGTTCTGGCTTGGAATCACATCAAGCAAAGTCAGAAAGCTTTAGCTGACCTTAATTTTTCAAGTCTTTCTATTGTGACAAAAAGAAAAATAAGGAAGGAAAACTAGTCTTACATATCTGTGTCAACTTTGAAATCTGTGTCAAATTATTTTAAAAAAACTTGTTCTTTAGTTTCTTCAAAATAAAAAATTCCTCTAATTTTTAAGCAAAATCGTGTACTTAAGCCATAGTGTGTCGATATCTGTACCAGTGTGAGAAGAAAACCAGAAGGTAATTTGTAGTTGGTGTGGGTGGGCTTCATTGGTTGTTTTAAAGCTCCAGAAGTTTGAATTTAAAAATTCACTTTTTAGAGAAAATGTTCATGTATAAAACCCTGAAAAGTTGGGGGGGAGGGTGTAGTTTATACAGTCTGTCCTTAACTCAAAAGAATACCTGAAATAGTCAAGATCTTAACATCTTTTTTTGATAGGAAAAAAAAGTTTTCTTGTGTATATTTTTAATATGAAGAGCTCAGGAAAAGCCACCACTGGCTTCCCTTATGTGTATCTATAAGATTGTTTAGATGGTTTGAACACAACCTACCAATTTTTTTTGTTTTGTTTTCCCCAGTATTAGTACTGCGTAATACTGGATCTTGTGTAAAGATGCCGTATCCCAAAGCTTATTATTGGACTGTGAATATTTAGATATGCACAAAAAATCACTGCATGTCAGCTGATCGCAGTAATTGTTTGAAGTATTATAAATCAAAGGTATTAACCTTGTTTCATTAAGAATTGTACCTGGCTGCCAGAATGCTGCTGATGCTGTGGCACAACTGATGAACATGCAATTTCAGTCTTCTCTGCTACTTCCTATAGTAGTTTAGGACTTTAAGAACCCTCATTCCAGTCACCTAACTTGCTCTTCTTTCTATTGTGATGTTATTTCAGTATTCCTAGCCATTGTTGATTTCTTAACTACAGGAATATTCTAGTAACAAAATAATCGAGAGGGCAGAACTACCTTTAAGGCCTTTATATATAATGATTAGTCTAGAATAATTGTGTAGACCTGCTAACTTGATTCCTTGCTTACCTTTTAATTCCTTTTCCAAGCACAAAGACGTAATAATGTTGGCCACAATACCTGTTTTGGGTAACTGGTGTGTGTGTGTATGCGTGCTGTTGTTCAGTTTTGTTAACAGGATTTAAAACTTTGAGGAACATATGTCATCATTGGAAAAACCTATTGCTTCACAAGCAATCTGTCTTACATGTTTTTTAATCTTCTGCTGGTTTGAGTTCTTACATAGCTCGTGTAAACCTGGTGTTTTAGGTGGAGCTAACTCGTAATAGTTACACTTTTCTAGAGATGTTGACAGAGACTTATAAATGTTTGACTAAAACTATAATAAATTCTCATGCTTATTAAAATGTTTATAACTGAATTCTCAGATACAGTTCATGCAGTGTGTGATAAGCTTTGGTGAAGTCCTTGTCTTGTGAGATGCTGAGAAAACCTTGGAGAGTAGGTATCTTCAGCTAATGTTGAAAATTGCTGAAAGCTGAAATCTCAGAATCTTTAAATACTGTGCTTTTAGATAGTGGTAGTTTTTTGTTGAAGTTGAGGGCAACTTGAATGGGAGCTATGCCGGGATGTTTCTATTCGGTTTGATGGATTCCCTGTCTATAGTATATACTTCACATTTTTTTATTTGTCTTTTTTCTTTTTTTACCTAAGTGTGCATGACTTAGAGTACACTGTATAGCGTTGCTCTGCTAAATAAACACTTCTATGTATTTGTGTATGGTGTTCTAACATGGTTGCATTAGTGCAAATGGTTGTAATTCACAAAAAGTGCCACTTACCAGTCATACTCTGTAGAGTGTTGTGAATGTTACCTGTGCTTCTTTTGTACAAACACGCTAATGAGTGTTGTGATGAGTATTTGCCTTTAGTCTTTGCTCAGGTACTCATGTGGAGCAGTTTGGTGCTTTTCCTTCTAACTTGTAATACTTGGGATTCTAAGCAGAAAATAAAAAGAGCAAACAAAAGCATTGTGATTAGAGCAGTACTTTATGTAACAGATGCTTTTTTTCACATCTTGAGTAGAATGCAATAAAGGTCATACCTGATGAAGCTTGTCTCGTTATCTCATGCACCTTAGGCTGTTACACCTGCCTTGTTTCATGGCTGAGAAAAGCAATAAAATGGGAAGTGTTTGGTGAATAATACAGTTTATATAGAGCATCGTGTGTATAAAACTTACTTTGCAGCTAAACTCATTAGTTGTAAATTGCCTCACATTCTAGAACAAGCTTTTTACCCTTTTGAAGTAACTTGTATGAAATTGAAGCAAAGCTATGAGCGTTTGCAGATTCAGTGTGATTTAATTCAAATATACCTGAATATTACTGTGCCGTAAGGGCTGTACAATTAGCATAGCCACTTTCAAAAGGTTCAGTTTACTGAAGATGTGTTTCTATAGGCATAATTTGTCAAGAAAATTAAGTACTTACGTTTGGCTGCATTCAAAAGGCAGCACACTGACATCTGGCTTGGAAAGTATTTAAGCTAGCTGCTGTTTTCAAAGGAGGAGGCAATTTTGTTTAATCAGTGTAACTAGACTAATAGTATTTTAATATGAATGTGTTCCACTTATTTGACTTTCACTGAAGGAAAGAGCCATAATGGAATTATTTAAAAATTGAAAACCACCAACAACCCCCCCAAACCAACACATTAAAATGAGCACTTAGTCTAAACAGACTTCTAGCTCAATTTTTCAGATTCTTTTAGCTCAGAAAGTGATGTTGCAAGCTTGTAGTTGTTTAAGTTTTTTGTTTTGTTTTCCAAAGACAGCTCACAGAAAATATATAACAATAGATTCTCTTGCTTACCTGCATGCTTCATCAGTCAACCAAACTGCCTAAATTCTGTTAGAGGCTCACATCACTGTCCTACAGTAATAAAACTTGTTTCAAATTTACAGATGACTTTGGTATGTTTTGCTAGCTGAGTCTGGTTGATTTAGAAGGTAAATTATGCACAAAATCAAGTTGGAAAATACGTAGAAAATAAACAAAAGTTCCCTTACATTGTGGCCTGCCTTTTTACAAGATCTTCTGTTGCTACTGCTGTTCTGGCTCTTGAGTCTGCTATGTGGAAGTCCTATGTCATTAAAAGCAACTGATGGCTTTTGATAGATTATTTTTATTTTATTTTATTCCAAGTCTGTATAATAATATAGAAGTTGGGTAATTTGAGTTCTATTTGTGTTTGTTACTGTGGTCATGAAAATAACGCTGCTAGGATTTTGTTAGCTGTGTTAATAACGGTGCTTGGATGTCCACAATTTAGTCTGCCTGGAAGAGTGGTGTATGTTTTTGGTTTGTTTTCAAAATTGAAATGAAAGAAAGGTGTAAAGCTTCTAACCAGAAACAAAGAGCTATAATCTGGAGTAAGATTATGGCCAAAAGTCTTTAGTTTTAACACATCTGTTTAGAGATACATTTTGTGTCACATGTTTTATGTTGAGGTATTGTCTAAATAGCAGAGAGAAAATATAATGAAATTAAAAGCAGAAAAATCAAGCTGCTTTGAGATGAAAGGATGAAGTAAAGCCAAGGTAAACTAGAATAGTATTCCTTGCAGTCTTTGTCTTAGTTTTGAGTCTGACAGAAGGATATTGACTGCCGATAAAATCAGGGTAGGAAACAGTTTCATTAAAATGATATGATTTTGGATCTTGAAACAGACCTTAGTTTTCTCTCTCTCTCCAGCATCAAGAAAATGATCCATATCTCATCTTGCTTGAATACCATTCAACCAGCTGTAATTATCTGTTAGTCACCATTCTAGAGATATGGCTAATTACTTTTAATTAAAAGTAATATTGTGATACAGCTCCACTATCTCTGCTGGGAATTGTTTTAAACTTATTATTGCTTACCACCAGTCTTCTGCAGTACGGCTTGGGGAGGAGGAATTTGCACTGCACTGTTCAATAGCAACAGGTCTTAAGAGTATTAAGGATGAAATTCTCAAGGGTCTTTATGTCATGGATGGAAATGGAATCATTACTGTATTTTTGAAATCCTGCTAACGTCATTGACACCCACCTACAGTCCACTAGAAGTATAAGTGCAGAGATCAGTTTGTTCACAGATTACAAGGAGACTAACCAAGAAGGGGCAAGCCACAGCCAAATTCACTGGTAAGCTTTATTTTACAGAACACGAAAAGGAGTTTATTGGGTTTTTTCTTGAATGAACTTGTGAAATAGGTCTCGCTTACATTATAGCAGTCTGTATTTTTGCACTTAATAATATACATAGTACATTTTCATTTAATGCTGTTTTAAAAATTGAGCTATCTGGGTCTCCAGCCATACTTTTCCATTCTCCTTGGAGTGCACAAAGATTTGATGCTGTAGCTGATCAGCCAATGAAAATGGCTGTATGTAATAACAAATGAAAATTTACAGGTGTAAATATTTTATGTTTAATGGCATGCTACTCCTTTTTGAAAAGAGAATCTATTGCTTAGAAATAGCTTTGGTATCGGGAAAACTTCTTTAGAATATTTTGTGCTCCTAGTCTGTTAGTATAAAACCAAAAAAGATGACAGCACACAGATGTAACCTGCAGCAGGCAGGATTTCCTTGGCATGGAGAAATTAATTTTAGCACTCCACTGGACTGTTGTTCTTTTTCTATTTGTTACCGGTGATGTCTCTGTAGAACTTAAAGGAGTCTGGCTCATTGTCCACCTTACAGATCCTCTGTTCATCTCCCCAACATGTGGAAAGTGGTGCTCCTGGTTCTGTATACAGTATTGGCTGTCAGAGGATTGGCAAAGTGTGCTCCTTACCAACCAGAAGAAAAATGGAAACCTTTAGATAACCCTAGAAACAGAGACCTGGTAAGAAAACACTGCAAGGAAGATAGTCTAAGTCTTGTGTGGGGTTTGTGTTTTCCATCATGAGAATTTTTATCTTCTAAATGTAAAGGTAAGAGGGATCCATTAAATGTAGAGTGCACTTTGAACAGTCAATAACCACAACTGGATGAGCATTCTTCAGTCAAGATGTGCTCCTTCACTGAAGAGACGTTCTCAGGGTGCAAAAGTGCACAAAACTTCCTTGTATCTACATCCAGCAGCTCTAGTTTTTAAAAATGTGTTGTGATTATACAACCATACATTTTATGAAACAGAAGAGGAATGCTTATTATGTTTCTCTCAAATGTGTATGCTGGTTGCATGTTGTCTCATCTTCTGGAAGTACAAATAAGTTTGCATCTGACATGTCATGAATAATGGCTAATGAACTGAAAGTTAATTACTGTTAAGAAAAATACCATTAAGGGAACACTTGCATGATCTTTTAGGGAATTTGTGAAGGGAAAAAAATAAGTCCCATAATTTTTCTGCACTGTTTTAAGAAGCATTAATTCATACTTTTAAGTGATCTATCAGTTGCCCACTGTTGGTAACTGTTAGAGGAATATGTGACAGAACTGTACTGTTTGCCTTCACCAAGGGCTGCCTTATGCTTGTTTTAAAAGGGATACAGCTTGAGTCCTGTGGCTCAGCGGGGAGCACAGGTGGTCAGTAAACGGTTGGTGGCCTTTGGACACCACATAAGGTGTACAAGCCATGGATGGAGTGTGGATGCGTCTGAATTATATTGCCTATATTATACTAATTTATTATTAAAATAGAGGACTTCACCTCAGATAGGATCAAATATTACAGCTAATTTGTGACAGTAGAAAAAACTAACCTTGCTCAGGCATGCTTTGTTTTCACTTGTGCAATGTGTTCAGTTTTTCAGAACGCTCCAGGCTTATTTTTCAGGCAGGGGTCTTGATCTCAGAAAGTTCCCAGCTACTTTCACTATGAACAATGAAGGACCAAGGCCGGTCATGTTCTACTCGGATCCTGTTGCTTCTGCATTTGCAGACTATGAAGAAAGGAGAAATTCCTTTCCAGATTATTTCAAAGGCTGAAAGATGCTGCTAAGGTAAAAGAGGATGTCTTTTCCTCTAATATTGTTACATGTAACCAAGTGAATCTCATTGCTGTCTGAAGTATAAAACCAACTCATTTTTCAGAGGAAATTAAAAATGGAGCACCTTAACTCTTACCTCAACAGTTTTACACTAACTTCAGGCATTTACTACTTTGGTAAAATTACACATAGTGTTTGTGCAGTGCTATATTGACTATGCTTTTTTGTCATCTTTTTCTCCCTTTTTTCATGTGGAGATTTCAAAAAATGTATGGATAATAGAGAATACAGGTTTTCAGTAATCAATATCAGTAAAATTATAATTTGAGACTAATGGTTTCCTGTGATACATGTATATTGAAGTTAATTTAAGCCTAAGATACTGTGCTAACAAAGCATACAGTATCTTTAATATCTTTGTCCATTCAGGCTGTTTTCCTTATTTCTACCACCAAAATTGAAGGTTGAGTAAAATGATTACAAACTTAACACTCACCTCTCCAGAAAAATGAAATAACGTTGAAGTGTGCCTCAATTTATAGCAGGCATTTCTTGGCTATTTTATCTATGTGTAATCTTATTCTGTAACAAACAAATCCTTTTGTACTTCATTTTGAGAGTCCGTGAACACTGGCAGTTCTGAGGGAAGGAAAATCATTGTTTTCTCACATTTTATAAATAAGCAAAGATTTCAATGGGATCTGAATCTACACATTTTGGTGATTTACCCAGTATCTTTGAGATTCATTAGTAATCAATAGTAAGCTTGGGATTTTTAGCTCTGTCCAAGCACATCTCTCTCTATAACCAACAGCACAGCTCCACTATTCATGTTATCATGAGTAATGATGACTGCACTCACATTTAATACCAAGTTCTCTTTTTTGCCTGGTTTGTGTGTCATGAAAACAGATTTACCACAAAGTATTGTGCATGACAAATAAATTAAAAGGGACTTCAGAAGGGATGCTAATACCTCTACTGTAAGTTACAACAACAGAGAGAAAATGACTGATGGAAGTAATTTGTCCTACATAACTCGGGAGGATCACAGCTGTTCTCTTCAGTGTTCAAAACAGTTTTCTAAAAGCAGAAGTCTGACGGGTATTTCAGCCAGTGTTACTAGGCCTTGGTTTGGATGCAAATACCTACTTGTCTCTCATCCTGGTGTTTCTTTTTTTTTTTTCCAGGCATTAACTTTGGAACTTCATGCGAAGTGTTAACCTTCACAGCAAAGTATTACTGCTTTCACTTTTTAACTGCTACCTGACAACTTAAAATTTCCTCACTATCACAGTTTTTACTATGGAATCTCATGTCATGTTGTAATGAGCACACTTGCTGTGTGTTGACAAACGTCTGATTTGGGTACTGCTGTGTGTGTTTGCGGGTGAATAAGTGCGGAGTGTAGCAGAGTGTGTTTAATGACTGCTGAGCCTCTTTGTTCAAAACCAGTAAATAAATGTTACCTTTTGGTTTGAGCTACACCTCATAAACTATTTTGCAGTGGTATGGGGTTTATTTTGTGGTGTGGTTTCTTTGGGTTTGGTTGTGGTTTTTTAAATACTATTTTATCAGCAGTCTTCTAGGGGAGACTGAAGCGGGGGGGCGGGTGGATAGGGCCTGCCAGAGACCTGCCGCAGGCCTGTTGGGTGCCTGTAAAAGAGAGGCCCAGGTCCCACTTTTCTAACCCTGCCCCAGTCGCTAATTCAGCTGGGCCACAGCTCTATACACGTATGAAGTTGAAAAACCCTTCCAATATACCAGTAACACCTGTTTCTGAGGTAGCAAAAGGCGATCTCACATCTCTTAACGGTGAGCTTCCTAAGTGAGGAACTGCCCTCACGCCTCGCCTGCTTGCCGAGGCAGCGAGCACAGGAGCAGCGCCTGCCGACGCGGCTCCCCGCAGCCACCTCGGTTCGGGACTCCCTTCACACACCAGCACCTCGGCTGCCCGCTCCTAAGAGCTGACGCTTCCCCTGCTCCAAGGCAGTGGCGCCGGGCCGGGCGGAACTCGTGTGTGAGGGCGCGGGGCGGGGCGGGCGCCGTAGCGGAGGGACCTGCGTCCTGCCCTGAACGAGGTTCTCCCGGTGCCGGCGGAAGCTCCTCCCGCTCCCGGGTGGTACCGGCGCGATGTCTGGCTTCAGCCCAGAGCTGATCGATTATCTGGAGGGGAAGATCTCCTTCGAGGAGTTCGAGCGGCGGCGGGAGGAGCGCAAGAGCCGCGAGAAGGTGAGTCTGGCCCGCCTGACGGCCCGCGGCCCGCTCCCTGCGTGACAGCAGCTGGCCGGGCACGGGCCGCCTCAGGGCGGCGTGGCTGCCCCTCTTCTGTGTGCGGCGTTTGCCGCGCTCAGCTGTTCGTTGCTGGCTACACGATCGTTAACTTCTGCGCTGCAGTTATAAGAAACCAATCTGTGAGGGTCGCTAGGCACTGGTAGAATAGATCGTTCAGGGAAGCGCCCGCCTTCCAGGAGTGCGGCGCGCACCATTTTGCTTCGTGCCCGTGTGGCTTGTGTCCCTGTGCGTGGCAGAGGCTCTAGCAATTACCTCCGGCACTGTGATTAACTTCTCCTTTAGGCTGGCGCAAGGAGCAGAAGCAGGGTTTGGAATCATGCAGCGTACACTGCTGCCTCTTCCCCACCATCTCCTGTGTGAGATCAAAGGAAGCGATTCAGTTTGACTCCTCGCGCTAATAATCGCCTTAGCTTCCTGGCAGCAGCAAACACAGGGACAGCTCTATGTCTAGAAGTAAGCAGGCGGAGGTATTCTGAGTACTGTACGCTTGCTTGGAGCATCGTAATTAAAGTTAACTTTGCCGCCTTTATGTCAAAATGCAACTGAGTATCTGTATTTGCTAGTCATCAGCAAATTCAGCAGAATTCAGCTGCCACGGGAAGACAAGTGATATCCTAGGGCCACCTTCTTGGTGTGTTAATAAGTGCTAGGTTGGTACTTCACTTTGTGTTTGAAAAGGCAGGCTGTGGAAAGGATTTGTTGCGCATTTGTAGCTTCTTTTTTTAATACAGTTGTCTTACTTCACTGTAATGCCTAACAGGCAGCAGGCTAGTCTCTTCAGTCAAAAGTAATGTAGCAGTCACCATCTGAGTCACCTCGTATGGCTAACAATATAAAAGTTTTGAAAGCAAGTAATGCTGGGTCTTCTGTGTTTAAAAATATAGTGCTTATTCCACCTGTTTCACTGGCAGGGCAAAAGCTGGAAACCCACGGTCTAAATGCTAACTGTAAATATTAGGGGAGATAGGAATGGGTCATGTTACATAGCTGATAACTAATACTGTTGGTGTGCATAGGATGGTGAAAATGCATCTGCTGAGGAAAACACCGAAGATGTAGAGGCTCCATCTTCATCCAGAAAAGCATCTGGGAAATCCCAAAGTCAGGATGAAACTGATGGTAAATGTCAACATCATAATTTCAGTGAAAAATGTACTCACAAGGTCATTGAAAGCATTTGCTCTTTGATTGATAGCTGACTTTTTGTACGTAACCTGGCTGCTTCTTTTGAACCTGTGGGTGTTGAAGCACATGGTTGGAATGAATTTCTTTGTAGGATGTTCTCAGGCATAGACAGCATTTTAACTTTGTTCTGTGTTTTTAAGGGACTGGATCTAGCCAATTGGTTATTGTTTTCTGGCAAACCTTCAGCTTTTCCCCTCCTGGTGCTAAAGAAATTTTACTTTAACACCTGGTTTGTAACCATGTGGTCTCAATTATATACTCTCTGTAAAGTCATAAATAATTTGAAATTTTTAACATCCCTGTGTATTTTGTTTTATTTTTGTTCCTCTTCATCTCTTTGCTAGTTGCTGAGACTTGAATGTTTCAGTGTATTTGATGTTCCCATGTGAGTGTTCTTCCATGTAATCCAGAGTGAAATAATACAGCTAAAATGGGGCATTTCTTTTTTTTCTCTGTGTTGTATTCTACATTTATTTCTCTGTTTTCTGCTGGATATTCTTAGCTACAGATTCCCAGTCTGCTTTTCTTCTTGTGCATTTACTGGGGTGGTAATATCTCCTTAGATCCCTAGAAAAATAAGCTTAACTCCCTTGGGGTTCTTACACAGTGGAAGGACTTGCAGGAAGTGGTAGAAGCAGCACTGCTCTCTCTAGTTTGTTTCAGTGCTTGTTGATCCCATGTCTCAGATTCTGGATTTGAGTTTGGGTTTTAGAGTGCTGTGGTCTGTTTCGGACACCTCCTCTTCAGAAGTTGTGCTCTGTGCACTGGGGCATATTCATATGGGATTACCAATGCTGTGAGATAGCAAAGTGCAATTTTTTACCTCTTTGCAGGGGTTCTTAGGCTCCTTTTGCTACTTTCAATGAAAATTCTCATAATTCTGTTTTTTGTTAGTGGGTTGGTTGGTTTTTTTTTTCTTAAACTTCAAAAATAGACTTTAAATACTCTCACCAAAAATGTGCATCAACAGTGCCTTGATTTTGAAATTATGGCCAGACCTCATCCTAGAAGGACAGAGAATGAACACTGGAAGTGTGGTTGGAGCAAGATACCAGAGGTCCCCTTTTTACTCATGTCTCTGAAATACTTCCAAGCTGCTCTTTTCTGCTCTGTACCCTGCCCAGTCTGTTATGTGTTTTTTCATGCATGTGCTCTTACTGTATAAGAGAAAACAGATCCTGATAGACTTGTGTGACAGCACTGCTCCTGCTCTCACTGCAGAGAGCAGTCAGAAGCAAGGAAACATTGATAATAACATGACTGTCAGAAAAGGGAGAATAATTAGGCTGTAGCTTCAATTGTGCATGTTAACAGGAACTATTTAAGAGTTGCTGTTAGGATTAAGCTTGGGATACTCAGAAGAAAAATTCTAGGAATGGTCAATGTTAAAATCACTTCGGATACGCAAATCTTCAGGACTAATTGGCTAAAATCTTCAGGATGAAACTGATAGTAAACAAATATTCAGGACTAATTGGCTGCAGATGATGCCTGCAGCAACGGAGACTGAAATAAAAGGGAAATTAACAGTTTTTTTCAGACTGGAGGGAAAAGAAGTCTTGATTTTTACATGTTTAATATCTTAAGTCAGGAAAAAAAAGCAAATAAGAAAATAACCATAAACTCTGGTGTAGAACCCAAATCCCTCATGTGTGTATGAAATATATGATAGGTTTATTTTTCAGTCCCAATTTGATACCGTGGTTATTCTTTTAATTGGTCTTTAGATGCCCAATCTCCTAGCTGAAAACTTTCAATACTACATATTTTGATATTTTGCATCAATATAGACTTGTGGGCAGTTATAAGCATGGGTTAACTTACTAATGAAAAGTTGTAATTAAAGAATGTGAAAATTTTAAAAATTAAACACTTTAAGCGTGTATTATATATATATCAGCATATTCTTACTTATTTTAAATAATTTGTTCTTTAAAATGAGAAAAGGAGAAATGTGAATAATCTGGATTTTGCATTTACACATGTTAAAAGGCACTTATTGTCATAGACAGAATAGTTACAAGATCTTGTTTGAAATTACTTCTAAAAATCGGTTGCTGGATTTTTGTTTAGTGTAATTGTCTGCCCACTTAGCCTCTTCAGCTGCAAAGCTTAATTCCATCCAACCAGTTCAGTGCTTGAAAATTGCTTTAATACGCTTCTCTCGTATGGATTGGTAAAAATGTTGAATAAATTGTTGCTTTGTTCTGTGTGTTTCTCTAGGCTTTCATTTCAAATATCCAAAAAATGCTAGAGGCTGAGGTCTACTAATCATTGGTGATGAATAACACAGAGTTTTAAAACCAGAGAGGTTGTTAATAGTTTTTCTGTATTTCTGCAGGCCTTTTTCTTATAGAATAACTGTTTCAAGAGGGCTGCTAGTCATGAAGAACTCTGTTTTCTCTGCACTTGCCCTGATAAGCGGTGTGTACTTGTGATTATGTCATAAACCTTTTTTGCTTCTTTCTCAACCAGGAGAAACTTCAGATGGTGTCAGTAAATCTGTTCATCGGGTCTTTGCATCCATGCTTGGGGAAAATGAAGAGGAGGAGGAGGAGGATGATGAGGAGGAGGAGGAAGAAGAGGAAGAAACTACCGAGCAACCCACAGCTGGCGATGTTTTTGTGTTGGAGATGGTACTTAATCGAGAGACCAAGAAAATGATGAAAGCAAGTATTCAGAATTTCATTTGACTTCCCCGTGACTCCTGAAGCACAGTGCATAAGTTCAAGTCTGTGTGATTCTAGCTACCTGATGAGAAACTTGCCTGAAAATAATTTTGTGTAGAGGACTTCTGCTTATGTTGGTGTTGCCTGTCCTTTGTTTAAAAAAAAATTACTGTAGATTACTCTTTGCAAACTTCCAAGAATAATGAAGTGAGGTTCTCCACTGTTGGGATTGCATTTGTATTAGGCACCAGAGTTACTCTGCCAGTTAGGAAACTGAACAAGTAATTGTGGCTGATCAGTTTAATATTGCTGGCACTTCAATAACGTGCTGTTAGGTTGTGTTAAGCACAGGTGTGATTGATGTCTTCCGAATTGGGCGCAACTGAATCCCTGGTAGAAATGACATATCCCTTTTCCACTCAGGAGAAAAGACCTCGCAGCAAACTTCCTCGTGCTTTGAGGGGGCTGATGGGAGAGGCCAACATCAGGTTTGCGCGGGGAGAACGTGAGGAGGCTATTCTAATGTGCATGGAGATCATTCGGCAAGGTAGGTTACAGCGGGAAGACTTTTTGGCTTTAAGGATGGGGTGAGATTATCGTGTGCATCAGGAAAACTCAGTGTGGCTTTACAGATGATGAAAATACTTTTTAATTGTACTTGGAAAGTACAAGGAATGCCACTGTCTAAGTAGCGTGGAATTAAGAATATGCAGTGCATTTCCTTTATTATTTTGCTTATAAAAAGAAACTTGTACCCTGATTCTGCGGAGGCCAGGGCCTTTGCTTAGCTTTACATGGTTTACTTTCATTGTAGAACTGGGGTATAGACATCAGCGTGACTTACAGTGTAGAATAATGCCATGAATGGCTGTTGTTAGGTTCAGTCAGGCTGTTTAATAATTTATAAAAAAGAATTGGAAGCTTCTCTGCAAGTTTTCTTCTGAACTTAAACTGACCGGTGTTGGTATTTCATAGAATTCTGATATCTGTTGTTTGCAGAAACACAAGTTATTTGTTTTCAGGGTAGTTTTAAAGCAACACCTAAGCATTCCTTTTGTTTTTACACAGCTCCTCTTGCTCATGAGCCCTTCTCCACGCTTGCCATGATCTATGAAGACCAGGGTGATATGGAGAAATCGTTACAGTTTGAACTGATTGCAGCTCACTTGAATCCTAGTGACACTGAGGAATGGGTTAGACTAGCAGAAATGTCACTGGAACAGGACAATATCAAACAGGCGGTTTTTTGCTACACAAAAGGTAGCGTAGCAACCATTTGATGTTTAAATGTTAAGTGCTAATGGCAATAACTTTGTTTTCTTCTGCTCTCTAATTTAGTTTGCTGCAGTTTGCAAAGGTTCTGGTACCTCTGTCCAGACTTTGGTAAAAGATTCCTGAACCTTTAGCATGGGAAGTCCTTTTCTTATAAAAAGCTTGTGCATGCCCATTAACATTCATCTAGTCAGGTAGATGAATATGAAACTAGTTGTTGCCTTTTTCTAAACTAGGCTACTGAGAGGCTTTTTCTTCTTGTAGCTCTGAAGTACGACCCAACCAATGTGCGTTACCTGTGGGAGAGATCGAGCCTCTATGAGCAGCTGGGGGAGCATAAGATGGCCATGGATGGCTACAGGCGTGTTTTGAACCTCCTGTCTCCCTCTGATGGAGAGCGCTTCATGCAGTTGGCCAGAGACATGGCAAAGTGAGTTGGACTTACAGACAGCATGAGTTGCTTTTCCAGAGTTTCTCAATGAATGCCATTAATAAGCTCTGCAGCTGATGCAAGCTGAGTATGTAGCTGAAATCAAGGAATGCTGGGGGGTGACCCACACTACATTTGTTCCCCAGCTACTGTGGTTTTTCTGATGTCTGACATGTGGTAATTATCCTATGTAGGATCAATACATTATCTTAGAAGCATTGCCTTCTCTCAGAGTAAGAGAATACAATGCAAATACTGATTACTGAAAAAACAACAATAGTATGTGATTATATACAAATGCAATACATGTTTAATCTATAGAATTATAGACCTGCAAACGTATCCCCAGCAAATCTGAGTGAAACCAACTATTCAATCTGAAATACAAACCACCAAACAGATTATATTTAATTTGTAATTAAGTTCTGGAGCAAGTAAAAATCTGCCTCCCCTTTTCTGCTAGTGAGAGCAGGTTAAGTCAGAGAAGCTTGTCTGAGACAGAGGTGGCTTGTTGTGTAGCTCTCTTGAGAAAACCCTGGTGATGTCCTAACATCCAGCGTAGACAACCGTTGTAATTATTTGAAATACATAAAAATTGTCAACAGTTGTAAGAAAAGAAAGCACTCGCTCTTTCTCACTGTCTTTTGTAGCTTATTCTTGTTAATAAAGGTATTTGGTAATAGACAAAAGTAAAAGAAATAGAAAAATTGCTTTGCTAATGTTCAGTTCATGCTGTCGTTTACCTTAAATACTTAATATCCCATAACTGTGTTTTATAGGAGTTACTATGAAGCTAATGATGTGACCTCTGCTATTGAGATAGTAGAAGAAGCCTTTACCAAACACCAGAGCCTTGTCTCCATGGAGGATGTTAACATCGCAGCCGAGCTGTACATTTCTTCCAAACAGTATGACAAAGCACTGGCGGTACGGAGAATTAAATGCCTTTCTGTGTCGTGTCCAGCACCCCTTTGCCAGTCAGGATGGGCAGTTTATATCCCTCTAGTGCTTAAATATGGTCAGGTTTCTATAGCAATAGAGCTTATCAGATTCAGATTGCTCTTTATTAGTTCTGCAGTAATTAGCATTGAAGTTAGTGGCCTGTTTCAATAAATTAGGGGCGGACAGACTTGTGTGCTGTTCCAGGTTTAAAATCCTGCGATCCTTCCTCTTCTCCTCTACAACTGCCTTAAGTTTAGTAGCCAAGGAAGACTTGTGAGCTGGTTTTGTGAGTGGTACCTGCAAAGGGCGTTCTCCAAGGTTAAAAGGGTGTCACTGAATGGTCTGACAGTTCACATGCAGCCCCTTGTTCCTTTTTCTGGCACTCCTGTGTTATGATTGATCATTTATGCATTATGCATCAACCAGACGTTCCGTAAAGACAATACATCCTCACTCTGAGGCATGAGGAATTTGAGAAGTTTGCTTATCTGTTCCCAGTTTGTTCTAGTGGTTTTTACACCTCACTTTTCAGGCATGTTTCTTGAGTGATTTAGGCTGTCTTTGAGAAGAAAGTCTTTAGTATCTGGCTGTTACACTTTCCCAGATGGATTGGAGAGACACTCATAGTTGGGACTTGCTCCTTGTGAGTGTTCTTATTTGTTATTAATTACCTTTTCATATTTTCTCCTTAAGATTTTGTTAATGTCTTTCTCTGTCCATGTAAATCATCACAAGCCTGCAAACATTTTCTCTGCCCCCTCCCTATACTTCTTCCCATTTTAGAAATTGAATAGTCAATTTAAATTAACATTTTATGTACACAGTATCCAGCTGCCAGGTTTGTGAATACGGTACTAAGTCATAGAGCTGTTCCCCTGTTTGTTCTTTATGGTTTCCCTTGGGTCTGTTCTTGTGATTCTTCTTCCAAGATAGCTGAATCTGTATTGGAGCTGGTAGGCTGAGGCTTTAAAAATTATCTTAGTGCAATCACCTGGTGTGCTCCTGTGAGGCCGGGGTATGCTGTGTTTATCACGCTTGCTTTGGCAACAGTAATGACTTAAGTATTTTGTTTTATGCCAAACCAGGTCTTAGCCCAAGAGTCCTTTACACTTGTGGGTTTCTCCCCTCGTACCTCCCCACTGGCAAGTGAATGTCTTGAATTGTCTGTCTTTGATTTTTATTTTTTTAATTAGTTGCTCCATTGAGTTACACCAGTTGTATTGAGGTCATGATGTATATGACATGGGCTGTTGTAAATTGTCTGTATATAGCTGTGATTTTTTTTTTTTAAAACTGAGACAAACCACGTGGTTTCCTTGTGATTTATTGGGCTGAGGAATCCTTGGTGCACTTTGGAAAGACCTGTGGAGAGTTCAGTTGTGTACCTGGTGCTTCCCTTTCCTTTTCTGTTTTACAGTAGGTGTTGAAAGCAGCTATAAAATTTTAAAACTTTAGTAGTTGTGATGAAAGTAACTGTTGTATTTGCTAAAGACATCCTGATTGGATCATCTGAGTAGTCAAAAAATAGTGCACAAAGAAAGAAGCTGATCAAACTCAACACTTGTCAGCTAACCCCATGTGAAAGTCATGCAGTTTTTCTTCTGATAGCTTTTGTGATGTCTGCAACAACTGCCATGTGGGCTGTTACTCCATCTATCCTTTAAATATTTAAAATGACACAAGTTACTCATCTGTTTTAGGTTATTACAGATTTTGCAGGAATTGTACTTGAAAAGAAAGCGTTAGAAAAAAGTACAACTGAGGCAAAAAAAGGTGAGTAGCTAACAGGTGGGTATTATGACCCCACTGTTCCTCTAGTACGACATCTTTCTTCCTGTAACCTTTTCAACTTTTGGGTATATTTTGATGCACGTTGACAGGCTTTTCTCTTTTGAAACTTTTCAGTGTTTTTAATGAGTTACATGGCATGACCTCAGCTTTCTATAAGCAGTTACTCTGATATCCAGTTAGCCCTGCTGACTCATTAAGGACAAGGAGTGGTCTCTAGGCAACTGGAGGCCTTTTAAACTTCTAAACATTCCTTGGTATGTTCACATTAGGCAAGTTATTTCTGCCAGCTAAATAGCTTCTGAAAAGGAATTCAGTAAGTTTAGTGGCATCTGTACTCCAGATGTATCATCCTGTGACCTGAGAATAATATTCTTCATCAATCCTACTTTTGTTGTTAAACTTTTAAATGTTTCAGTACATAGACATCTAGGGATACTAGCTAGTAATTGAATAAAGCAGGTTGTCATTGAGAAACCTGCTGCATGGCTGTCATGGCTTAGGTCTGCAAATGTTTGTTTGGGCTTTAGAATGATCACAACGTGCCAGCTCCATAAGCAGACAGTCTGTTCTGTGTGTTGCAGCTATCCATTCCATACTCAGGGCAGTATAACATACTTCTGCTGGCTTTTTGCTTTAACGGACCAGGTAATATACAGTTAGTGGAGAGCTGTCCTGATAGAAACTTGTAGCAGATAATTTAAATGAAGCAAGACTATAATGAGCCTAGGAATTAAAACACAGTGTTGCCAAGTTACCTGGGGTGTGTAATTTTATAAGACAAAGCTTCTAAACTACCCAAGAGCTCAGTTCCCTGCCCTTTGTGGCTTTATCATTTTTTTTGAATGCTTCTGGCTGTTCTGTCCTTCAACAAAAAAAAAATCTACTTTCCACAGTAAGCTACTTATCAAGTATGGATTCAGAATACAGTAACTTTTGGCTTAGCTGGTGCTACTAGGGTAATCTGTTAATCTTTTTAAAAAGATGCAGGGGCAGAGGCAGAAACTCAGGAGAGCCAGGAGGCAGTGACAGACGACCAAAGTCATCCAGTTGCTGAATCCAGTGCCTCAGGTAATAATTTAAATTTTAATTTCATGCAGGTCTATGACTTGATCTTATGCTCAGGAACCAGGTCACAATCATACAAAATTTGAGGAAGATTTTAAACAGCAGAGAAACAGGGCTTGATCCGGAGAAGATTTCTTGTGTACTGTCTTCCTTACTCAGAACTTACATCTCCCAGGGCTTCCACACTTTGGAAAGAGAACTTTTCATTTTGTAAGAGTGAATAACTACTCTCATGCTGGACATTAAGATGTTCAGAGAATGATGCATTAATGTATGTGTTGTGATTGGCAGCAATTGGATGTGATTGTAGAAGGTACTAGGGAAGCCTTATGTTGGCAGTCACAGTTCTCACAGTTTGTAGTGATCACCCTTTGAATGTCTGGTGAAGAATTAAGGTAAAGGAGAACTTAAACAGGGCACTTCAGGAGGTGTCATGGCTGCATGGTAATTTGCTACCACTGTCAACTTCTTTATCTTGTGCTTAAATTGTCATCAGGTTGCATTCTGTCCATCTGTTGTGTAAAGTTCTGTAGTTAGCAGCGTGCTTAACAACACGTACAGACAGGCCCCTGGTACACAGGATTTAGCTTTGTAAGATCCAATGGCATAACCCAGAGATTTCCTTCAGAAAGCAAGGAGGAGAGGGTGCAGGCACATAAAGTGGTAAGGGAAGGCTTTATGAAGCGAGCACATCTTAAAAGGGCAAAGGCTCTAAGCACATCCTACGGGATCCTGCTTCTGAAGTTCTTGCAGACTTGACAGCACTTGATTCTTCAGATGAAATTACTCAGATCCGAGATAGTAGGAAGAAGGTGTTCCAGCTTATCTGGAAAGACACAGAAGAGAGGGAGAGGGCTGGCCTACACCAACGTTTGCTAGAGTCAGTGAGAAACTATTTTCTTTATTAGACTGGCCATGGCCTGGAGGAGATGTGGAGCTTGTGAAGTGCTTGCTCTAAAGCCTGTGGGTTTGGAAAGAAATTCTTTATCTTCTCACAGATGCGGAGAAGGTCAGCTGCCGCATACCTGAGGGCGTGCCCATAGACATCACGGTCAAACTGATGGTGTGCTTGGTTCACTTGAACATTCTAGAGCCACTCAATGTAAGTAGAAACCAACTCAGATGTTGGGGGATGTTCTAATAAATTGCTAAAGCAAATAACTTTTCCCTGTCTTTGTATGACTGTGGTCGTTAGCATTGCCACGGAGATTGTTTCTGCTTCCCTCCCACTCCAAGAGAAACCTAGCAAACCAGCAGCAGCAGAAGCACTGTATCTGTGCTTATGCCTCCAGTGGAGGTATTACTAAAGCACAGTAAATCTGTTTGTGCTGTGGCGGGCCCAGGAGCACACCGCAAAGTTGTTGCACCCTGAGGAACATGGCTTGGCTTGGCTTGAAGGCCCTGCTAAAGAGCAGTCCTCACTGATGGGCACTTTGACCCGTCGGATGTGAAATGTATGGATGCGTAGGATGTGAAATGTCTAGAACAGAAAAATGCAGCTTTTTCAGGAATTCTGAAATTCCTGTATTTCATTTTTTTGCTTTTAAACTAACATTTAAATTGAAGTGTAGATCAGAATGCAAATAGAATAAAAATCATAGCTTAAAACTGTGAGCTCCCAATAACCATTTATTAAAGAAATGTTCCCATTGGCTATTTGTACTTTTAATGGTTTGTGTGGGGTTTTTTAAAGCCTCTTCTGACCACTCTGGTGGAACAAAATCCAGAAGAAATGGGTGACTTGTATTTGGACGTCGCAGAGGCGTTCCTGGACGTTGGGGAGTACAACTCAGCGCTGCCTCTCTTGAGTTCCCTTGTCTGTTCGGAACGATACAACTTGGCTGTTGTCTGGCTCCGGCACGCGGGTGAGAGGCAGCAGGACTGCCGAGCGCGCGGTATTGAGGGATGGTCACACGGTGCTGAGCCTTTCCAGGGACCTCAGCTGGGGGTCACCAAAATCTTAGATTCACATCTGGGACGACAAGTGATATTTGCCAAACTATAATCAGGGTTTGTTTCGACAGCTCTGACATGCAGCATCATCTTGTTCTTTGAGATGGAGATTTCATAGAATCACAGACTGGTCTGGGTTGGAAGGGACCCCAAGGATCTTAGAGCTCCAACCCCCTTGCCACAGGCAGGGCCACCAACCTCCAGGCCTGGAGCTACACAAGGTTGCCCAGGGCCCCATCCAACCTGGCCTTGAACACTTCCAGGGACGGGGCATCCACTACTTCTCTGGGCAGCCTGTTCCAGTACCTCACCACTCTTTCTGTAAAAAAATGTCCCCCTAATATCTAATCTAAACCTTGTTTCAGCTAAAAATACTTTATTTTCATGTCCTTGATGCAGCACCTGTTCTGCATTCCATCCTGCTTTAAGTGAAACTGGGGATGCATCAGTACATATTTCTGAGTATTTTCGCTTTTAATAATACATGTTTTGGGTAGTTTTATCTGTATAAAGTGTCTGAAAAGTGTTAAGTATTTTGCAAGCTTTGAAAACATTTTCTGTCATTTAACTGTATCCTGTTCTGGTATTTCCAGAGTGCTTGAAGGCTTTGGGGCACATGGAGTGTGCTGCAGAGAGCTATGCCAAAGTCGTTGATCTTGCTCCACTGCATCTGGATGCAAGAATCTCACTGTCAACACTTCAGCAGCAGCTGGGCCGACCTGAAAAAGCTCTGGAGGCTCTGGAACCCATGTACGATCCCGATACGCTGGCTCAGGATGCAAATGCTGCCCAGCAGGTGGGCTTCCAGTTTAGGATGTATTATTCTGCTAAACTCTGGTAGTGGTCAAACTGTGTAGGACCAGGGATTGAGACTTACTCATCTACAGCATGGTGAGCTTTCAGAGCACAGCAAGCAATTCAAACTGAGCATCAGGGATGAGCCCGCAGGGCTCTTTCTCCCTGACTTTTTTATCAGTGTTTCCCCTGACCCACCTAATAACTTCAGTGTGGTGTACCACCTCTTGACCCCTGGCAACCAGTCCTGACACCATTCGCTTTGCATCAGCTTGAGCTGTAGTTGCCACATACAAACTACATGTTTTGGCCTCTGTTGATTGTAACTGATGGCCTAGCAGAAGGTCTATGCCCCTTACCCACTACAGGTAAGAGTTACACTTAATTCCTCTGAAATTTGAGAAGTAACTGGTGGAGGGCACTTTAGGGAGATCTTACCCATGGCTTGTAAGATTTTTACAGCCTTGTAGAAAGTTTTGTGGTCCTTTTAGTGCCATACCGAGTCAAAATTACCTGATTTATAAACTCGCTCTCTGTAAAAGGCTGAATCATAATGTTCAGTTTTACCTAGGAATTAAAGCTGCTCCTCCACCGTTCGACCCTGCTGTATTCCCAAGGCAAAATGTATGGTTACACAGACACCTTGCTTACGATGCTGGCGATGCTGCTGAAGGTAAGCCGGTCTTTACAGCTACACCCTAAGAAATCACACAGCTGTGAGTTGGGTTAAGCCAAGTGACAGACTGGGGAGAAAAGGTGAAGTGAGTTTTATGCACTAATGGTTTCATAGCTTCGTTAGCAATCTTGTAGGGAGTCCCTAATACCGGTGTTCCCACCTGTAGCGCTCAGAACAGAGAACCACTTGTGTGTAATTCTTAATACAGTGACTTCAGCTCCCTGTTCCTGGGCGTACGTGTAAGACACTGAATACTCAAGCTGCTTCCTACCTTTGCAGTGGTCAGCATAGTGCTTTCTTGGAACTCTGACACCAGCTTCTGTTTCAACAATTTTCTTTTGAAGTTCTTAAATTTCTTTTTAATGTTTACTTGTGGTGAAAAGACCAAAGAATTTGCTTAGCCAGTAAATACAGTGGTGGTGGCTTTGTGTTAATTGGGTTTTGTTCATTTTTAAATAGGGAGGGGAATAGTACTCCTCAAGTTTATCCATCATGGTCAGCGCCAGTACTGTTGTGTTACCCTGGGTGTCTAGCTGCCTTTCTGCATAGTTCTGCAACTGCCACTGGAAGGCATTGTTCTTGTCACGCCTCGACACAGAGAGTTTTGATTTCAATATGTAGCGGGATGATCCAATCCCAGGAAATGCCTTCCATGTTGAAGTGTTTGTATCTTTATTTTGCACAGCCCAGTTTGCACTGGAGCACGAGACAATGCAGAGATAATACTCCCCTTGAGAATGTTCTCTGACATCATCTTGCTCTGCTGCGGCGTTTCCAAGTCGCAGCCTGTTTCGGCATGTGACGTGAGCAAGATGGATTGGCCGTAAAGCTGCCTTTGTCACTGGACGTGTTAATGTAATCTGAAATGCTGCCCTTGGATTTGTTTCCAGGTAGCGATGAGCAGAGCTCAGGTGTGTTTGATATCCAGTTCCAAATCTGGAGAGAGACACCTCTATCTTATTAAGGTGTCAAGGGACAAAATTTCCGACAATGACGACCAAGAGACAGCAAACTGCGATGCGAAAGGTAACAATTGTTTATTAAAAACAAAGCAACAGGATGAACTCCTTAGTTCTGAAAAATGAAACCTTTGCTGTTTTGTATGCTAAATCCATGCAGTTCATGTTAACAGTGCTTTATATTTCTAGGACAAAGAAGGCAGCAAAAATGACGATAATATAACTTAGGGGAACAGTCCTCATTCAAAGAGAAATAATAAGATTACAGAAGAATGTAGATTGGGAAGGACCTGTAGAGATCATACAGTCCAATATTCTCCTCAGTTCAAATATGATGCACATAACTCTAGAACAGAACAGAAATACCTGTTCTAAAAGTGAGGTGATGGTTTTTTAACTGGCCCAAACTCTGTTGTTTCGGACTACACTATTAAGCGCCTTTTGGTAGATAAGGAGGAATAACTAATGCATTCGTGTAGTGTGTTTGCAACTTGAACTCTGTGTGTTTCTTGCAATTTGTTCCCACATTTTGACTTTTTCTGCTGGTGTTTTATAACCTGCACTTAAACCAAAGTCAATATTTTCTTTTTATTTTACCTGTTAATGCAGAGGTGTGTTTGAAAAGATGTTTGACCTACACACCTTTTGTTGTTGTTACTGTTATTTTAAAGATTTTAGCGCTCTCCTTTTGATTTTCCCAACTTACTGACTTCAATATTTTCAGCGATTTTTGCTGTCCTCACGAGTGTTCTGACAAAAGATGACTGGTGGAACCTCCTCCTGAAGGCTATATATTCCCTATGTGACCTCTCTCGGTACAAGGAGGCAGAGCTACTAGTGGATTCCTCATTGGAGTATTACTCATTTTACGATGATAGACAGAAGCGCAAGGAACTGGAATACTTTGGGCTCTCTGCTGCAATTCTGGACAAGAACTTCAGAAAAGCATACAACTATATCAGGTGGGTACCGAGCAGGTGGAGCCATCTGTTCTGTAGCTGCTTCCACCCAGGCTGTAGTCGCACTGCTGAAAATACTGCTGAAGGAGGCAGGACAATGCTTTCCCACTCTTGCTAAAACAGACCAGGCTGTTGGAACTGCAGGAGCTTTCTGACAGCCTTTGGTTCCAGAAAGGCATAATGCAGTAGGTTGGTCGGTTTGGCCAGAACCACTGGTTCTGTCTTTCAACTTTGCCTCAGTCACCGACTCGCACCTGTTACCTTCCCTAAACTGCTGAGTTTCTACTGCAGGCAGAGTATTTACGGCATTAGTTAGTATTTACTAATTCCTTGTGTGCTTTTCACTCTCTAGAATCATGGTAATGGACAACGTCAACAAACCTCAGCTGTGGAACATATTCAATCAAGTCACCATGCAGTCCCAAGATGTCCGGCACCATCGCTTTTGTCTCCGCTTAATGCTGAAGAATCCCGACAACCACGCGCTGTGTGTCCTCAACGGGCACAACGCCTTTGTGTCTGGCAGTTTCAAGCACGCTCTTGGTAATGTCGTTAATGTTCTAATGCCAACAGATGTAAGAAGTGTATGGGGTTTTTTTCAGAGGAAGATTTATTAAAGTATTTTTTTCCTAGATCAGAAAATGGTGGGTGGCTTTACAGTGTTGGTTGGGTGCTTTAGTCCACAAATCAGAGCACCATTGAAGAGCTTTGCTGATAAAAATTAAGCTGGTATGTCTCAAGTTTAGCACACATTGCAGATGTAACCAACTTCCAAAGATAATTAAGGTAAGAAGGATAGAAACAGACCGGTTTAAACAGCAGATAAAGTTGCTTTTTAAGGTCTTTTAAGTAAACCTACAGTGTCAAGCCCTCCAAATGACACACTTAAGATGTGTGGCCTCCGGGATATAAATCCCAGCAAGGACCTTGTTCGCTCCCTGTGGCTGATTATTTCCTGCTCACATTTGTGCATCAGGTTTTGCATTTTTCCTTCAGACTCCAAGGGGTGCTGAAAATAGAAAACGTTATTCCATGTTTATCTCCTGTGTGTTTTGATCTGGGTTTCTTTTCTCAATTCACACTCCTAATTTGAAAGTTTTCTTTTTTTGCCCTTAAATCCTTAAGGAATGCTTTTCACAACAAACATCCTGATTCAGTTACTTGCTTTTAGGACAGTACGTCCAAGCCTTCCGTGCAAACCCAGATGAGCCTCTGTACAGTCTTTGTATTGGCTTGACTTTCATCCACATGGCTTCTCAGAAATACGTGCTGAAAAGGCACGCTCTCCTCGTACAGGTGAGTTGGGGATTGTTTTTATTTCAAACACCTGCTGGCTTCGAGAAGAGACATGAGCTCTTGCCTGCTGCTTAGGATGTGTGAATTTTTCATGCTCTTACTCAGTGATGTTTATTTTTGGCCACTTGGTAAAATGATATCCTGGTAATTTCCCTGATAACTGGTATTGGGGTAGATATTTCTATGGAGCACAAGATCAAGAGAAGGAGTAGACTTGCATTCCAGAAATAATACTTTCATAAGTGTTTCACAGAGTGCAGAAACTAAAAGAATTCTGAAAAGTTGTAGAATGAAACCATTTCTTGTTGCTTTCCAAGGAAGAGTGAAGGAAGGGGAATGAAGGTTTGGGGAATTTTTTTCCTCCCTTACACAGAATTTGTGTGGGGATTGGTGCTTAAAGACCTTTTAATGAAAATATAAGATCTTGCTCTAGCCTGTCCTTCAGCTGCGTGTTTTTTAGGGTGGTCAGCTCTTGTGAACATGAACCAGTCTTGCATGTGTATACCACATAAATGCAGACATATGTATCCTGTACTAAGCAAGCTAGTGCCCTCAGTCACTGTACTAAATAACTATGCCTTCTGTGTATTAACAAGATGTACCTATTGCTACCAAGGGCCCTGAGACTGGCAGCGGTTTTCATGGTCTCAGCAATTGAATGTGACTTGGTTTTTGCCTTCAACTTGCAGTGTGTTTGTAGAGAAGCATGAAGCAAAAGTTTACGTAGTTACATTTAAACACCTCTTCTCCAGAACATTTTGTTGGCGTCTTCTTAAAGGGAACACTCACAAGTGTGGCTAATGTGTGTACAGGGATTCTCCTTCCTTCACCGGTACTTGGACCTGCGTGGGCCATGTCAAGAGTCTTTCTACAACCTTGGCCGTGGCCTTCACCAGCTGGGGTTGCTGCACCTGGCCATCCACTATTACCAAAAAGTGCTCGAGCTTCCTCCTCTCACCCTAGAGGTACTGTGTCTTTAGAAGTTACCTAGAGAATAGTCAAGTCAGTGTTGCCAGTTTCTCAGCCACATTTAAGTATATAAACATTGGCGTAGTTGAGTTTCCTTTAATTTGTATCCTGATTCCCCGATGTTGGAAGCCCAGATCTGCTTGTCACCTGGTAATGCCTTTCTGCATGCATTAATTTCAAAGGCTCATGACTTTTGCTTTCAAAAACCTACAAATAGGCTAAAGCAGCAGCAAAAAGGGTTGCTGAACAGCTTTGCCTGATTGAGTAACTGAACTTTATATATACGACATACAAGAGATTGTAACTGGGAGTTCTGTATACACCTCCGTGTTATAAAACAGCATGCTGGAGCAATACCGACTGGTATCAGGAATGCCTAAATGCATCTGAGCCATGGTTTTGCTCTGATTGATCTGTATTAGATCATGCTGATTGATGTGTCATACATTTACCAGCCTGGTCTGAGGGAAAGTTGTTGCCTAGCTTTCACATAGGTGGGTGGAAAAATTTCAAGTGTCTTTGGAGAACGGGAAGGGTTGGTAAAGGAAGAAACGTGGGCGATAGTGCTGGGAGGTCAAAGCAGCAATCTTCTGGCCATACAGAAGACACAGGCAGCGTTCACAGTCCGGACAGTCTTACTTTGCATACAAAGTAAGCCAGTACTTTCCCGTTCTATGAGTTGGCTGTCTAACGTGAGCTAATGGTGCAAGTACATTATCACTCCTCAGTGATTAACACCACGTGGAAACTCATAAGCAATCCTGCTGTTGTTTCTAGACAACTGCCAGCCTATATAAACCATGCATATGTGATTTGATTCTGCCGTAATTGCTACTAGTATTTCAGTTCTGTGCTGTTTTTGCATGTAGACAACTGTTTAATCATTGATTTTACAGGGAATAGAAACGGATCAGACAGACTTGAGGAGAGATACTGCCTTTAACTTGTCGCTGATTTATCAGAGCAGTGGGAATACGAGAATGGCTCAGAAGATGTTGTACACCTATGCAGTTGTATGATGAGGTTTGTGGCAGATGGAATCCATACTCTGTGCTATTAGCCTTTGCATTATGCAGTGCTGGGAAACTTGTTTTATGTACAGCTTTTTCTGGAGATGGTCAGAGACAGGGCTCCTGCTCTACGGCCTCTTTCTACTTCGGACATCTGAACTGTGTTGGATATGTATGGAAACTGTTCCCAGCACAACACTGACATGCTCCAGTATGTCTGCTGCTGGCTCCCCTTCGATGCACTGCTCTTAAGTCTTGTCTATAGAACCAAACAGTGAAAACTGAAGCCCAGCAGGTTTTTTTTTCAGGGAAAATGTGCAATATTGCAACTCGTTACCAGTGAGGTTGTTCAAGCGACATTTGCTGGTGATGAGGGTTTTCTAATGTGTGGCATTAAGTTACTGTAATACAAAAGAAGTGGGCTCGTCATAGAGGCTGGAGAACTCAGTACTTCAGGATCTTTAAAGTATTCCGAATTTTCTAGGACTTTGTATTCCTTGCAGCTGTTCCATTTGAAGGAGACTGATCTCTGTTTTACTCAAATCCCTGTGACCTTTTTCTTCTGAACTTGTTAATAAAAAATTCCCATGTTAATATCTACTCATCTCAGCAAACATAATGAATAGCTCATCGCAAAAGTTAATGTAATGATGTCCTACAGCTTGTTATTTAACATACATTGCAAATGGTCGGGGTATTTGTTCCTGACAGTTGAACAGTCACTTGTGACAATGGAAGCACACTGCAAGAGCAGCTGTATCATAGACAAACGATAGCATTATCGTTCTATGTCTGTAAAGAAATGTGGATGTGTGTTACATGCTACAGCAAAATAAGGCTGCAGAATGTTTTGCAGCTGCCTCCCAAGTGCTCTTGATACTTACAGTGCCACAGCTGCCTGCTGTTTGCTTTCAGCCCCCCCATGTGTATTTGTGTTCTGTAATCATCTCCCACAGTGGCAATCGATAATTAATAAACAAGTCTTGTGGAGTTGCCTGGACCAATTCTAAACCAAACATTAAATCACAATGTCCTGTATGTGCACTTCTCTAGGGATATTTGGGGCTGCAGGGAGAATACAAAGGGGAGAGACAAACACCAGAAAGTCTCACTGACGTGGAACAGCATCTTTTACTTGAAACAGTACCTGGCGGCACTGCCAGTCCCGTGCCAAGACTGCCCAACTGTAAATTAATAACCATTTTAGTTACCTTAGCCTGGGGCGGGCATGGGCTGCAGAAGGGACAGGCTGACTCCCTTGCCTCCCTTTTTTCATTCTTTGTGACACCCCATCACTGGGTTTTGACAAGATAGCCAATTGTTGCATCACTTTGGGGTAAAAATTCTCCCACTCCATGTTCTTTATTATTGCCCTCTTCCCACTGTACAACCCATTGATTTTCTGTTTCTTGCAACAAATGACTCCTGGCCTCTCATATGAAAAAAGTTCATCGTGTCCCAGAAATCCAGCCCTCAGTACTGAGCAGCTCAGGAAACAGAAGCCAGAGATCCAGTACAGCTTTCCTTTGCATTCTTCTTTTCCAGAATCTTGTCACTTGGACCTGTCTTAACAGACTTGATGTAGAGGAAGGGTGTGTGGGGTTGTTTTTTTTTTAAAGAATTGTCTTAAAAATAGACCAACATCAAGGCTTTACCATGAATTAACTTTATTTCTGATCCCTACTGCTGCTACAATTCTGAAGCAGTTTAGTTTTTATACCAGCCCAGAAGGTATGAATCTTTAGCATTTGTGCAACTAAAAATACGATCTGAGCACTGATGCTGCATGTCTTTTAAACTGCTTTCTAAATTGTTTTTAAGCACCAGATAATGGAAGCATGCATTGAATGAAAGAAGGTCAGTGTAGGTATTGCTAGAGTAGAGTGGTACTGCTAGAAACTGCTGTTCTGAAAGCATGTTCTGGATTGAGCATCTGGCAGGAAGGGATGCTACTTGTCCCACTGCAAATTCTCTAAAGCTTCCTCAAATGCTAGTGGAAAAAACTGTATGGTGCTACAACTTAGATTTTTCCAACTTGCACTCACAGGTGTGAGAGAAACAGTCTCTTCTACACAGACAACATATGTACACAGTGCTACAAATACATTATATGGTAATGGTACAGCAGAAACAGATGAGACAAGACTTCAGACAAAGCAAGAGCCTATAAAACAGGCACTGTAGCCATGTGAGCTCCCCAATAAACAGCAGTTTCAACAGATTCAGCCCACAGAACTGTTGTGTTCAAGGAAGGATGAAGCACTGAACAGGAGATGCTTACAGAGGGGGCACGTGCTAACCTAGGCTTTAGTCCAGCCACAGTGGTACCGTCCCGTATGGGGCTGGGGAAGATACCACATTCCACTCGCAGTGCTGCTGATGAACCGCCTTTACTTTGGAGTTTTCTCAAACAATGTCATTGTGACCATGTACTGCACATTTCATCACTGCACTTCAGGTAAGGGATGGAGGAGACACAGGGCATTGTGAGTGTGAAACACCTGTATGGGATCTATACTGGCTCACACTATATTCATGTTTGGGATTACCTGGCTGTGGCTTGTTCTAAGGGTGCTCACAAGAACCTCACACTGGGGCAGATGAGCTCAGCACCTTTCCTCATGCCCCTGTACAGTAAGAACAGTTTTACCAAAACCTAAAATGTTGCGTGGGAGCAAACAGCAGGACAGGAAAAGCTTGAACTCCAGCCCATGGAGGTTTGGGAAAGCTTTCATAAATCACTGAGAGGAAGAGACTAATAGGGAAAGAATACATAGATCAATGCCAGCCTCACATGTCAGCACGCTGGGAATATTTCTCAAGTAACCGTGTTAGTGAACCACACCACACCACACCACACCACACATACTGCCAAACTACTTGGAGTACCCGCAATAACTGTGTTAGCTGCCTATTGCTAAAGAGCTATTCTGTGCAGCACACTAACTCAAGTGAACGACTGCTCATAAAAGCATCCACTGATTGTCTTAGGAACTGAATCATACCTTTCATTTGTGCTTACCTGATACAGTGTCGAAAGCTGTTTGCCCTCCACACTCAAGGCCACAGATTGATGAGGAAAAAAACAACCACAGAATCATCACCAACCTTTTTGCTGCTTAGAAAATTCACTTTTAAGTACTGCAAATAATACTACAACTGGGTGGCTTGGCAGGTGTGGAGCCCAGGGGGAGTGGAGTCATGTAGACCTGGGTTACTGATCCTGTAGGCAGCAGCAATGTCGCATTACTACAGCTTTATTGAAATTACCATGCTGATCGTAAGAAGGTGTTTGTCTATCGCCTGCTTCTGGTGTTTCTAATGAGTGAGCTGCCCCTCACATTGCAGAGCAGGCTCTGAGCACACAAACTAGTTTCCTTTCAAATAAAAGCGAGCTAGAAGGTGGTTTCCAGAAGTGCTCTGGTTCCTAGTGAGCAAACATTCTGCAAGGTCAGGCTCAAGCAAATCTGAAGTAAAAAACCAATGCAAAACACATCCTGTACACCGGGACCAGCTCTTCATTCTGCAGTGGGCCCACTGAGCTGCATCACTTGCTAAAGCAGGAACAGCCAAAATTTCCGGTAGCACTGAGTTAAGAGGTACTGGGACACAGAAATCCTTCACAGTCACACTGGATCACACCGCTTCCGAACCTGGAACAGGCTCTATGCAAAGCTAAGTACCAAACACAATGGCCACAGCCATCTAATCAGAGTTGCATTTCAACACAGGAAGGAAAAGCACAGGCACAGCCTGAGCAAGCCGTGGGTTCTGAAAAAGGGTGAAGAACAGCCCTTGAGGTGTACCACGTGCTGGTTAAAACACTCCCAGAGGGAAAGCAGAGGAGCGGGTAGTTGCGGTTGCTCTGTCAACTCGCACTTCACACAGATGCAGCTGCCACAGGCTTTGTCCTTTTGCACGGGCAAAGGTCACACTTGTTTGTCCCCTGCTAGGCAACCTACTTAAGCGTTCAATATAAACTGAAGTTTAAATGCTGAGTGCTATGCGAGAAGACTGTTTTTCAGCTGTGATTACAGTTCGAGTTCACAGCAAGCAGAACTAGATGAGTCTTCTGACTGCTGCTCGCCTGAGGGCGCTGCGGAGGCAGAGAGGCACGGCTTATGCTGAGCCACCTAAGCAGCTCGAGGGAGCAGGAGTGGCCAGTTGAGGTCTGAAGGAACCAGCCTGACTGGGACAAACCTAAATCCACGTTGCAGAGGCCTGCTGTTCAGGAGCACATGAAGCTCAGACGTGCTTTAGCAGTGTATTCAGCCACCCTGTTCCTTAGCACAGTCATTTGTGCCAAGGAGAGGCTCTGGTCACCATGAGTTCATCCAGCAGCCTATCACAGGAGGTACAGTTCAGGATCAAATTTCTGGAGAAGCAGAACTAGCTAATTCCAGTGTGTCCTTGGGCTGCTCTTAGGCTCTGGAGGTACGCAAGACTTCCCTCCCCACCAAACTAGCCAAGCATTGTAGATCCCACAGAAAATAAACAGTACCACAGATCACCGAGGAGTTTGCAACTAGCTCTGTTGAAGCAGATGAGAGTGCAACACCACCTGAACTGAAACTCCTTTATACTGAAACCACGTGCAAGAGTAAGCTAAGACAAAGATGATTCTTAGTCTCAAACAAGCATAAAAGCTGCCCATGTTATAGTCATCTTCAATGTATTATGACGTAAGTCATCTGCTTCATCTGCTTCCCCTGTGTGCTGATCCATGGTAGGATAGGTTGAACAAATTCCACTAGTTCTCATGAAGGTAAGATGATGTGTTGCATAACATTACACACCTAATGAATTCCTTATGTGCTCCTAAAATAGCCCAAGGCTTATGTTTTCTCATGAGCCAGGTATCATCTACCATTAGAAGCAGCCAGTCCTCCCAGTTCCTCCCAGTCACGTCAGCACCCAACCACAGCCACATGACTCTGTCTTCAGTAATTCACCTGAACCCTCTGCAAGCCAGTCTCAGATCTGTTTTGATAGCACCTGCTGGGCCTTAGAACAAAGCTGGGAAAAGAAAAGCGATGAAAGCAAAGATGCAGCACGCCAGCAGCATCTATTTTGCAGTAATGATAAATAAAGAGTAATTGTTTTGCTATAAATAGTCCTTTTGCTAGTATCAGCCTCACAAGGCAAAGCACCTGAGTCAAAAAGACAAAGGGAAAGCTACAAGTTAATTCAAATCAGAGCTTATGACTCAAACAAGTACTCCTGGGCCCTCTCTACATAGGGGTTACCGATGAGCACCTTGTCCTTACGAGGCATTCTCAGTGCTACAGACCAATCTGTGTCAGACCCGGTAACGTTCCCAATTCTTTCAGCACCTGGGTGCTAGCAGGGAGCCTCCTGCCAGCAGGTGATGCTCTCCCTGGGTGGTGATGACCCAGTCAAATGAGCTTATTTCCTGTCCAGCTCACATGGGTCTTCCTGGGGGTGGGTTGGAGATGCTCGGTCTTTGCTCTGCTGTTTAGGGAGGTGCGAGCTGGAAGCTCTTTTTCTCCTGGGAGAAGATGTGATGTTTTATGAAGGGGGCAGGTTGTCACTGCTAATGAAGAGACTGAAGTTTTAGCAGCTTAATAGACACATCTCTAAAAACCTAATTATGTGGCTGTGTAAGAACTGCCAGTTATGGAACAGGCTGAATCCACACAAACAAGGTAAGCACAGCTTTTGAAGGGTTATCTGTAAAAGGTATGATTCAGTTGTATTCAAAATGGAAAACAAGAACACTTGAGAAGTAAAGTTAGAATAACTAGCAATGTATGAATATTCTGGGTTTGATTAACTGTTTTTAAGGGTACCATTTTTCTACTGGAACAAAATCACCTCATCACTGTTCTTATCTTGTATGAAGGAGGGGAAGAAGAACCACTGAAACAGAGGGAAATGCAGAGAAGAAAATACACCAGCTGTTAGCTTTCAGGGACTTATGTCGTTAGTGAGTAACAACAAAACATGAAGTATGTGCAATGGAGCTTTTCTAAGTACAGAAAAAGTTCCTTGAAGCTATCTTGTACTATTCTTTGCTGCTTAACTATGTCCTTTGGCAAAAGGGGAAAAAGTAAACCATAAGAGTAGCCTGTTTTGCACCCCTGTCTAAGGAACTACAGAATAAAATTTAGTAAACTGGAATTCTGCCTGATAATGAGCTACGAAATACTTCTCCCCTCTATTTTCTTTGCTTCCCTCTTTGAAATGACTGTGCTTGGTTTCTTTACCTCCTTTTTGGAGCTGCTCTCCTGAGGGTTCTTTGGTGGTGTTTTAAAGCTTCCTGCTGCAGGCTGTCGGGCTTTTGAACCAGTGGTGAGCTGCTTCTAGGCTCGTTGTGATCTGGGGAAGGCAGTGTAATCAGAACTACAGTCAGTGCATGCTGTGTTGCAGTCCTAGAGCTCTGTGCAAGAAGGGGCAGAACAGCATACAGCTCAAGTCTTTTTCCTGTATGTAGGGGTAGGAGCTCTCCATTATGCCCTCTGTGAGAAGGACACATCAGAGGGGTCCTCACTACAAAGCTGCCTCTCTCTTACTGGGGGTGATGGAGTCAACATTGGTCTCCAACATAGCAAAAAAAACGGAGACATTGGGAAGGGGGGAATGGATGCCAAGTGCCACAAACTCCTGAGAAAGACGAGGGAAGACTAACTTTGCCTGAAGAATACTGCAGAAATACTCTCTTGCTGTTAAGGTCTCTTTCTAATCACAGAATGGTACTTGGACGGATAAGCAGTCTTAGGCCCCTACTACAGTGTTCCATGCAAGCTACGATTTGGATAGTGGTGCAAGGATGAGGTGACACAAGAACAAGTGACTTCTTGGGGTGGGAGAGATGGGTGGAAAATGTGGTTTTGCCTGATGTCACATACAGAGTGCTCAGGGAAAGGGGGAGCAATTGATTTGACTTTACTTTTGTCTGCTTGGTTATTCCAGGCCTGATAAAAACAGGCTGTTCTTACAAACCCCGCTAAATTGAAGTGATACACAGAAAATATAAAAGTTTTTAAAGTATTATAAACTCCACTTAGTTGAAAAGCCTGAGGATGCACCTCACTCCTCACCAGAGACCTACACCTGAGATTGAAAAGGTTACTCGGGCCATATACTGAAATACTCTCGTTATTTTCAATGCATTGTTATTCAAATACAGACTAGTCTTACCTGTTCTGACTCTCTGCTGGCCTCCTTCAGTTTCTTTTCTGTCTCCTCTTTATATTTCTTCAGATGTTTAGCTGTTTTTTCCAGTTCCTAGGTAGAAAAAAAAGCAACATTAATCCTACACTTCTTTTCACGGCACACAAAACCCCTGCAGTACAGCAGATAGATTCTCCAATCTTTGTCATAAATAGCTTACAATTCTATAATTTAAAAATTAAAAAATACTGTTTCTCTAAAAAGTGAGACATATGGTAAATAAATAAAATGTTACTCAGACTTTCTGGAGCAGACATGGTAAAACTTATAAGGAATATCTGTATACTGAGTTCACAAAGCCTTTCTACCACCTCTTCCACAACCCCAGAGGTTTTGCACAGAAATGCTTCCATCGGTGTCTCGCCACTTTATCATGCTGTTACCACTTTACCTGACATTCATTTTCCAGCTGCTGCCTTTGCCTTTTCTCTGTTTCCAGCTGGATCTCCAGCAGCCTGTTCTGCACTTGCACTTCATGTTGTTTTTTCAATGCAACTTGCATCTCACTCTGCACACTCTTCAACTCTGACACAAATTTCCGGATGTCCTGTGACTGAAGGCAACATGAAAATGAAATGACAACCTTTTAACAGTCCAATCTCTTCAGTAAACTGGTCAAGAAGAGCTCACTGGTTCAGAATTTGTGTTCTGACATTCCTCTCTTATTGCTTCTGTTTTTCACGGTTCAGATTCAGTCTCCTGGATATAGCTGAGGGTTTCAGGCTGGCTGGCTGTTACATGGGAACTATTTCTGCAGGTGTCTGTACATTGTGTGATTATTTCTTGCCCTGTGAGACTGAAGTTAAGAGAAGCCGTAGTGCACCAGGGAAACGGGACCAAGTAGATGACAGACTTGCAAAGGAGTCCAGATTCTCATTCAGGGTCAGGTACTAGTTGACCCATTAAGTTCTACAGCTATGAAGGATGGAAGGGGGCTAATGGCTACATGAGCAACATTTGGCCTGATCAATAATTAAACAGACTGTATCCACAAAATGTCTATAATGGAGGGCAAATACTACTAATGAGGGGATAGGACTCTATGGCACCATACTTAATGTAGGGGGAAGGATGACAGGAGAAGCTACACAAGTACTGTAGCTGTTACTGATCTATTAATCTTCTGTTCAGCATTTGAGTCCAGACTTTTATTTTCAAGTTTAGCTCCACTGCAAAGGATCAACAGCAGTCCTGCTCAGTAGGAGAAAAAAGGGAGTTCTCCACTAGGACATGTGTCTTTACTGAAAAACGTGTGCGTACCTGCGTACCTTTGCCCTCCCTGTGCTGGCTTTACAGGCCAGGCATTGGCTGACCTGAGCTCTTTGGCTTTTTAGCTTTTGCCTGTAGCTGGACAAAGACCTTTCCAATTTGACTACTTTCTGCTGCAGGTCCCTGCTAGCACTGGAAGCTTCAGCTAATTTTGATGAGTATTCTTCAAGGGATTTCTCTACCTAGGAGGGAGAGCGAAAAGTGAGTCCGCATTAACTGTGAGACTTGGCTCATTCTATGTAACGATCAAGGAGCAGCATGCCCGACCGATCTGCTCTATCTGAGGTATGCCACAGCTCCTGGAGGTTTGACTTTTCTTTAACACCCTTCTAACAAAGGGAGTAAACAAATCCTGGGATCTGAGTAACACTAAGGTTATGCTGAGCTTTGTAGTCCAGCCCTGAAGAAGCAAAGCAGGCTTCCAAACCACTATCTTATCCCTGAGATTGCTATACAACCCTAGATAATCCTTTTGATGTCAGTGGAATGACTGGTACCAATGCCTAGATCTTATGTGCAATGAGGTATATGGTCTTGGGGCTATAAAAGGGTACTTGAGAGAGCAGAGATGTCACTATGCACAGCCACCATATTGTCTGTCCATCACATGACACAAGTGGTTGTTGTATATGTGATGGACAACTCCATAATGAATGGAAAAGGAGATGAGCTGATCTTGTTCTGTTAGAAAACTGGAAAGCAAACCTATTTCTCTGAAATGATTCACTAAAACTAATTTCTGCCTCTTCTCACCTTGGCAGATTCTTGACAGGCAGATTTCCTGGAGACCTCTTGTTCAGTTTGAAACTGCTTCTTCAAAGACTCCAAGTGTTCAGAGTACTTCTTTTTCTCAGTCTTGGCTTTTTCCATTAACTGTTCCCTTTCAAGAGAAGAAACAAACTCAGTTATTCATCTTTATATTTAACATGTATCTGTTAAACACAAGACTAAGAAAGACAGTTTCATTGTAAATACTTTCGTCTTGGATATACTCTCTGCACCACTGCTGTAGGAATGTGTTTTAGAATATTTTGTATTCCATTAATTTAAAAGGAGGTTCAAAATAGCTACACAAGGTAANCCCAACTTTAGAACAACTTAGTTTCCTTCAGGAAATTAGCTGGCTAAGCCTGTTTAGACAGAGGACAATGAGGAGATTCAGACTACACTTACACTTTGGACTGAGGTTTTACTTACTAGCTTTCAGTTTTGGGGTGGGTAGGGGGGAATTGAAACAGTTATCCCATGCTCTCCTTGCTATAGCTACTGCAGGCCACTAGAAAGTGGAAGTGACATCTGCTATCCTCATGGAAAAGCTGTTTGTAGAAGTGCTGTGATGACCCTGGGTAAGCAGTTCCTCAGTACAGCAGAGTAGGTTGAAGAGGCATTATGGGAATGAGTGAAAGCCCCTTTCTACAGCCCTACATCAATCTATCTTTACCATGCTGCTGGCTCAGCATACAGTCAGTGCTGATAGATGAGTGAAGCGATAAAGCTCTGATGTTAGTGCAAGGTAATGGTTATCCTCAAGTGTAGTATCATGGATCTGGTCTTACCTGTAGACCTTCAGCTGCTGATGCTCAGCTTCTTTCCTTCTCAGCTCATACTGAGTTTGGATCAGCTTGCTCTGCAGGGTATTATTGATCTGCAGAACTTCTTCCAAACAATGAATGAGTTTCTTGTCTGTTCTAGCGCTTTCTAGAGCCTTACAAAGTAATTCTACCTGTGCAGTAACAACAAATCAGGTTTACAGTTACTCCAAAGTTTAGAATCCTTCCCAGTTGCTATCAACCTACAGGAAGTAACTGTGTTCATCAGCTCTGTGATTGAAATGTCCTAAGCACAGGCATCTATCTGGGAATCCTTACAATGCCAATCCACTGACTGCCTGAGTCAGAAGGATCAAACAACCTGCCATATATATATAGCCATGACTTTCCTGGGGGGGGCAGGTGGGGAAAAGCTGTTCTCTGCCAACAGTGAGTGTGTTTGGGTTGTGAGATAATACTTTTGACGTTAAGTATGAGGAAAGACAAAAGCAATTTCTTGGACTGCCTTTTTACCTCCATTCTAATAAGAAAAAAATTGAAGGCTACATAAACTTCTGAAATCTCTGTGTATATTATGTATCCAGCTACAGACTGTAAAATCTTCACCTGCACCAAGGATTTCCTCTTTAGAGAGGAGACACTTGCTTCAACCCCTGGATAATGATTTTCCTGCTCCACAGCCAAGAGTTGATACAATCTATTTGCCATGATTCACATGAATGTGTTGCACCATGTTGTATTCAGAAAAAGAAAAGATACTTGGCTCAACACCAAAAAGTGCAGTGGTGGCTGTTACTATGGAAAAATGCAGTCTCTACCTGGCTGCTGTGCTGCCTTCCCTGGGTAATCAGTTGGGCTTGGCAATCTTCCAGTTCTGTTTCTAATCTCTGTATTTTCTTTTGAGCTTGGCTCCTGAAAATGGAAATTAAAATTTAAAAAATCATGCATTAAGTCAATTTGTGCACATCTCCTCTGAAGTGGTGGCTATCTCACAGTTTGGTTCTCCAACTTAACCACATTAAGTTCTGCCTGTTACTTAAATAGGTAAAAAACAATTTAACTTTCCACAAGGTGCACAAGGCCTGCCAAGCCTGTGGAATTAGCTCCAATCACTTGGTGTACTTGGTTCACTAGTACTAAGTAAACTTCAGAGTTGCAGGCAAGGATATAGGAAACTTCAAACTTGTCCTACAACTTCTTAGTCAGAGCCATGGGGAAGATACCACTCTTCAACGGCAACTGCCTTCACTGTACTGCTGAGACCCCAGAAACAGTATCAGCTTCACTTACTTGTCTCTTTGGAGGCTGCTGATTTCAGTGTCCTTGTGTCCCAGCTCAGTCTGTACTGCATCCAGAGCCACTTGCATCTTGTTATGAGAAGCTAACATGAGCTCCAGTCTGGCTGTCATCTTGCTGTTACCGTCCTTTGCTGCATCCAGCTGGTGCTGCAGGTTTGCCATCTGCAGTACAACAAACCATTAGGGAAAGGAGCAGGAAAATCAGTCATTTATTATTGTTTTATTAAAGAATTCCCTTATAGGTTACTTGCATGCTTGCAGTATCTGTATAGTTTCTGCTCTTGAGCCTGCAGCTGACCCAACATTACAACCAGGACTTCTGTTACCAAGACTTTGTTGGCTTTTTTATTTTTGGTGCCATTCCTACCACAAAATGTATTGCAAGTTTGCTTTGGTATCTGAGAAGCAAGGGGAATTTATAAACAACATTTACTGTTACAAGTTCATTCTTGCTTGTGAACAGGAGTGCCAATGCAGTTACTTGAATTTACAGCTCAGAACATCAAACTCGTGACAGTAGAGTCCATTTCATGGTCTTTTACCTACAACCTGCCCAGGATCACACAGCTTTTCTCTGTTCTTCAGTCTGTTAAGACAGAGTGAACAGACCGAAGCAGAAAACTACTTGCCTCCCAGCAACATAGCTAGACAAGTGTTACCTGCAACTATTAATGGAAATAGTACTAAATCCCAAGGACTGCCTTTATGATTCTGTAAACCCTGTGTTTTTAGCCTGAATACATGTAACCAATGTAATGAAACCCCTCTGTTCAGCTGAGCATCTGTAGTTCTCATGGCTGTTTTGATGAAACCAGGTTCCATTTCCAGAATTAAATGTAAGCTCTGTTCTTCAGGGAAAAAGTGTGCTGAATCTGATTTCTGATAGCTGTGTGTTACTTGGTCTGATGCTAATTCTGAGGGGTAAGAAATCTCAAAGTTCTGTTTCTCCTGAGTGTATCTGGTCTCTATGCAATGCAGTTGCAAAACTCACTGTTAGCTAAACATCCATCTACGGCTCTTTGTCCAGCTTTTGCACTTCAGTCTTAGGAAGAGATAGGTAACAAAATAGTGCAGCTTTCTTTTAGTGTGGAAATGGAAAAGCATTATCTAGCCTGGAACACAGAAGCAGAGTGATGTGATGTCTCACTGCACGCAGCAATTTTTTTCTTTTCCTACTGACTCAGAAAAGCAGCAACTGAATTGCTTCTAACTTATCCTTCCATAGAAATAATTCCAGATCAGAATTCTTACTTAGTTGTAATCCAAGTACGATGTCTTGGTCACTTCCTTCTGTCACTACCACCAAACCTAGGACTATTGCCTAAATAGAGCCTTCTTGTCCCCTGATAATCACTACATGTTCTGGGCTGTTCTTAAAAGGAGATCATGGATCTTTGTGCCACTGTGCCAAACTACAGAATCACAGAATCTTAGGGGTTGGAAGGGACCTCAAGAGATCATCGGGTCCAACCCCCCTGCCAAAGCAGCTCCCTAGCTCACATTACACAGATAGGCGTCCAGACGAGACTTGATTATCTCCAGAGAAGGAGACTCCACACCCCCCTGGGCAGCCTGTCCCAGGGCTCCCTCACCCTCACTGTGAAAAAGTTCTTCCGCATGTTGGTGCGGAACTTCCTGTGCTCCAGTTTACAGCCATTGCCCCTTGTCCTGTCTCCACAGACCACTGAAAAGGGGCTGGCCAATTCCCCCTGCATCCCATGTCTAAGATATTTATAAACACTAATTAGGTCCCCCCTAAGTCTTCTTTTCTCCAGGCTGAACAGACCCAGCTCACTCAGCCTTTCCTCACAGGGGGGATGTTCCAGACCCCAATCAACTTTGTTGCCCTTCTCTGGACTCTCTCCAGGAGATCCCTGGCTTTTTTATACCAGGGAGCCCAGAACTGGACACAGTACTCCAGGTGGGGCCTGACCAACGCAGAGTAGAGGGGGAGGATCACTTCCTTCGACCTGCTGGCCACACTCTTCCTGATGCCCCCCAGGATCCCATTGGCTCTCTTAGCCACCAGTGCACACTGCTGGCTCATAGCCAACCTGTCATTGACCAGGACCCCCAGGTCCTTCTCCACAGAGCTCTTCTCCAGCAGGTCACCAAATTCTATGACACAGGTCACGATGAAGTAAAACATTTACTTTCAGCACCTCATTTACTGTCTTGATGACTTCTGCTTAAGAAAGCTTGCATAGGTTGCTTATTTTTGCTTACCACAATGGTTTGCCTTGCATCTTATTAATTTGCATTTTTACATGACATTTTCTAGGTCTCTAATTTCAAGCCCTTCTCTACCCATGTACTCTGTTTCATTCTACTAGCGTCACACATTGGGCAATTTCATTATCAGAAATTCTAGAGATGCTGCACCAACAGCACCTTGTCACCCAAAGGCAGTATGAGCAGGGTCAAAGATGACTTTAGTACAGAGTTCTCTTAATATATGTTCTTGGCACTATGCACTACTAGTAGTGAAGATAAATAAGCTTTTCCCTCCAAATTAAGTACTGATGAGCCAAGGTTAAACCACCTTATCTCTGAACATAAAAAAAGTTCATCTTTTGAGCTGACGAACAGGATGCAGAGAGGTACCTGGAGTTTTCCTTTGTCACAGGCCAGTCTATTCTTGCTGTCAGCCAGCTCTGCCAGCACCTGTTGAACCTGCTGCTGGGCATACTGAGGGGAAAAAAAAGCAGACATCATCATTCCACAGGCAAAAAGCAACAAAAAAGCTGTTTCTCCCTGAGTATTATTGACTTTCCTCTGTTGCTTCAGGTAATTTTTTCAATAAGGTGAAATGCTAATTCAGTTTTAAAAGAAAAATTTGAATGGCATAAATTCTTCCAAGACAGCTTTATCTCTGGGAAGACCTGCTCAAATTGGTACAACTTTCCAGACAGCCATAAGAAGGCCACTGTCCTAGAAGCACAGGCAACAGAAACAGAGCAATGAAAGAAACCTTCAACAGCTGAGAACCTCAGCAAGGCTTGCTTCCTCCCTGTATTTGCCATGCTCTGTACACAAGGCTTCCCTAAAAAGGACAAAATATCCAAGCTGGAGTTCTAGCACGACAGGACATCATGTGGCCTCCATGTTAAATACCAAACTGGCCCTTCTGTGTTAAGTTACAAGCGCTACAGAAGCAGAACACAAGATGGTGAGGATGCAATGGAGGATGGGGAGACAGGCTGCAGTCAAGAAAGCTCCTCACAGCTCTCTGAAGCTGAGCCCTCTCATGCTGCACGCTCTGCAGCTCTCCAAAAATGTTGGCATGGGCAGCATTCAGCAGCAAGTCTTGCTCTTGCAGCTTACGAGTCTCTTATTCTGCCTAAAGGGCAAAAATTACCCAGGCAGTAACAGTAACATCAGAATGATGAGGGATGACTAATTAATTTATAAATCTGTTAATTTGACATTGAGCTCCTGCATCTTCCCTACGGTTCTGCATACTGTACTGTACGGATTCTTGACTCGGGTGTCAAAGCTGAGTTCACCTTACCACCTCTGATATTTAATCTCAGATCTCTGTTACTTCCACTCAGCTTCTGCATTTGCAGTTATCTGTAATGCCCATTAATTCCTACATTTCTTTTTCTCAGTGGTTGTTACAGGATGTTTCAATAAACAGTATTATCACATTTATACTCTCCCCATAACAAACGACCTCTCTTTTTCTGTACTGAAAAATAAATCCTTGATGAAGAAAGACACTAACACTTTTTATCACCACCTCTATAGAACTTCCATTGCTTGGACTGTAATAGTAGGCTACATACCTTAAGCACGGTCTGATGATCTGAAATGAATTTAGCATTCTCCATGGCAAGACTCTGGAGTGTGGTGCTGAGCTCTGAGCATTGCTGGCTTAGGTGGTCATTAAGGACCTGGATAGATAGGAGGAAGACAAATATGTTTTCAGGGTTTAGGGTTTTTTCTTCTGCATAGTAGACTGTCAGAAACTTTTTTAAAATCTTGCAGATGTTGAAAAATCAATTTTAGGTAGAGTGTCCAGAAAACTTGTTCAGGTAGTCTCAATTTGTGGTAGGCTTATTTCAAGGTGTTAAAATTTTACAGTATGAGGGGGGAAAAAAGAATACAGTTTAAACTACCAATCAAACATAATCACTTCTTAGTTCTGAAGTCCAGAAAAAGTGATCTTTCTATGGCTAAGAAGGCAAAAATTGATAACAGGCCTGTACTAATTTCATAGTTGGAATATTGCAAATAACCAAAGCAAAATGGAACTTTTATTTGAAAGGCATATCCATATCCCATTACCAGTGACCACCATCCATAAACAAGTATCTACTGGGGAAGAGGGGAAAAATAGGATTTTTTTTTTCATTCTTAAAAGATGAAAAGTAGAATAAATAATTTCTTTTTAGAATGTACTGAGGTCAACCTTTTGTCCTAAAAGGCAGAAGAAATTCTAGACAAGCAGGTACTCCTTATTTGACTCATTAATAAAAAATTCATGTAGAATCGAAAGGTCATATGAAGAATAAACAGAAGAGGGAACTTTCTAGCCCTTAAATGTGAGAAATCTGGAAAGTTACCAAGGCTAGCGATTGGATTCCTTCACTGGAAGTTGTTCATTAGCCTGCATTACCTGAGGGCACTAAGCTTTGTCTCCTGACCTGCATTTGAGGCTTCCCAGTACATGAAGAATAATCTCTTACTGTAATCACTTGATTTGTTATCTTTCCTTTCCCCTTTAAAAACAAGTGCAGCTATTCTCATTACCTGTACTTTTTCTGCTGTTTCTTGCAGGGTGGTCATTTTAGACTGAAGTTGCAGGTTCTCTTTGCATTGTTTGCTAAAGGACAGCTGTGCATTCTAAGGGGCAATAAAACAGAATGTCCTCAGAGAAGAAACACAAATTTCATTTAACCAGGCACTTCACAAATACCAAGTCTTTGTTTCATGCTTGCCTAGTTCCTTTAAGTTATCGTCACATGGCTGGGTGCTCTTTCATGCACAGGGTGTGGTTCCTATAGTACAATCCTCTTTCCAAAACATACCTTCAAATAATAACCAAAGTGTTACATGCTCTAACCTAGCTTTAAAAGGTGAGGGTGACTTCATATGCTTCTGAACTCAAACTTGTTAGTCTCTGCTATAATTAATCTCAGTACTTCTGAGCTTAAAACACCTTTCTGCTAGAAGCGGTGCGATTCCCAAAGGAATCCTTTGCCAGCACTGTGAGACTCCACATCTAAGCTGAACTTTTATCTCATCTTCACTGAAACTTATTCTTTCAGAGACTCACATAGCACACACAGTCCCTTCTCTGGCAGTAAGCACACCTCTTCGCCCATTTTAGTACCCAGCTGACCAAGGTTCTGATTTTTCTGTAGCATTAATCACCAATCAACCTGTGCCCTTGTATATAACATTTGTGCTACCATAAATGTGTCAGTTATAGATTTTCAAGAGAGGCATTCATACCACTGTTTTGATATTCCAGTAGAACAAGAAAGTTAATCTTGCAGAAAAAAAACAGGGCAACCCCAAACTGGTAAAATAATGAAACAGACATTCAGTGGTTAGTAGCCCTGGTTGTGTTTAGCATTTGTCCACATAAAAATTCTGCCTCTGAAGTGTGGTACACTTAAAAGGCCCCACATAGGCTGTTTTGATCTCTTTTTTGCTATTTTCCTCACCAATACTTGTTTACAACTTACTTTTGCTTCTTCACTAAGCTGGGAAATGATACAGTTCCTGGAGTCTAAAAATAGCAAATAATGTCAGGACATTCTATGTTATCTGTTTGGTAATTTTGAAAGGTGACATTTTGGTGCAGTGTTTGAGTTTAGCAAAGTTACTGAGTATGCCACAAAAAGGTAAGACTTCTACAAATGCCTTGATGTGTTAATGCTTTTCTTGGGAACGCCAATATTTCAGCAAAATTAATCTTTAAAATAAATACCATAAATTGCAATTTTAAAATTAAGCATGCTATCATGCTGGTCTCCCACACAAACCACTTCTGTAATTGCTTGAGCAAATCAGCCCTAAGTCTCTTATTCAGCTGTCTAGCGTGTCAGCTCTTAAGCTTTCCTCTCTTCCTGATCACTGATACCCACTNCTAAGTCTCTTATTCAGCTGTCTAATGTGTCAGCAACTCATTTGACTTGACTATAATCCACAACTCATATGTGACTTCTAGAGGTTTTGTGCATTGACAAGGAACAACAGGTAGATGCCTGCTTAAACCATACAGATCTAAAAGCAAAAGCATTTTTGCTGGAATTTAACTCAACCTGCCTCTAATAGCTAGCCTATAATAGCCTCTTGTTCTGCTGTGCTGTGTATCATACTGGGGAAAAAAAAAAAAGGAAAATAAAAAACAATTCAGTATGAGCAGGATAAGGAGGGAAATGTAGCCAAAATATTATGACATCCAAGGTATCATCAGAGGATCACTCAAAAGTTCCTTCAATTAACAAAGGGAAAAAGCCTTGATCAGTAGGATTATTTGATAGAGAAGTAAAGAAAACTTGTACGTTTCATTTAAATTTGTTATTGGCATATGGATTTGTTCTGAAGGAAAGGTTTCTTCTGCCATCACTGTGGCAGAGTTGGCTGAATGGGGGACAACATGACAAGTTTCTCTTCTCTTGTCATGCTTTAAACAGAAATGCTGACTGCCTTTTGTGAAGCTACAGGTTAATTATCACGTGTGATACACAGAGTAACAAACAAAACATGGGAAACAGGAACACTTCTGTAAAGGGAGTCACTAGAAATATAAAATGGGTCCTGAGGGAAGGATCACAAGAACAATAATTATGCTAGGATTCAGGCATGGTTACTCTGAGTTCCTTGGGAATAAGAAACAGGCTTTAGGTTAGAAACACCTTTCATTTTGACAATATGGAGCTTCCCCTTACCTTGGAGTGGGAACCTATCGAGCTCCCTTACAAGCAGCTACTTTCACATCAATAGACTGGGAATCTAAATGAGATCCACTAGAGGCTTATCCAAGATGCTTGTCCTCATACTGACATTTAATAGAGCATGCTCTTTTTAATCAGCTACAAAAGTCTCAAATAGCAATGGACATTCTACTTGCTTGGTCAGTCAGGTATTATGTGTTAATGGTTACTTACTAGATGAAGTCTCCTCCAGAGAAGAATTTATGCTGACGGAATCTTTTCATATTACTGCTGTGTATTCATTACTCTGATTTCTATTGCTGTCGGTGTCCTCTAGGTAAGAGGAGGCTTTAGAGACATCACGTGCAAGCTCAGGGCCTTTAATATAAGCTGCCCTCTCTTCCTGATGACTGATACCCACAGGTCTGGAGGACCTCAGTGCTTGTTTCCTCTCACTTTGGAATCAGTGAGACAAGGGCTAGAATGATGTGACAAAAAGCCACTGGCCTACCCAGCTCAGCTTTCAGTTGTGTGCACTGGTACTCCAGCTGGGCAGTTCTTTCCTCCTCCTCTTGAAGCTTCACTTGGGCTAGATGGACATCTTTACATACCTCTTGGCAGTCTTTCTCTAGTATCTGTACCTGCAATGACATCGCAGATGATTCTTTAAGATACAGAATTCAGTCAGGCATACCTAAGCAAATTTCAGAGTCTAAAAAGTTTATCTAACTGGAAAAGATATTAGCCTGATCTGCTGCTTCTCTCTTTCTGCTAGTCCCAATCTTACGCAGAAGACACTTATGGCAAGCAACTCAATATCTGTATGGAACGCAGCAGGTGTGTACTTATAAGCATCTTTTTATGACAATCTAAGAATGCACAACTAAAGAGCATGGCAAAGATCAGGCTATAAAAGATGAAGGTAAATGCAGCACTCAAGGAAATTGACAAGTCTATCTCATGCCTTTTGGTGAGATTACTTTTTTTAAATGTTAACTAATAAGTATACCACAGGGGCAGCTATACCAGATAGAGTGAGAGCTGAATTATCATAAGCCTTTTCACATGATTTATAATTCAAACAGTTCAATAATGTGTTTATCATCTTCTCACTTCTACTGTAGAAGCACACAAAGATGATAAAAGGCAAGTAGGAAAAAAGTCTAGTAAATTCTAACAGAACTTTGTATGTTTCAAGAATAAAGAGATGTTAGTGATCATCAAAAAATTGACCACCACCACCCCTTATTATTCAAGTTTTGATACTTTATTTGCCTCCTTTCATCCTTACTGAACTGTTGCTCTAAAGTGTTAGAGTGACAGCATGTAGCTCGTGCATGTGCACACACGCAGAGAAGGGGATTAGTTCTGTTGATGTGCAAGCCAGTTTATTTCTACCATGAACTACGGCCCCGTCCTACACTCCAAAGTATCTAGATAATACAAACACAGCTGAGAACAACAATTTAGCTTTGTCATTATGGCAATTAATGGAGAAAACATTCCTACTTCCAGAAGGTTTAAGATCTCAACTGAATATTTCTCAGAAATTGCGTTTTCTAACAGAAGGTTTTAATACCGTAAATAGAGATTTGATTAGCCTGGTGGAGAGATTAAGGCAGGATCCAGTTGTGACCCACAAATCTGAGAGGTAGTTACAAAGATTAAGAAGTCAAATTCTTTTCAGTTGCATTGAATTATTTAAGAAGGGGCAATGGTCCCAAATTTAAGATTGGAATGATCAGATTGCATGCTAGGAAAAAGTCTTAACTGAAACGTCACTGCAGCACTATTAAAAAAAAAAAA
>VZTU01032124.1:0-13341 GCA_013400835.1 Zapornia atra | reverse complement strand
TCTCCTCTCCCCCCCTTTTAACGTTTTTCCCTATTTTTTTTCTCTGCTCAGTTTTTACATTCCCTGGGTTGCAGATGTTGTAGCTCGTGGGGGAGGAGGTGAAGCTGAATGACATCCACAGTACTATGTACTGTGTGTCCCTGATTTTGCCTTCATCTCTTGCCTTTTTCCAGGTAAGCACGAGACAGAAAGGGGAATGATGGACCGACATCCCAACGACACAATCCATGACTGGCATACAATGTCCCTAGTGCCTACGGAGAGTGTGGTCTATGGGAATGGACACAATGGGACCAGGTGCTTTGCAGAACACATCCCTGAAATTGTCACTGGTAGCATCACGCTGCTTGTTTGCCTGTGTGGGCTGGTGGGGAACGGGGCCATCCTCTGGCTCCTGGGCTTCCGCATCATGAAGAACCCCTTCACTGCCTACCTCCTGAACCTGGCCGTCACGGACACCTGCTTCCTTCTCTGCACTTCAGCTTTCCTTGTAATATATCATATGCCCATGCTCAACTGCTTTCAGACAGAGCTTGAGCGGGTGCTGCCACTGTTTCACTCCATGGTTCTGCTCACGTACAGCACCAGCCTCTATCTGCTCACGGCCATTAGTATGGAGAGGTGCCTGGGTGTCCTCTGGCCGTTCTGGTGCCGATGCTACCGCCCAAAGCTCCTGTCAGCCGCCATGTGCAGCCTGCTGTGGGGCCTTGCCTGCCTGCTTGCAGGACTGGTGTACTTTGTGTGCGACCTGCGGCACTCTGAACATTGCTGGATGGTTCTCTGGACCTTGTGCTTTCTCAATTTCTGCTTTTTCACCCCCGTTATGGTTATTTCCAATGTGATCCTCTTCATCAAACTTAGGCGCAGCTCTTGGCAACACCACCAAGTGAAGCTGTACACTGTCATCTTCCTCACTGTTTTCTTCTTCCTCCTCTTTGGAATCCCACTCAGTGTCCAGATCTTCCTCAACTTCTTCATCTACATTAATTTTGTCTTTGAGATCTGCCTGTTGTTGGCCTCTGTCAACAGCAGCATGAATCCCATTATTTATGTCCTGGTTGGGAGCTACACAAAGTCCAGGTTCAGGAGATCCATCAAAGTGGCTCTTCAGAGGGTCTTTGAAGATAGACCAGATTCCCAAGAGGTGGTTGAGACCCCTGTAATGGGAATTTCTGCCTAAGCTCCTCTGGCTGCAGACTGGCACCTGGAGAGGGGCAGCTCTGCCTCTGCACCCAGGGCCAGCACCCACAGTAGCAGAGCCCTTGCCCAGCTGGGTGAGTGGGACCGGCAGTGCGCCCCCCATGACATGGCCATGCTTGATGAGATTTCCAGGGCCAGGGCTGGTTCCCACCTCCAACTTATTGATAAGTTATTTTAATAAAAGCGTCTTTCATGTAACTTACTGGTGGCTGCGGTTTCTTCCCTCTCTGGTTCCACGGGGTGCCCTTGCTTATTCTCAAAATTACAGTTATGACAGTCCCCTCATGCTGCCCAGGGGTTTATAATGCCAAAATGAAGTGGTCTGGAAAGTCCTGCCTCATCTGTTCTGTTCTCCAGGGTGAAAATGGTCACACTCTTGGGCTCCAATCTCTACTTTGTCTTCTTCCCAGCATGGAGATGTCCCAACTCTTCCTGCCTCTACCCTCTTCTGGGACATTGCTGCCTGATACAAAGCACTGAGCACTCACTACCTTGATCCTCAAAAGCCCCCAGACTGGAGGAGATGATGGTGTGGGACAGAAATTATGTTTTCAGCTCCCTCTGGCTTGACATCCTCCTGTGTCACAGCCTGGCAGAGAAGACCCATCTCGGTCTGGCTGATGGAGCTGGCAGTGTCCGTCGGCAGCCAAACCTTCACCCTGCCAAGGGGGTTTAACAGGGGAGGCAGGAAGGGACAAGCAAAGAGGCAAGCAATGCCAATGATATCTGCCAGGTTGGTCAAGAGGGTGGACAGACAGACAGCTAAGGGCTGTTGGCTTTTGGAAAGTGCAGCTCAGTGCCCATGGAGCAAACTGCCAGGGAAACCCAAGAAAAGAGACAGAAATAGAGGATAAGGAGGTTCTCACAGGAGAGAGAGATTCTCGAGGAAGTTGAGCTCTGCCTGCCAGATGGTTTTATTAGCTTTCCTGACACACATGAACAACTGCCACCAGAGAACAGAACACAGCTTCCTTTCAACACATAGAAGCCTAACCCGATACAAACTAATAACTGATGCCTGTGGATCTTGTTGGAAATCGAAATTTTGGGTGAACACACTCAGGATGCTGCCCACAAAGGAAGACAACTCAAGAAATTGAAGAAGACTGCAAAGACTACCTTCGTAGTCTTCTACAACTGTAGAAAGGAGTCTTTGTAGTCTTCTTCAGTTTGTTGTCTTCTACTACAAAGTAGAGTAGTAGTAAACTACAAAGGGAGTGTAGAAGACAACAGATTACAGGAAACCTGCAATTTTTAGATTATTAAAGCTGAGCGTGCAGCATTGATTCATCTCTCCTTAGGAAAACCAAAAGATTTTCCTGAAATCCTAAGTCATCGCTCTGCTCTCTGCCAGGGCTCTGGTTTACACACAGATCTTCTAATTTGGCTAGCTCCTTGCACTATGAAACTGTGGTACAGGAGTGGCAAAGCTACATCTGAATCAGAAACAGGTTTTTGAGCAGCACCAAACTTGTAGCATGCGGCCCTAAAGATACGCCCCTGGAATGACAGGAGAAAAGTTCAGCCAGTTCAAAGATAGGAGTGTTGCAGGAAAAGGGTTGCTTTACAATGAAAGAGGAACCTGGAATGGAGACAGTCTGCTTTTCCCATAGGTTTAGTTTCTGAGTCTTTTTGTTAGTAATTTCCTGTACAAAGCCAAGAACAGATCATAACCAGAATCCTGTGAGACGCAATGAAATACTTCTCTGTTTGTGAGAACCCTTGAGAACAGGAGCTGCTTGTCTAACAGGAAGAAAAGCACTTTGCAAACAGAGCTGAGAAAGAGCCCACGCTGGACACTGCACAGGCTCACCAAGGCAGGCTTCAGTCAAGTTTTCCAAATGATAATTCCAGGAAATCTCATGAAGATCCCATCACGTGGGCAGCAGCTGGCGAGCGGAAGGTGATGTGAGCGTCTGCTCTAGTGAAGTTCTTTCTCCAGGCTGTGAGAAGAAAGAAGGTCAGAATTTTCTGGGTGGGATTCCCCCCTCTCCCCTGCCCCCAGCTTAATTGATGCCCCCCCTTACTGGTTTTGAACCTGTTGGTCAGTTTGCACTGAATCTGACTGGGAAATAGTGGTCTCTAGGATATTAAGACCTATAGATACTGTGGAAAAATGTGGTAGGGGAATACTGAAAGGAGTGTCCCACTGAAGGAATGCAGTATCTTAGTAATATCAGCTGTAATATTAGACACATTTGAGCCCAAACTCACCTACCCTTTGAGATCTCCAAGGAGAATCCTTTAATATTATTATTTCCCTCTTCCAGATCTGTTTTGTTCAAGGAGGCATTTCCCTAGCTTTTGCTACACCTCCATACCTGCCCTTGTGCCAAACATACACCCATCTCCTCACATCCTGTCTTCCATCTCTCCTGTCCCTTTTGCCTTTCTGTGCTCCTCAGCATGGAAGCTAGGGCATGGCTCCAAGGATCCGAAAAGCCTAGTGAGGGGGACAGCGGAGTTCCTAACATGTCTCTGTTTCATCTCATCCCTCCAGCTGTGTGAAGGGGAAGAAGCAGCAGAAGTTTTGTAGTGAGGACACTGCTCCCTGCCAGTCCTGCTTGCTGAAGCCAGCCAGGTGGGATGGCATATAACAGGAGCTGGCATTGTGGGCTGCTGAGGCATGAGGACAATGACTATGACTGGAGCGACTGCGAAGCTGACGACTTGGGTAAAGTCCCTGTCACGCTGTTCATCTGCTTCTTTGGGCTGGTGGGAAATGGAGCTGTCCTCTGGTTCCTTGGCTGCCATGTCTGCAGGAACCCCATCATGGTCTACGTCTTAAGCCTGGCCATCGCCAACTTCACCTTCCTCCTCTCCATCACCATTGCCCTGGTGGTATTTTACAGCTCAGGGAGCTTTTGTGACAGGCTGGTCTCACAGCATGTGGCAACTGTGTTGAAAATCACCATCGTCTTCACCTTCACCACCAGCATCTACCTTCTGACAGCCTTCAGTGCTGTGATGTCTCTGTCCATCCTCCCCTCTGCCTGCTGCCACTGCTCCTGGCGCTTGCCAGTGCTCGTGTGTGCCCTGCTCTGTGTGCTCTCATTCCTGCTCACTGTGACCCTCTACTTCATCCCTAGGGTGCTTGCTGTCTTCGTCCTGAGCTACCTCTTCTCAGTGCTTATGCTGACGTTCTCTGGTCTAACCCTGCTTGCCAGGGCCTTGTGCTGTAAAAGGCAACACCCCCCGAGAGAGCTCTGTGTTGTAGTCCTGCTGTCTGTCTTCTTCTTCCCCTTCTTCACCGCTGATTTTGGTTACTGGATCTTCCTGAGACTGTTGGATTTTTCGGCTTTTGCCTTTAACGCTTCCCTTCCATTGGCTTGTGCCAACAGCAGTATCACTCCCGTTATTTACTTCTTGGCTGGGAGCTGTGCGAGTAAGTTCACACTCTCTGTTGGGGATGCTTTCCAGAGGGCTTTTGAAGGCGTCACAGAGCCCCCAAATGGAAATGAAACTCCCAGAAAAACCACGGTGGAAGTGGATGTTTAAACCTCTGCAGCCCCTCCTTCAGAGAAGGTGCTCAAAGGATGGAACCATCCCGTGAGATGAGGAAGGTGCCTTCGGTGTGGGTCTGCCTGTGGCTGAGTGCAGTTGGCTGCAGCACAGCGGAACGGGAACTCCTGCCTGGGCTGGACACCAGACAGCGTGATGAAATACCCATCAAAGCTTTTTGATTTGAATCTTGTGCTTTAATCTCCCTTCCCCAGCAGCTCTGAGCTTCCCCAGTCTCCAAAATGAGCTTGTTCTACCCTGAGCACTATTAAAACAGCCGTGGAGGCTCTTAGCTCTTGCCAGTGGGTGTTGTTTAGTTGTTTTTTCCTTTGCTGTGCCTGCTTCTGAGTGGCGTGGGGATGGATAAGGAAGCTTGGCATGGCAGGGCAGAACACAACTCCTGGGCAAACCCTTGTGTGTGGGCATCTTCAGTGGGTACAGGCAGGCTTAAGGATATGTGGTGAGTTTTGGGTTGGGGTTAGCTTTTCCGGCACATTTGCTGGGTTGTCTGCACACCAGTGTTTTTGACTAGAACTGCCTCTCATTGTGGTTCCTCTCACTTTTCTCCTGCCTCTGCGGCTGGAGCAAATAACTGATTTCGCAACCACTATCTGAGGTCTGTATCCATTTTTGGTGTGTCTGTTCCTTATCTAGAAAAACAGGAGGACCAGGGTTAAAATGCAACACCCTCAGTAGCACAGCCTTGCCTGAAGACTCTGTAGAGACCTGATTGTCCCACGTGAAAGAGGATACAGAGAGAGGGGAGGAAAACAAAAGACTTAATGGACAAGACCCTCTTGAGGTCTGAGGACTGAGTCCCTGTAGGGACCCCCATGGTAAAAGGGGTGTTGGCAGTGCTTTCGTCACTTCTCTCTCCCCTAAGTGCCTGTCAGCCCTTGCTATCATGGGGCTGGGGAATAAACTGGCTCTCATCTGCCTGTGAGCTCAACCACCACCACCCATTGCTTTTGAGCTGGTTGTGTTTGGATGCTGTGGTCTCTGAGATCTAGGATGGTGACAGAAGTTTCTCTGCCCTGTGGCTGGTCCGTCAGCCCAGAGCAAGGTGCCACCAGCCGTGCTGGAATGAAAATCAATCAGTTGGCAGAGTACATACAGAGCCCATAAACCTCTCTGGTACAAACAAGAAGCTCAGAGAGGTGGTGGCATGGGTGACCCTGTGGGCAAGGGAGATCCTGGGAAGCAGGAAAAGGACACGGAAGGATCTTCTGCACCTGCCATGGTCTGGATGGTAGGAGTGCTTTCCTGGAGAACAGGTTGCAACTCAGAAAGATTTTACTGCCCAAAAGACAGGAAAGGGAGAGATAGGAAATAAAACAACCAAACCCTCTCAACTATGGAAGACTCCTGCCCTGTTCTGTAAAGCAACCATTTTAGTAAATGTTTCTTAGATGTTTAATCTCATTGTGTCTTCAAGCAGGACTCACCATCCATGGGTTAGATTCTGTCTTCTCTTTGGAAAAGCAGCAGCATACTAGTTACCCTTGGATTTAAGCACGCTGGAGAAAGAAGGACAACTCCCCACTGTGTTGGGGGGGTGTGAATGCAGGCATCCCTGCCACCTGCAAATGCAATGATCTCCTCTGTCAGGCTGTGTGCCTCCTACCTCCTTTTCCCTGCAGTTTTCCAGTTGCTGGGATACTGCAAGGTACTGCAGGTACCTTTTGATGAGGTGCATCATGCTCTGGAGGTACCTGTCCTCCTCTTAGAAAAGACATAGGCTTTAGACTGAGAGGAATTGAGCTGTTTTCTGACAGAGTTGAGCCAGCCTTGCTCTGTTCACCAGTGACAAGCTGTGCAGTGAAGCCCGGTTTTTGTTTATCCTTCAAAGTTTGGGGTCAGAGTTACCACGTTGAACAGAAACAAATGAAAAATGAAATCCAAGTTTAATTTGGGAGTAGTAAGAAAATGACACCTTAGGTAGGTAACTAGAAAAAGATCAGCACAGTCAGGATTTTGGGGTGTGTGGTTAGCCATTGAAACGTCTGTGTGGAGGGGTTGTTCAGCTCCTCCTGAGGATGGCCAGGTTCAGGATGGAGGCAGTGAAAGGTTTCCTCCTGATGCTGAAGCTGAGGAACCAAAGGATAGCACTGCTCCCTGACAGCTTGTGCAGGCAGATGAGCAGCATGATGCTGCTAGTTCTATAAAGTTAAGCAGCCCCATAAATCAAATTATATTGATTTTCATATTTCAGGCTCTTGGTCATGGGCACACAGGTGTGTTCCATGGAGTTGCTGTGAAATCTTTGCTGTGAGCAATGAGAGTACAGGAATTGCGGTCTCTGACTTGCCAAGATGCATCTGATCTGGTAATTTCCTGCCTTGCTTCACAGCAGGGCTTGGGGCCATGTTTGGGGAGTGTTTGGGGAACTGTGCCAGAGCAGGTCCCTGTCAGCCTCTACAGCTGACATTTTCCCACAGTGCTTTTCTTTGGCACCTGAGGGGTGACCTTTGGCATCGGACATACTGAATTACACCGTGTCAACTCACTCTTCGCCTTGAAGTATTTCCTTTCCAAACCCCATGTCTCTTCTGGAGACATTAGCTTCCCCCAGCTTCTCTTCCAAGGAAGGCAAAAGAGTCTGGAGCCACGTTTGGGATGCTTTTGTCCTCGTGGACACCACCTTTTTGGAGATACTGAAAAATGAAACTTGTCTTAAAGTCCTCTCATAGTTTTCCTGTAGGAACTGATGGGAGCAGGGCTGGAGCAGATTGCTTACCCTGGGTTGCTTTCTGTACTGTCTGGTCCTTGAGACACCCCAGCAGGGAGGTGACAGCCTCGAGGACATGATGTCTCATCAGCCAGCTGTGGTCTGTTGCAACAAGCCTTGTTCCCCTTGAGCACAGCCAGGAAGCAGCTCCTTGTGTGAACTTCTGGGCACGAACAGGAGCACCAGGAATGTGCCACACATGATTCCTTGGCACTGCTGAACCTGTATTTTTCTCAGAACGATTTAACCCTGGCATTAAACAGCGTGACAGATTCCCACCTAAAATACAAGAGGATGCTCTTGTTTCTTCCCCACCTCTACAGCCCTGCCTGAGGTCGGTTTCTTTCTCTCTCCATCAGATGGGCGTGCAGGGCAGACTCTGCTGACTGCATCTTTGGACAGACTCAGGGATGCGCTGTGCGATCCACACCCCTCTCCTGCCACCTAGAGGCATCAACCCTGCAGACACTGGTGAAATCACCACCAGACCCACGCTGGATGTGTCCCCGCAGCCCTCCAAGCCCCTTCTTGAGAGTATTCTCCTTGGACTTCGAGGATAAAGTGGCTCTCCTGGGGGTCCTCATGCTCCACCTCCGCACGGAGCAGCAGTGGACGTAGAGGCACGGCCAGCTCAATGTCTCCATGCTGAGGGAACTGGGGCCAGGAGGCTGCACCGCCCCATGGATGAGCCCCATGGCAGCAATCGCCTCTACTTGCTCAGCCTTTCACTTCAGCAGGGATGCAGTAGGTCCCCGTGAGATACCTGCATGACCCCTTTGGCTTGCCCATTTTTGCAGTCCTGTTTGCAGAGCGCTGCCTTGCTTGGACAGCAGAGATGGCCAGAGCTGCCCCAGAGCCTCGTATGTCAGACCTCCCCCAGGCAAGAGATCTCCCAAAACACCATGAAACTCATCTGCTGACCCAAAGGACCTAGAGTTTATTCACTGGGGTCATTGCAATGGATACAGCCCTGATACAGGGGCTAAGCCAGTGCTGTGTTGGGTTTGGGCTATGAGCCCCCATGCCTCCACACCCCCAGGCTGTCCATGAGGCTCCACATCTCCACGTCTCCTCACCAGCTGTGTCTTACAGAGTGGTCTCCACTGCAGTGTTCCCAGGCACGTGGCTCCCCTCCTCACTTGTTGCTTTCTCGTCAAAGGGTGGCTTTTGCAGAGCTTTGGAACCAGTGCTGCCAGCAGCTACCCACCAGGAAATGAATCAAAGGGTTGATGCTGCTGTTCATTGATGCTGGCAGGTGAGACATCTGGGGTATAAATAGTCGTATACCAATATGACCAAGAAAAATAGCCACAGTGAGAGGAAACCCAAAGATTAACAGGAAGAGCAGGACATCCACATAGAGTTTCCTTGGATGTTGTCTCTAGGTAAGCCACAAAATCACAGACTAACATGGTTGGAAAAGACCTTTAAGATCATAGAGTCCAACCGTTCCTGTCCTGTGCTAAACCATACCTCTAAGTACCTCATCTACCTGTCTGTCAAACACATCCAGGGATGATGACTCAAGCCCCTCCCTGGGCAGCCTGTTCCACATCCCAACAACTCTTTCAGTAAAAAACAAATTCCTAACATCTAATCTGAACCTGAGCCACATTTGAGTTTGATGAGCAAGGAAAGGTTGGCAAGGAATGGGAGTAAAGAGAACATGAGAAAATTCACAATGCTTACACCTTGTAACAGTTGTTCACAGTTTATATTAAAATAACAACTAAGCAAAGTCAAAGAAACAAAAAGTCCAGCAAGGGCCCAGAGCATCCCACACGTGATGCTGGGCAAATGCTTTGGGCAGCGACACTGGTACCAGGTTGGGAAGGAAACAGACAGGCACCACTCCGTGCTCATCGCTGTCAGGAGATACATGCTGGCAAAACCATCCTGACTCCCAAACATGGCATCCCACCAGCTAGAAAGAAAATTAACTCTCTCCTGGCTGAAACCAGGACAATGTTTGTGTAAAATATTTGGGGTGGGGAGGGATCCCTGCAATGCAGGAGTCACAGGTGTGCCAGGTGACCCCACAGAGATCCTGTAAATGCAATCACTAGAGCTGAGAGTGTAACAAGGTATGGGGAGAAGCGTCTACATACTAAATCTAGCTGTTGCTGACTTCTCTTTGTTCCTTCTGTTTTTTCTGCTCACACTGGCAGTTTTGATCTTAACAGCAAATTGTCCTTATGTTTAATTTTATTTTTTTCTAGGGTTGAAAAGCATGGGCAATAACTCCCAAGAAGAGGTATTCAAAAGATGGAAGGCACATGAAAAATGGAGAGAAAATAAGCAATGCAAATGTCAGTCCTCATGATGCTAATGGATGAGATTGTGCAACAGGAACCACTTGTAGACAAAAGCATATTTGTGGCACTATGTGCCCAACAAGATGTAATCTCAGAGGAGACACATGCATGTCAGTGATGTGATTAGAAGCAGTGGGCAAAGCCCTCGTGCTGTTCTGTATGTGAGTACTGGTGATTTCTCACGGCAAGCTGAGGCAAGGCCAGTGCTTTGCTTCATTGGCTGCTGCTGAGGCCACTGTGTTGGCATCCCACGTGCAGGGAACGGGCGTATGATGGCACCTGGGGGAGCTGGGGAAAGGATGTGCATGACAAGAAGTGGTTCTGCACTGGAGGAATGATGGGAAGAAGAAAGATCATTAAGGCTGTGGGACTTTCAGGGACTTCTGATGGGCTTCTGCTGGTTCCCCCTTGTTGACGGTCCTCTGCACATCCCCCTTGTTAATGGTTCCTGGCTCATCTCCCTCATTCTCACCTTTCTGCTTTCCTCTTGCCCTGCCAAATCTCTTCCCCACCATCCCATTGCCGACGCAGGCTGTAAGAACAGCGAAGGCCAGAAGAGAGCTAAGGGAAGTCTTTCACCACCAGCTTCACACAACACCCAGGAGACTCCCAGCACTGCAATCTTAAGCTAGAGGACAGGGATGTAGAGGCCCTGACCAGAGCTCGTGATCCACAAAACACTCAACCTGAGTACTCTCAGTCCCGTGCTGTGCTGTGCTGTTCTGTACTATCCCTTGGCCATGGGATGAACGTGGTCTGTTGACCAGATGAGTCTGCAGGCAGCTCCCACTTGGTGCTGGTGGTTACACCACCCGCATGTTCTTGCCTTTATCTCAGACTGCTGTGATGGTTCTCATGTGAATAACCTTTTTATTTGACAGGAGAATGCGTTGCTTTCTTTGTAAAAAAAATATTGTAATACCTCAGACCATGGTAGCAGGGTACCCTTTCCATGGGCAGGACCTGCTCTGATCAGAGGTCTGTTTGATGCTGCAAGATGTGGGGTTCCCGTCACCTGAAGGGCCATAAGATTATCTGTGCTATGATTTCCTCCTTTGTAGTTTTAGATCTAGTAAAAGGCATTTTAAATGATACTTTACAGAGTATGAATGCCTTTCTTAACAGGACCACAATAGATCAGCATCTTCTGGTGGAAAACTGGGGGAAGAAGAGGAAGGGGTGACGTGACCAAGTCCTACTGACAAGATCGCTGTCCACAGGACGTGTGAGGGGAAGCTGTCACTGATATGAGATTGTGAGGGGAGCCTCCTGACCATGGGACATGATCTCTGGTCGAAGGTCTGCTCCTCAGTATGCAAAGGACGAGGCAAAAGCATAGCGTGTGGCCTCAGCAGCCATCACTGCCCTCTTTCTCCTGGCAAGCGTGGCTTTGCAAAGGCCCTGTGTGCTGGAGTTCTTGCAGCAGCACTGTTCCCAGGAACACCAGGAGGTAGGAGACTAGGTATGTGCGGGTGGGAGATGCCTCCTGGCCAGGGCCAGGGCTGGAGGTGTGGGAGCTTGTCCTGGACATGGAAGGGGTTGTGGTCTTTCCTGGCGCAGCCTGGGACTGTTGTGAAACCATGGGGAAAGGTGATGACTACTAGGAGCACTGATGGCCCTTATTTCCTTTTCCTTCGTCATGTCTCCTAGAAAGCGGTGGGAGAGGAAGAAGGCAGCCACACAGAACAGGGTCATTCACCATGGAAGAGACCACCACAACAGACATCTCTCTGACCAACATGACTTCAGGATATATGGGCTATGAGGAAATGATCAAATATGAATGCTCAAAACTGCCTTACGGGTTGATGGCCTTTGCAGTTGTCTGTATGGTGATTTCTCTCTGTGGACTTGTGGGGAATGGCATAGTCATGTGGTTCCTGGGATTCCACCTGAAGCGGAACCCTTTCAGTGTCTACATCCTAAATCTAGCTGTTGCTGACTTCTCTTTGTTCCTTCTGTTTTTTCTGCTCACACTGGCAGTTTTGATCTTAACAGCAAATTGTCCTTATGTGTTTAAGGTTATTTCTTTCTACATGGATTTTTTATTTTCAGTTGAGTTTTTGTCCCACTTCTTTGACCTCAGCAGCCTGGGTCTCCTGACAGCAATCAGCATGGAGCGGTGTATCTCTGTCCTCTTCCCAATCTGGTATCGCTGCCACCGCCCAAAGCACTTATCAGGCATCGTGAGCGGGGTGCTCTGGGCTCTCTCTGGGCTTTTTGTTTCCTCGATGTATCTCACCTTTAACTTTGACAGAAGCTACGAGACAGTATTCTCAGGTCTGGCCATTGCAATTTCCATGATTTTGTCATCAGTGATGTTGATTTCCAACCTGTCCCTTTTCATCAAACTCCTATGTGGCTCACAGAGACGATACCCAGGGAAACTCTATGTTGTCATCCTTCTCACCATTATCTTCTTCTTTGCCCTTGGTATTCCTTTCAGTGTAGAGGTTTTCCTCAATCTTCCAATTTCTCATGAATTATTTCCTGAAAATACATCGTTTCTTCTGGCATTACTGAATTGCAGCATCAATCCTGTAATTTACTTTCTGGTGGGGAGTTGCCGACGGTGCCGGATACAAGGATCCATGAAAGCCGCCCTCCGCCAAGTGTTTGAGGAGAAAGCAATGAGCAAAGGGGAGAGCCACGTGCCTGAGGACACTGTGGTGGAGACCACTGTGTAAGACACTGCTGTTGAGGAGGACTGGAGATGCTGAGCCTTGCAGGAGATAAAGGTCCCTACACACTCAGTGCCTGACTGCTGCCAGTACAGGGGCATGGGGCACAGACCCAGCACAGCACTGGGCTCAGGGCTTGTGCCCAGGCTGCATTCCCCATTGCCCTGGCTCCAGCAAGTAATCTCTGGGCCCTTTGGCTCAGCAGACGAGTTTCATGGTGCTTTGGGGGATGTGACCTGCCACAGTAAGCCCTGGGTGAGCTCTGGCCATTGGCAAGTGAAGGTCTCATGTTGCGTGTCTGCATCCTGGTAATGTCACAGTGTGGATGGTTGTAGCCTTTTTTCTTTTGTTTGTTTTTTGTGTTGGGTATTTTCTTGCGGGTTTTTTTTTGTTTTTGTTTTTACAGGGCAGCACTCACACTTAAGCCATTGCATGATGGTTAACAATGTTTGGAGAACTGTTTTAGCAGAGATTTTTCTAGAAACCATGACACTTCCCTACTGTCTTCTCCCCATACCTTGTTACACTCCCGGTTCCAGTGATTGCATTTACGGGGTCTCTGTGCTTATAGTGGGGTCGCCTGGCACACCTGGGAGTCCAGATGAGAGCAGTGCTGGTAACACACAGATGGTTTAGTTTAGTTTATTGCCCAGCAGCCAAGGACTTTTCAGTTGTTCATGCTGCCCTGAAGGCAGGAGGCACCCAGGGAGCTGGGAGGGTACACAGCCAGGACAGGTGACCCGAACTGGCCAAAGGGGGTATTCCATTCCCATCACATCATGCTCAGAATAAAGGGGGGCTGGTGAGGGGAGGAGTACTCAGCTCCAGAACACGTGGGTTTGGGGACAGTCTGGTTTCAGGATGGCTCTGAGCTGTGAGACACTGCGTTGTACATCACCAATTTCATATATTTTGC
>VZTU01032121.1:16977-35797 GCA_013400835.1 Zapornia atra | reverse complement strand
CTACGATTCTATGATTCTGTAAGTCATACAAACATGCATCTGCTGTAGGGATGGCAACAGAAATGAAAGCCACCTCTTTTTACCTTCATCTATTTCTGTGCTGTACAGAAAATAACAGAGTCTTGAAGTATCACTATAATCAACAAAAAAACCCCCTTGTCTTATCTTGTCATGAACTTCAAGGTCCTTGTGTATTTGGCCTTGAAGATGAAAATCTATTTAACTGCATCGTTTTACTATCATTAATTGATGATAGATTTTCAGAGTAAGCTTTCATCATAAACAGACCCAAAATAGATCTTTGTTCAGGGTAGGATACTGTACATGGAATCTGGGGAAGAATTAAAGTGAGTTTGTGTTTTGATGATAGTGGTCTCACAAAAATAGACAGGTCTAAACAAAAAAAAAATGTTGGCATGCTCACAGAGAGTATAGGCTCAGGGCAGGGACATGTGGGAGTTTACTATTACTGGCAATGGAATTTCTAACCTCTGAAACAGGTCATGACTAAATGCATGTGTTTAATAGGAAATGAATCTTGCAGACTTTGGAAAACTGATTATCTTCTGTGCACCACAGTGACCATTCAAAGCAAGACGTCTCATGCCTTGGCTTAGAACTGAGTCTAGCATCCTGGAGTAGAAAGATTCCCACTGACCTTCCAGGTATTGAATCAAGTTCTGAGAAAACTGAAAATCAGATCCAAGCTGGTACTGGCAGGTGAGAGAACAGTGGCTTTGGTAGGTGGGGACTGTCTGTTTGGGTTTTCCTGATGTAAACTCTGCTTTTAACAAATATAACTAATTATGTTTAATATCTGTAGGCAGAAATTTATTTTTTATTCTATGTTAATTAAGCATGTGAACTCTAGGCTCAGTGAAGCTAAACTGGGGCTTGGACAACGCTATGTTTAAGATTTATAATAATCCACATGTTTCTAAAGTTATCTTGCAGACTACTAATAATCTAATGAAAAACAATTCATATTAAGAGTAAAAATGCCAACTATTTCATTCTTAAAATAAGCTGGGCACACAAGAAATTGACAGGCCAAGAATCCACAGTTGCTTCTGAAACCATTGGCCAAAAATGTTGCCAGATCAAAGAGTTGGATTTCTAGAGCCTCCTGGTGGCTTAGAAGCAAAATAACCATTGATATTATTCATTAGTTGAACTTTGCATACAGAATCATAGAATTGTTTTTCTTGGAAAAGACCTTTAAGATCACAAAGTCTAACCATTATGAAGGCTTTTAAAACGTGAAAGCATGAATATGAGGCCAGGTTATGTCTCAGCTAAAGGTATGCAATGCACTGTCAATATTAAATCAGTCTTTACAAACCAATTCCTTGCTTATAGTAATTCTACAGTTATTTTGTCTGTATAGATTGAATGATATTCTGCAGGTTTCTTGACTTAAATACGCTCCTGGGAATAGTGTATTAGTTTACTAAATAAACCCAACATATTTGACTATTTGTAAGTATTGCATACCTAATCATGATCAATGAAGACTCTCTGAGTCAAATTCTCTGCTTAGTAACAACTATTCACTTTGGAAGAATTACTCTAGAAAAGAATTGCTCTTGTATAGGTCTGCTTAAAACACGAGTAAAGTCCACTGATTTCAGTTTCTGGGGACCAAGTGAAATCCAAGTGGCTAATTTAGCTACAATTTACCTGAAAACAGTAAATTTCACCTAGATAAACAGACTAGGTTTATGAGACCAGCCAATTTGGAGCAAAGCATAATCTAGAACAGAATTTTTGATGCTACATGAAGATGAGGCAGAGCACCACCAAGCCAACTGAGAATACAACTAAAAGCAGTTTTAGTATCATGTAACTTTGAAGAGGCACTGAAGAGTATGCTACACTGCTAGGATAAGGGAAGAACATCATCCAATGTGTTTTATGCTCCCTAAAATATTTCTCCAACAGCATGTTATTATCTTATGCCCTCCCCCCCCGGGTTTTCTTTGTTAATAAAGGTGGTCACTGGAGGAAATGGCAAGAAGAGTCACTGAGGCAACCTTTCAGTTGCATTGTGCTGCTGTAATTATACACATTGAGATGGATAACCACCTGGCTTAAGTGTTGGTAGTAGGAGGATGCTATACTCATGTTTGTCCACCTGAGTCCCCTGCTTTCAAACTAACTGACACTATATATTAAGGAGAGTGCAGGTTAGAGGGGAAAAAGAGGAAGTTGGAAGGAGAGGACTTGATTGTGACTGTTCGGCTCTGGGCTGTTGCTGAGGCATTACATTATAGAAGGAAAGAAGGGCCAAAGCGAAAGGAACTATATTGCTTGAACTATAGTCTCATCACTTCTAAGTTATGATGAAATCTCAACAACTGGAATGAGAGGAAGGAAACTACTTTGGAGGGAAATGCTATTGCATTCTTAAGCAAGGAGAAAATCAGGTGACCTCTAGAAACTTCTGTTGCTATCTTCTATCTATACTGCTATAGTTATGACTGGCATATCTTTGCAGTCACTTTTCTTCACAAAATAAACCAACAGGAATTTGCTTAATCTTTTCCCTCTTTGTTACCCAGCAATCACTTCATTCCATTTCTCATTAGCACAATTGTATTCTTGTCTGTGTTTTAACAACTAGATGCTTGTCTGATCTACTGAAAACTGCTAACATTACTCTGTGTCCATCACCATAATATAGTATAAATAAAAGTTACAGTGGACATGGGTTAAAATTTGAGAGGCCAAATATTTGCCAATCTAGTTGTGCCATCAGAGTAGACAAAATAACAGTTTCCAAATTAAGTGGATCTTTCAAATGTGGATGCTGTACAAACTGTAGAAGACAATTTCACTCTACATCAGAGGATAAATACAATCACCTGGGAGAAATTTATCAAAGACTACTCTTCTACAAAGCTTATGATCTTGGCTGCAGCATCCGTGATTTGATATCCTGGTGCAGATACATTATAATAAATTTTTGAAAGAAATACTTAATGGGCTATTGAGTCTGAAAAGTATTCAGTTCCCAAAAGAGGAAATCACTATTGCAAGATTGATCAGGTGATTTTGCCTTGCTGAGCTTCCTACCTGGTTTTATTCTTTCCTTGTGAGCATTGTCCTTTTAAAGTATTTGTAGGGATCACAGAGGAAAACTTATTTGTGATCAAAATGTTGTTTTGCATATCATCAGAAAAAGTGTTGCATTCCATGAATAGACATTGTACAAATATTAACTCTTTTTAACATTCATAAGGCCATTTTCCAGATCATTTCGTATTAGCAGTCAAGCCAAATTCAGGATTGAAGTTAAAAAAGTACAACTCTTACAAACCTTCATGGTTTTTAATTGATCATAGGAATGTCTCTTAAGAACCTTCCAGATTTAGCTTAAATAGCCAAAGTCATTCTGTACATTCTTGCTTTAGTGTCTCCTTCTGTAGAGTTTCATATTTGCCACAAGAAATTTTGTAAATATGATTACAGACATGGCTAACTGTAGAGGCATATGTAATTAATTATGTAAAACTATTCCCTAGTTTTGTAAGTCTACCAGTGGGGTCTATCCAAACACACCAAAATCTACAATTAAAAAAATATTTAGTATTCAGATTGCACTGCAGACCTTAATTAAGAACACAAGCTGTGGCTTTAATTTGTATTGGGTTTGTGTGGCAAGGTTTTGGTAGTAGGGGGCTGCATGTATGGCATCTGTGAGAAGCTGCCAGAAGGTTCTGACATGTCTGATAAAGCCAATGCCAGACAACTCCAAGATGGCTGAGCCCATCAGCACTTGTGGTAGCACCTCTGGGATGATGTAGTTAAGCAGGGGAAAAAAACCCTCTGTGCAACATGAAGAGCAATTACAGTCCAAGAGATGAGTGAGAATACGTGAGAGGAAAAGCTCTGCAGTCACCCAGATCAGTGAAGAAGGAGGGGGAGGAGACGCTGCAGGCATCAGAGCAGAGATTCCCCTGAAGCCCTTGGAGAAGACCATGGTGAGATAGGGTGTCCTCCTGAGGCCCATGGAGGTTGATTGTGGAGCAGACATCCATCTGCAGCCCATGATGGGCCCTACACCAGAGTAGGTGGATGCCTGAAGGAGGCTGTGACCCCACAGAAAGCCCAAGCTGGAGCAAGCTCCTGGCAGGACCTGTGGTCCTGCGGAGAAAGGTTCACACAGTGGAGCAGGTTAGCTGGCAATATTTGTGACCCCACAGGGCTCCTATGCTGGAGCAGTCTGGGCCTGAAGGTACACACCCTGTGGGGAACCCACGCTGGTGCAGTTCATGAAGAACTGCAGCCCATGAGAAGGACTGACATTGGCAAAGTTCACAGAGGACTGTCTCCTGAGAGAAGGACCCCACACTGGAGCAGGGGAAGAGTGTGAGGGGTCCTCCCCCTGAGGAAGAAGGAGCAGGAGAGACAACGTGTGATGAACTGACCACAACTCCCATTCCCTGTCCTCCTGTGCTGCTCAGGGAAAAGAGAGAGAGAAAATTGTGAGTAAAGTGACGTCCAGGAAGGAGGGAGGGTGGGGGTAAAGTGTTTTTAAGATTTGTTTTTATTTCTTATTACTCAACTCTGATTTAATTTGTAATAAATTAAATTAATTTTCCCAAGTTAGGTCTGGTTTGTCCATGATGGTAGTTGATGAGTGATCTCTACCCACTTTTGTTATATTTTCTCTCCCCTGTCCAGCTGAGGAGGAGAGTGACAGACCACCTTTGGTGCACACCCTGCATCCAGCCAGGATCAACCTACCACATAATTATATAATTTTCTTCTCAAGTAAAATAAGTACAAATATAGAGGCATAGGCAAGGCCAGAAGAAAAGCCATGGACCTGTGTTTCTGTGTGGGCATAGAGCTACGGCCCTGTTTTGTTTACATACCACAGGACCTGGTCTTCCAGTGAGTCCCATGGGACCAGGAGGACCTCTCATGGCAATCTGAGAAAATAAACAGAACAAAACAACAGGTATGAAGAAAAAGCTGCCAACCAGCATATCAATTCTATATTAATACAACGTCATAATGCTTTAGCAAATAGCCTTCATCATTAACTCAGATCTCAGTAAGGATAGCTACTGTGATGAGATGATGCTTAGAGCTCTTTACTTCACATACTGTATGATATAAACTGGAAATTTTTTTGGAGCCTCCCTTGTGGCAGTTTTGTTTGCAAGCTTCTTGTGCTTACCCTGGCTTGCTGAAGAATAGCTTGAGCTTGAGCTTCCTGAGCAGAGATTGTTGGGCCCTTCTCACCATCTCCACCAAAGCGGAACTGCAAGTATCCAAAGAAAATGATTCAGTATTTATCAAATTAAAACAATCCCTGTTATTTTCTGCAACTGTGTAGTGTAAACTGCTTCAGAGACACAGGGTCTTACTCATTAAGTCATTCTACTAACTTCAGAAGACTGCCGCATCAGGACCACTGGATCCAGCATGAATATTATTAAATCACTGGTAATAGTTTAGAACTGAAGTGCAAATCTAATTCTTTATAAGCAAACATTTTCTTGATTTCATAGGAATTTCTTTTTCATTTTGGTTGGTTGCTTGTGTCAAAAAGGCCAAAATAGATGAGCTATCTGAAAAACCTCATTAAAAATATGGATCAAAATGAATTAATTTTCTGTACATTGGTAGCTACCTCCAGAAAAGCACAATTCAATTTAAAGCAGACTTCAGTTTGATGAATGTTTGGTATCTAAACTGAGACAGTTTTGTGTCATTAATGACAAATTCAAGATAAATTACAGGGTAAAGTTTAAGTACTCATAGCTGCACTGTTGGACTGTTACTGCTCATGAAACTGCTAGCAGTAGTTTTGCAATGTTTCAGAGACACTAGGCTGCAACAGGAAGCATAGATTTCCAAAGGTATAACATAGGTACACTGGATATCAGGGCCATGAATCTTTTACTGCTCAGAACCGTTCATTCAGTTTCCCTACACCCAGAGCTGGCATGGTAACTAAGGTCTTTCTCCTGCAGTCATGGAAGGATTTTTCTAAAGTGATGGAAAACCTACTGCTTTAAGCCCCCACAGATGAACACCTGAATTTTCCCAAAATGAGAACTACCAAGTCTCCGAATCAGGTGGATTACAGGCATCTGCATAATGTTGAATTAACCACATTTTCAAAATATTTTTCCAAGCAAAAGTGCCTAAATTCATTGTCTTGCATACATTGAAAAGGTGTACCCATTTTTTATGAATTCAAGCCCCATGTGTGATGAAGAAGAGCCACACATCCCACAAGTGTCTCCTACATGTTACTTGGTGTCTTGAATATATCACCGTGACAAGACAGTCTGCCAAATTTGGCAAGATTTTTCCAAAGTTACTAATAGGTTAAGTACTAGTCCACACTTACTATGTTTAATGGAGCAAACTAATAGAGCAATTACAGAGAGGAAGAATTATTTTGGAATAATCCCCCTGAGGAGTAGTGGCATTTTTCCATCAATTATTGGTAAACAAATATTTCTGTTACACAGACAGCTGCAATAACAGAACTTGGTGCAAGCACGAGGTCAACATCAGCTTATTTTTATAAACTTCCATTGATTATTTCATAAATAGAAAATCAACTTTACAAAATCATCCTTTCCATATTGATATTGATGGAGTCCTGCCTTCTGTACCAGAACTGCAGCTACAGCTCGGAGACATTTTACTTTGCTTTACTTACAAAAGATAGTGCCCCTTCATTTAAAGTTGGTTTCTCAGTTCTCTGAGATGCTAGTACTCAACAGAGATTTCAGGTACAGACACACACTTAGGATTAATCAATTCCATGCATACAGTACTTTTCATATCACAAAGCTGCAAGATACTTTAACAGCTTTGGGTTTGTTCCTCCACCTGCTAAAACAGATGGTGTTTTGCTTTGACTCCAGTGGGAGCAGAGCTGGCTCTCTGCATATATTCCTACTCAAAAGATCCACTGACTCTTCAAAGAGGACACTGAAGTCCAATTTTAAGCATAGAATGCTTAAAATTCTCCATGTCAAGGAGACTTGAAAGCACCCACGCCTGCTGGGAGTTTGCAACAGCAAACTCCTTGTTTAGGACATATAGCAGCAAATAACAGTTACTGTTCAAAATATAAGGAGGATTTTAGTGAGTGTAATACATTCATGTAGGTTCCAATCTGGCAGTCATGCAGGAACTAAAGCATATGGTTTGTTTGAGAGGAAAAAAGGCACCGTATGATCTTCAAATGCTTGCAACATACAAGAAACTCTGCATCATTTCTCATTCCAAAGACAAGAAAAGGAAAACACCTATGTATTTCTTGAAAAACAGTTCCTCTTTTTGGAAGCTGGCTACCCTGTAATCATAATGCAACTTACCGGCAACATTAACATGGTACCTGGGGGACCTGCTAAACCATCAGCACCAGGGAGACCAGGGCGACCAGGTGGACCCTAAGAGAACAAAGGGATGAGAACAAAAAGATATTTAGATAAGATAAACTTTTTGTGTCACTCATATGTTTGTACTCCTAATGACACACTTGGAGGTTTAATAAGCTCTTTGCATATGGTTTAGGAATGTTATTCATTATAAGTGAGGCAATTAAAGAATTGAGTTTCAGGAAGACGTTCAGCAGTAGGGAAGAAAGCTATTTTCTTCAATTATTTTACTTACAAATTATATTAAAAATGGAGTAGAGTACCTAATTACAGAGGCTCTGCTCATAATTTTGTAGATTACTAATACACTTTACATATAATACTAAATTGAGAATTATTACCAATTCGGATGTAAAAGTATCAAATAAAATGTTATGATTGCTTAAAAGAGCCATTACATATACAGACAATTTCAAGTTCAGGTTCAAAAATAAAAAAATAACTACATGCACCTGCAAAGCACCCCAAGAATCTTCACTCTGACCTGCAGTGTCTTTTATGTACTTTTATCATATGAGTCTTTGTGAAGATTAGTATCGAAAGATTCAATTATAAAATTAGACTACTGAAGATTAGATTATTTTTCACTTTCTTCCACTGCACCATTGTAAACGAGTGACATCCCTACAGTAAATAAAAGTGGGACACTATTGGTCCTCTCCAGAAAGCTATGTTCATTCATTTCTCAATTGTCTTATATCCATTATTAGGATTAGAAAGATAGAATATGAAAAGCTGAAGCCCTATAGACAACTAAAAAAAATTGTGGATTTCTCAACTTACTATATACTGTTCTATATTTCTGTGCTTAAACAACATTTTCAACTGTTCTAGGTATTAATGTGAGCGTTTCAAAATTAATCAATGTGCTTTTCCTGAGTGTTAATTTTCTCACAATACGACTTTTTAAAATTTTTAAACAAAAATAAAAAGTAGCCAGAATAGTTAGAGCAAGAGTCTTTATTAATATATACTGATTGTTGTTTAAGTAAAAACCCAACCTTTTCCACATATGTCTAGAATTTAAATTTATACACATTATTTCATTAGAACGATATCTGACAGCAAAATCTTGTTGCAGAAATCTGTATTATTCTTATGAGTTGGGTAAGTCGTTTCTACAACTGTTTCCTTGTGTAGTGTGTCCTTTTTAATATAAAACATTTTGTCTGTTCCATGACACACATGTGACATGTTTAGTTGAGTCTTTCTTTATGATTGAGTAGTTAAAAACCCCTAGTATTATGAGTCATCGTTCCATTACAAATTGTTACAATTCCTATTTTATAAGCTTAAATTCCAAAATATATTACTTAGTTAATCTACAGGAAATAAATCTGAATGAAGTGTGGATGCTAACTTACTATCAAGGTGAAGCATTGTTGGGATTTTAATACTATCTCATTATTCAGTGAAACAACAGCATCTACTCAACATCATCTATCAAATCATCAAATAAAGCATGAACATGGTAGATTTGTCAGTAAACTATCACTCATAAAACTCAGAAAAGTAATTTTTGTAGCATGTTTTCTTCATGTAAATATATTTAGGCTGTTTCAAAATCATGTTAGTTGTGGCAGTAAGAAAAAAGCTTGTGCGAACATGTCAGATGAAAATAATAGCTTAAATTTCAATTATATTACTAGATCATCCTGTATTTTATTTACTATGACCAATAAATTCTGCATAGACAGTCTAAATACTATCCATCACTTTTGATATTTCCATGTGTATTTTGATTCTGCAGAGCTTGTTTTTCTATCTCTACATGTTGGTGACAGATAAAGTCATACTGATGTCTTTAAAATGCATACATATCCACATGAAATGTCTGTACCTATTGCTTATTACATTTTAAAATAATTCACATTAAAACAGGGAAATATAGGCAAAAAGGAACTTTTTTCCCTGCATTTACAGTACATACTTCTATCCACTACAAAAATGTTTGTCTAGATTCTCAGTCATTTTGCTCAGCTGAATAAAACAGCCTCAGTTCCAGTGAAGTTGCTTAATCAGTAGGTATATATTTCAGATCTGGATCTAACCCACTTAACTCTTGCAGCAATTAGTGCAAGACGTACCATGAATAGCCAGGATAATATGTATGTTGACTTACCCTTTCACCAGGGTCACCTGGAGGACCAACAGGACCTTGTAGACCTGGGGGACCTGTAAGACCCTATGGAAAATGAATGGCATTATTATGCTGAATGATGACTTGCAGCAGTTTTGAACTTTTTTTTCCTCTGGACAGTTACGTTCAATACACATTTGGAAAACAATTATTTATAAGGTGGCTTTTTTGTTTTTCTTACAAAGATTTATAGTTATCACTCAAATGTTTGACTTTCCTGTGCACTCAGCTTGTAGCATGCTGTCACTGCAAATACTGAAGACGACCATTTATTACTCCCTTCTAAAGACACTAAGTCCAATATACTATTTCGAAACTGTTATAAAAACAGTATTAATTGTTTTAAGTCATTAATACCAAAGCACAGTGGATAAATAATCAAAGGCAATAAAAGCAAATTGTGATTAATCTACTTACAGCAGGTCCTCTTGGTCCCGGTGGTCCTTCAATGAGCATACCCTAGAAGGGATGAAAACAGTTACTAAATTGTGATATATGGAATATGTCTTTAGATGAACTAATGAAGTTTATGTTTCTTAGTGTTTTGATAAACCTTTCTGGGGCTCTTCTCTCCAGTTACTAGAATTGGGAGTCTGAATTGCTGTGTGGCTTTAAAAGTGAGAGAAACTTCTAGGCTAGTAGGATCTCATAGTACTTGATCATATTTTTCTATTTTTCAAAATGCTGTTAAAGAATTTGCTGTGCATAGCTCTGGCTATTTCTATGTTGCAGGTCCTACAGAACTGCCTCGATACTAGTTCAAGTTCTGGGTCACAGTAATATTTATGAATACATGTTCTTCACTTGTACTTGGCTTTCCACAGGAAGGAGGACTGGACAAACAGGCTTGAAGCTGGCTGCAGTGAACTTCTGTGAGCTTGGAGATTGGCAGTGGATGTAAAATAAAACATTATATCCATCAGTATTAGGCATGTAAATTAAATCTATCTTACAAATGTTTAAAACACCCATGTATTTTATGAGAGAACATACAGTAAGCTTCTTCACAGATCCTGACTGAGAGATAACAATTTTGACTTTTCATTATTGTGGTCCTTTAACTTTGGTAATCAGTAACAACTAATCACTAATCCTGGGATAGGAATATAGAATTCAAAGGGAGTTTTCGGATCAGTTAATCTTTTGTATAACTGAAAGAGAAGGCTGAACAAGCTACTGCCTGTTACCACTTTTACACTGTGCACACTGCACATAATTGTTTCAGAGATCACAGATAAGGTTACTGTCATCCTATTATGAAAAACATGGTTTGATATTGATGTATAAAGAGTGTACATATGTTAGAGAGTGCTAAAAATAAAAAACCAAAACCTCCCCCACATCCGTACTTACAGGTTCAATCACAGCTGGTTCTCCTTTTTGGCCTTTTTCTCCATAAGCCCCATGTCCAGTCACCTGGCCAGTAAAAACAGCCCCAAATATAAAAATAAGAGACACTCTAAGGACTTAGTACAACAAAGAACTGCAGTAACCTGTAACTGAAAGTTAAAGCTGGAACTGATCTGTGCTATGAAACTCCACAAATTATACAAACTATATCAATCAATAATATTGAATACATTGGGAATGGAAAATGCAAAAACTGCATGCATACTTTTCAAGTTACTGGATATTGTACATTTGTAGTTTTCCAATTAAATGAAATGGTTTGCATCCCATAGTTTGGTTTGCATTAGGACTTTGAACTAAGAATCTAAAACTTCTGTGTGCAAGTCTCAGAGTTATTTCTTTTCTTATTTGAATGGACATATTCTTGCAATTAACAATGATTCTTCATGGCTTTCTGAGTTTAGCAAGTCTAAAGTACACTGGAAAGAAAGATGTCTTGGTCCGATATGGACAGCATCCTCCAAACTCCTAATTTCATACATTAGACATCCACAACACGTAAATTAGCCTGAGAATCATAGAATCTTAGGGGTTGGAAGGGACCTCAAGAGATCATCGGGTCCAACCCCCCTGCCAAAGCAGGCTCCCTAGGACATATCACTCAGATAGGTGTCCAGACGGGTCTTGAATATCTCCAGAGAAGGAGACTCCACCACCTCCCTGGGCAGCCTATTCCACTGCTCTGTCACCCTCACTGTGAAAAAGTTCTTCCCCATGTTGGTGTGGAACTTCCTGTGCTCCAGCTTACAGCCATTGCCCCTTGTCCTGTCCCCACAGACCACTGAAAAGGGGCTGGCCAATTCCCCCTGCATCCCCTGCTTAAGATAATTATAGACTTTAATTAGGTCCCCCCTTAGTCTTCTCTTCTCAAGGCTGAAGAGTCCCAACTTACTCAGCCTATCCTCATAGGGGAGATGCTCCAGGCCCCTAATCATCTTCGTAGCCCTTCTTTGGACTCTCTCCAGGAGATCCCTGTCCTTTTTAAACCAAGGAGCCCAGAACTGGACACAATACTCCAGGTGGGGCCTGACCAGGGCAGAGTAGAGGGGGGGAGGATCACCTCCTTTGACCTGCTGGCTACACTCCTCCGGATGCACCCCAGGATCCCCTTGGCTCTCTTGGCCACCATGGCACACTGCTGGCTCATGGCCAACTTGTCATCTACCAGGACCCCCAGGTCCTTCACCACAGAGCTCTTCTCCAGCAGAGAAGACTATGTGACTTCAAGGCATAAATGGGAAAGGAGTTAAGTGGTGTTGTAAACATTGAATAGTATTTCTTGGCCTGCCAGTTATGCTTCCTAACTAGATGAATTAGCATTAACTACAAAATTCTTTTAGGATCAGCTCTATGGGAAGTTTTAGGTTCAGGATTAAGATAAAAGAAGTACCTAAACAAAAGGCTAATAATATGCTAATGGCATAATGCAGATATATTCAAATTTAAATCAAAGAAAAAGAAACTTCTCTTTTTTTAAACACAGAGATAGGTGTTTTTCTTCAGAAGTAACTCTCTTGATTGCAAACCAGATTAAATTTAGCTCTGATCAGGTAAAAAAATCAAAATGTTCTTCCTTTTTTTTTCTCTTTTTTTAATAATTTCAGTAGAGCTATTCCACATTCCCACAAAAAGAGCTGGGGATTTGAAAATGTGCAGGATAACATTACTGTATTATGAAATATTTTGGAAAGTAAAAACAAGATACAGATTTGTGTCTTGTGCATTTTGTATTGATTTAAAAAGGCACAGACCTCACTAGTAACAATGCAATAGATATAGATAAATAAATTTTATTATATTATTGAAAATTCATTGTAAAAAAAAAATCACATCAGGTCTCCATCTTTGGAACTATTGCCCTTTTTGTAAAAGTTTCCAGGTGCTACGTACTTTTCATCTTGCTTTTTTTAATCAAAGGCTTGTTCCAAATCCATCCATATGGCAAAGGAAAATTATATGATATACCTGGTCCGAGACTTGTAATAAAGTTGGGACAGGTCAGAGTCTGGGTTCTAATTCAATCTTCCTGACTTCATCAGTTTTTTAGCAAGGCATTTTAAGTAGAAATTTACACCAGGGGATAGAAGTCTACAGAGTCAGTTGCTTAATGCAGGCACAAATGGTGCCTTATGGGCTCTTTGCCTTGCAGATAATCTGACCTTTCCTATGTCATTCTGCCAGTGTCCCCATCTGTGCTCCAAGGAAAAAAGTGAGTTTGTATCACATTGCATAGATAGGGATCATTAAAAAATACAATGACCCGAACAGGGTTTAGAAAGGAGTGATAAATAAAATACCAAAGTATAGGTTTCAAGGTTGGCAGAGAAAAGCAACCTCACAGTGTTTGTTGTTATTTCTTGGATCCTCTGTAAACTGAAGTTTAGAGTTTGTGAGGAGAAAATAAAGGTAGGACTGAGCAAATACTCGAAAAAAAAATATCCCCTTTCCTACTATATCCAGGGCCTTCCCAATTAAAAATCCAAGTGGGAATTAATTTTGTTTCCAGTCTGTCATATTAGTTTTCTTTGCAGCTTCCACAGTCTGGTAAACTGGTAAACGAGGATCTTGGCACAACTAAAGGAAAATTAAAGCCTTGCTGTTAAGCCTGTGGTTAAGTCAGAGGGAAAGAAAGAACTATAAAACACACAAAAAAGAGCATGATTCACAGGATCCACCATGTCATCCTATCTTCCTTTATATACACTGAGCTGTTAAATCACTCCTGCAAGATTGTAAATCTGTCACTATTGACTAAGCTTATTTTCATGAAAGAGTTCAGACCTTCACCTTCTCGCTCATGAATTTTCTTCTTGCAAAGTAACAGAAGCCAAAGGATTCTAGACACTTACAAGCATTTCAACTTCCTAGGGTAATCATATAAAAATATTAATCACAGTACTTGCACCTGCATTAGAACTTACATTCTTTCCAGCTTTAGCTCTAGGTTAGAAAGATTTTCAAAACCTGTTAATTTTATCAGCTATTTTTGGAATTCTACCTCTTCTTTACTTTCCTTCCCATCTTCAACCCTCCCTTACTCCCTTTACCAAGAGAGACAACCCCCCTGTATTTAATAAAAATAAAAAAGCTCAGGATTACTAAAACAAGACAGGCTTGATCCAAATCCTATGAAAAATAAGAATATATCTAATATGTACAAGGACCTCTGTATCAGGCTCTGTGCAGTTCTGAGATTGAGTAACTATAAAAGAATTGCTACATTAAATTATTCTGCAGCGTGTCTTCAGTCAACTTACGCTCGTTTCTGTGATATCGGTCTCTGCAGGAACACCTGGACCAAACTCCTCATTAGTGGAATCAGTTGGTTTCTCTTCATATTCTTTATATTCATAAAAATCATATTCGCCTAAATCTCCATCTACCAGCAGATCAGATTCACTGAGGTCTACTCCTCTGTTTCCATATTCAGTTTCCTCATTTTTTTTATCATAATCCTCTCCAGTTATGTATTCTTCAGCAAATACTTCTTCAACAGGATTTTGCTATTCAGATCAGTAGCAAAGATTTGGGAATAGGAGGAATAAGTGAGTTATTGTTAGTAAAGCAATGTAAGCATATGCTGATTCACCATGACGACTTGTCAAAAAAAGAAAGAACAGCAGAATTACAGCATACTGTCTTTTAATTAGAGTCTGAAGGAATGGAAGTCCAGCCTTTCAGAGTAATTAAAAGATCTTTGTATAAGTCGTACAAAGACATAACGCTTTGATAGGCTTTTTTAAATTTTAAAAACCATTTAATTCAATATATCCAGTACACTATTTGTACTGCTTGCTTAATGTTACTTTAGTGCCAAATATAGCTAAATTTCCCTGCTTGGTTTCACGTTTACAAGCACTCATGAATGAACGCATGAACCGCAATGAGCAGTGAACACATTACAGTAACAAGGAACCACATGCGTCACTTTCGTTAAAATCCAGCCTTCAGTATTTGGTGTCTATAAATACCAGTGGTGAGCTAGATGTTTCAAACCCTTTTCTCAATGATTTTGCAGTGTTTTTATCACTCAAAAAGTCATGGTTCATGTCTGTCATGGCAATTTATGGGGTTGGTTTTTTTGCTGATTCAAATTCCACCAGCAAAACTCAGATTAATTTTAACATTTCTGAAATCTAAGCTTTCATTTTGATGTAAACCGTCAGACCAAGCAACCATCTCACAAGCACCAAAGCAGCTTAAAAGAATGCTGTATGAATGCTATATTTGAGGTGTACAAAACCATTTGTAAAAAAAAAACTCAGCCATCATTTTTCTAAAACTAGTATTAATTAATAGGCAGACACATTAATTAACACTGGTTTTAGGTGTAGATCTTAACAGAATAATGTTTAGGCTTGTCATTGTGGCTTTCTAAAAAAGCAAATTCTAACATAAGTAAAAATATTAATTTTATCTTTTTTGACAATTCAAAATACAATGTTTCATAGAACTCAGTGAAAAGCAAACAATTTGGTTGTGTTAGCTGAAGAACTAAAAGGAAATGATGGCTTCTGATTCAATATGCTGCTATGGTTGCAGCCATTCTTTGTCTTGTGTTAGGCTCATTTTTACAATGCATCTTAAAAGTTACAGGAAAAATGAGAAATTTAACTGCTTCTTAGATTAGGAATATGTCTAGTATTTAACCCAGGTTATACTAGGCATAGCTTCATTCACATCCACACTGAATGCCACAACCCGGCATTCCCACAGCATATATCATGGAATGATTCCCAGAACCATGAACTCTGCAATCTACAGATTCAGCAGATCTCTACAGAATTATTGGGAGTTCTGCCCAAGAAAACAGTAGGTTTTGATACTGGCTGAGAAAGCATAAAATTGGATTAATTGCTGTTACATATAGATATGTATATTTACATAGACATACATTCACCCTTCTAAAATGTTTGTGCTTTTTCAATTGTAGACACCCAGTATACAAATCCTTATTACCTCATTTGCTTCAGTAGCTCTGGAGGGAGCTTCTGTCTGGGGCCCATAGTAATTTTCAGCTATGCTATACTCTTGAAATCCATCAACAAAGTTCGCCTAGTATTAAAGAAAAGAAAAGGTACATTACTAAGAAAAAATTCTGTAGGAAAAATTCAAGAGGTATCACTTTTATTCAGGTTATAGTATTAGCCAAATATATTCATCTAATGGGGTTAGGTATATTTTTTTCTTATTATCACAGATCTTCCAGTCTTGGCCTGAGAAAGATCTTGATTATTTCTTGGCTACCTTTACCCCTAGTTTGCCTTTTGTTGCTGCTTGATAACTTTTCTTCTTCTTGGATGCATATATTTGAGATTTTTTTGTTGTGGCCTTTTGGGGTTTGTCCTTTGAGCTAGTGGCCACTGTCCTCTTCTTCTTTTTGACGATGGTTTTCTTTTTCTGCAAACGTTACGAAAGATGGAATGGGAAAACATAAATAAAATGAAAAGAAATCTGAGAGAGCATGAATGAAAGCAGGGCAACCGAATGTGAGATGAATGCTGTCAGCCGCGAGACCTGCCATCTCTAACTGAAAGCAAGTGGTGCGGTTAGAGAGTAAAGAAATGAGTGATAGGAAAACATTAAGCTTATATACAGAAGACACAATTTGACAAACCATGTGGTAGGAGACAGCTGGACACCACACAACAAACAGATCAGATTGTTACCTCTGTTTGTGCTACTGTCTCTTCGAACAATGGGGGTCCCTCTGTTACAGAATCAGTTTCTTTATAATCTGCATCCCCATACTCATAGTCATACTCGATAAAATCTTCTGGTGTGTACTACATTGCAAATGGAAAAAATATCAGGCATTCTCATGTTAGTGGTAGCAAACTACATGAGCAATATTGGAAAGCATCTTAACCTTTACTTGAGAAAATTAAGATAGCATGAACAATTCAATACAGTTATTAACTTGGGTGGAAAAAATACAACACCTTATTTCTTTCAAAGCACAATACAAAAGTAATAAAAAAAGCAAATAGTAGTGTCAGGAAAATACTCTCCTTTATTGGACTGCACAGAAGAATCAACTATAATTTGGATTACTGGGAGCACCAACTGACCTTTGTGAAATTATTTTTGTAATCTTTAAACTGCAAATAATGCCTCTCTTTACCTACACTCTTATAGCTGTGTTTTTGTCAGGTGATCAGAAGAGCAGAGATGCCAATATCTGACATGAGTAGGGTACATAATTTCAGCTAGAGGAAAAAGGCCACAACTCACAAATAACCACGGCTATTCTCCTCCTGTTTGCTCTAGAGTTCTCAAAACCAGGGTAGCTCCATGGTACACATTGCTTAAGCAAACACTTCACTGGTATAATTTCATTTAAAGGTCAGATCTTCAGCTGCTGTAAAGAGTGCTATATAATAACTTGTATTGAATGAGGATTTGGCCCACAAATCCTTCACAAGAGAAAATGTGTTTAGAATTGGCTTGTGTAATGTTGTGAACGTGCTCTAGGAAGCCAGGAATTCCTGAGCTGTGCCATGAAGATACTGGTCTAGATATGTGCACCAAGTACTACTCATCATTGGTGAGAAGGGCAGCTTTAATCTTACCACACCTGTCACGCTTGAAGCTACAGGAACTAGTTGGTCCTGTACATTAAAGCAGTCTCATGGCTGCTACCAATACTCTTTATTTCCTTAGTAAGCCAATGGAAGGTGCCATTGTGGCCAGAATCTGGCCAAGTGCCTGCTTTCCCTTGTTTAGGAGTAAGTATTCTAATATGCCTCATGTGAGCTAGGCAATTCTGAAACCTCCTCTCTCCTGTTATAAGTAGCATTGTTTGTAAAACGAAGACATCATCTGCTTATTTCATTAGATTGCTGAGATTAGTACAATACATTTCCAAATTATTCTAAGCATTCATAGAAGTCACACGTGTCATCAGCATCAGAAAGATATTGACATTTTAGAAGAAATTATAGATGATAAAACAGATCTCCATATTCCAAAATAGATGCTTCCACATGACCAAAGTACTGGTTTTACTCTTTTCTCTGGCAAAGTCTTTTGACACCCATTCACATATAACTTGATTAGTCATCAGATTGATGAACATGTAGAAAGCATGTAACATACTTTTCAGAATTGCCCAAATCTATATTAGTAATAAAACTTCAAATAGCACTTAAATAGCAAAATATTTATTATTTTAGATGGAGGATATCCTCTCTGTAAATTATATTAGTATTTTATATTTGCCTGTTATGTAAAGCAAGCAATGCTTTGATTTTGTCAGTGGTATCACTGGCATTAGAGAAATAAGTTGATTCTATTCATACATTTCAAAACCAGCAGCTTTTTAGACTTAAATCTGATAAGTAATACGTGATTATCTTTTCCCTGTTCAGTAACCTAAGATTTAGTCCTAGTCAGGTGCAGTCAATGAACCGTATTTGCCTTGTAAATGGTATTATCCAAGGGCCTCAAGGGCAGTGACAATACATTTTTACAGGTGTGTAAATGTACAAAAACAAGTTTTCTGGCTTGTGCAGTTCTGGAAATGCAACCCAGTGCAAGTAGTTCCTAGTGAAGTATGCCACTGACATGCAGGAAAACCACAGGGACAAGTTTCTAGACCATATAAAGTAAAGAAGAGAAATAACCACACAGACAATAGCAGCCTTTTTGAAATAGTTACAGAATAGCAATTACATTGCTGTATTTCTTTGGATGTGTTGCTTATCTTCTCTCAGTAAGTCTATAAACTACACTGATCTACAAGAAAAAAAAAAGTCTTTAGTGGAATAAAACCTTTCAAAGCAATTTTGCCCTACAAATGACAACCTGTCACATACTTTTAAATGCTTCCTCAGCCAAACAACATGAATCAAAT
>VZTU01032121.1:0-16874 GCA_013400835.1 Zapornia atra | reverse complement strand
AAGGGATACGTGGAGAAACATTTTGGAGAGAATTAATTACTGCTTCATTAGCTGGATTTAAATTTAAATATGCTGTTAGGAGTTTGTTTTTGTAACTTCCAGACACAAATTCCTCTTCAGAAGCATTGTAGACCTATTCTGAAACTGGATGCATTCATTCCAGCAATCATTTTGAGTAATTAGCAATTATAATACAACTCTGGATTGCTCAGTATTACAACTGTTTTTCAAATCTCAGTAGTATGGCTTCCCTCAAGGTAAGCTGAATGGCTGGGCTGCGTTGTGCCAACTATGCAACTAATAAAATTACAACAGTAGGTTACAAAAAGTTCTTCAGAGGCCACAAACTAAGCTGAAAAGTTGACTGGGGAAAAAAAAAAGAAGAAGGAAAGGAAAAATATCTGTGCCAAGTATGTTAGTATTAAAAAAGAAAGTGGTGAATAAATTGGTATTTATGCTAAGATCTGCCAGAGGCATAGTTTGGAAAGCCAGACATTTATGAATGAGAACTAGAAAACACTCATACAAAAAAGTATGAGTATGTGGAGAGATCTATTGCATCATGCATAATCACACAGAAAATACTTTCCCTTGGGGTATTGTGCTGCACTCATTTCTATTAAAGAAAATGAACGTTTCTTGACATACACAAAATATGATCACAAACACAGCGGTCCATCCAGGTTGCAATGATATGCAGGCACACAGACAAAAAGAAAAGGAATGGATCAGAAGTGGAGAATGCCAGTTTCCATGCTGGAATCCGATTACTGCCAAGCAAGTGAAGATCTCCATGGACATTTTTTCTTCCTTTTAAAGAGCATGGTATCAGAGGGATATTACAGAAATTCTTGAACTTACAAGTCAGGACATGTGGCTACCAAGCTGAAACCACATTCAAATAGTTTCTAAAGGCAGTACTTCATTGTCACCCTGCTACAAGGGGGACAAGGGGGAATATGCAGTAGTTGCAAACTTCTAGCATAGAAAGACCTTATTCTTAGCAATCCACCCTTTCTGGAAGTTTCTTTCTGAAAGACCAGCAGCCCTAGTCTTTCACACCAGCCAATAACCAGGGAGAATGTTTTGCACTGTACTGCACAGGTCCTGTTGCAACTAGTGAAAATTTAGATGCAAAATCTTCCAGGTGTATTTCCTGAGGCACAATCTGTCCCGATGGAGAAATGCATCTCTATACCCCTAACTAGTGTAAAGATGTGATTTACTCCACAGCATTATTTTATCATCACAACCTGATAAAGGCTATTCACCACTTATAAGATGAGGCAACAGGACTGGTGAAGGACTAGCCAGTTAAATGAGAACTAAATTGACAAACAATAGAAACAGATTTAACAGAGTGAATAATGGCGCTTTAGTCACCTGCTATGAAGCTGACAACTCACACTTACCCTGCCATTAACAGTCAAGATTGGGTATGTGGCCCACATCCCCTCTTTTTCTGGAGCAATACAACTACATGGTCACCTTTATCAGATGACCAGAGACAGAGGTATGACCCACTCTATTTGAGGTTTCAACAAACCTTGAGAAAAGTGCCCGAGTGTAAAAGCCATGCTATTTCAGGCCTTGCTATTAGTTCACAAAACTTGGGGAGTTCATAGAAATCTGTCATGGTTGCACTGGTAATCAAAGGAAAGAAAACAAATAAGACTCCTGAATACATAAAAGAAAGCCTCTAGAATTTCAAAATTAATTAATGCAAATGGAAAAGAATCTTTGGCGACTTTCTAAATTTAATCAAGACTACCAGAACCAGCAAGAAATCAAAGCAGGAATGAAAGCAAGTATGACAGAGATAAAGAGTGTGGTTGAAGAGAGCATAACTTGTTTTGCTAGCGTTATACCCAAGGAAGATAGTACTGGCCAGGAATGTAGTCAGAGAATCAAGAAGCTGTAATGGGCTTTAAAGGGGCATTCAGCTTGTGGATCATTTTGATGATCCTTCTACCAGTCCAGACTTAGCAAAGGACAAAATAGCTCTACTACAGCTGTGCAACATTACTTCAGTCCTGCTCAGAAATCTGCTGATGGAAGTGTACCTAAACCCTAATACTGCTAGATAACAGGATGGTTGCAGATCTGAGACAACAAAGATGAGATCTATCAAGTGCTCATGGTAATATCAAAATACATACAACTGCATTCATTTTCCCAGTGATTTCACAAGAATATCAAAAAGACTGACTCAAAATTGTATTTTCAACTTGGGCAATAGCTGGAAAGTGGTGAGGGACTTCAGCTGAGATATGTCAGGTAACATACTTCAAATGTGAAGCAATTTTCTGTTGTTTTTCTTTCTTCTCTTGTAAGACCACCAATAGTTACAGAACAGCTATTCTTGTAATGAATATTGCATATGACTGTTTTCTTACAAATGAAAGGAAGGATAAAACCTGCTGCTTCTTGATGGGACAAAAATCTTTCCACTATGACCTCATGCTTTCTTTACCAGAGTGATTATATTACACTACCAGATCACCATGCAATTCCAATTAAAGAGATGAACTGTTTTCTTCATCAGATGAATTTTAGAAGCTCACAAGGCCTATTTCAACTGTGGAATGACTTAAATATTCTGAAGACAGCCTTACTTTAACAATGGATTCTTCTGTTAACCATACACTCAAAACCAACTCCCCATTCGAAGATGTAGATTTTAGCAATTTTTGCCTCACCTTTCCAAATTACAAGGAATGAACAATATAAAATCCAAAACCAAAGAACAGCCGTAAACTCATTTTTTCCATTGCCTAAAGATTATGCTAAATCATTTAGCAAGCTAAAGAGGCAAAGATGGCTTTGAAACATTCTAGGTCCACTAACACTGTACAAAACACGATAAAATAAGGGATGTAAAGCAAAGTGAGTTTTAAAGAACAGTAAAATAAATAAATAATTGATAGCACATGTCAATCTTAGGGAAAAAGGAGAATTAAAAGATTTAAAAGAAAGCCTCTTCTATCACATAGTCCTTCTATTGTTCACTAAAAAAAGAAAAAGCAAGGACATAAAGGAACATTAGGAACAAAATCTTCAGCTTCCAAAGACAGTCTCTGTCAAAAGGAGAACAAGACACTAAATTGCTTAAAGAAAAAGCCTATATATATCTATACAAAGAAAAAGAGATCTAGGAAGATCACTATGTTTAACACATGCTGGATTGGCTAACTACAGTTCTAAACATGACATTAAACATGAAAATAATTATCTTTCTGTATTCTTCAGAAAAACTGGTCTTTCTGATCAGTTAAAGACCTGAGAGGATGCTTGATGCCTCCAAGTTGCAAACGGCCCCCAAATTTGTCATCTTTACTTTACCAAGTTCATTTCATTAAAGGCAAATACTTCATTTCTTCAAGTTACTCATTAGTTTGGGATAGGTCCAAAATAAATGAAGCAGAGTTCCTTCAGGGAGCAATTTCTTCAGCAGAAGCCAGACAGTGTGATTTATGGGGTTGCAAAAGAATCTTCCAAAGGGAGATCTGAAAGCCTGATAGCTGCGTCCATTGAAAACCTAGACCTGATGACAGTCCAGAAAATATACTGCCTAACATCAAGGAAGACGAAGACTGTCTAGGTCTTTCCCACCTCTAATTTCTGTGAGCTGCCCAAGCATATGTGATTGAACTGGAACTGGATTTGATATATTTCCATTTATAGTCGAATAGGTTTTGAAACAAGGCAGAGGCCAGGCAATTCACAAGGTGTTTATAAGAAGAACACAGGTGCATAACTTCCTTCGGAAAAGTATTCCTGATAATTTTAAAATATAATGTAATCCCCAGATTTGAATCTTAAAAGCTAATTATACATTCAGCATTAAACAAATGCAATGATTACAAAATTCATCTTAAAGCTCAGTATAAAATCCTCTGGAAAAAAAAAAAATAGAGCCAAAAGATTAAATAAAATAAATAAAAGACCCGTAACTCCCAAAGACATATTCAGCCAAATGGCTCATTTGCCTCTATGTTCATGTATCTGAATGACTAGCACCACTGGCTCCATAGCAATTCATCCTACCTTTTAATCCTAACCTTTGATGAGGTACTATGGAGCCACTGGTGCTAATTTTTCAGATACATTGCATAGTTCACGAAGATAGCATATTGTTAATGGTCTGACTCTTCTTTTGTAAAATAGAATCATAGAATGGTTTGGGTTGGAAGGGACCCCATGGATCATAGAGCTCCAACCCCCCTGCCACAGGCAGGGCCACCAACCTCCAGGTCTGGAGCTACACAAGGTTGCCCAGGGCCCCATCCAACCTGGCCTTGAACACTTCCAGGGACAGGGCATCCACTACTTCTCTGGGCAGCCTGTTCCAGCCCCTCACCACTCTTTCTGTAAAAAACCTCCCCCTAATATCTAATCTAAACTAAATATCTAATCTAANGGATTCTTCCGACCCAAGTGCAACCCCTGACACTTGGCAGTGTTGAACCTCATTAGGTTCCCCCGGGCCCATCTTTCCAGCCTGTCACGATCCCTCTGGATGGCTTCCTTTCCTTCTGTTGTGTCAACCACATCACTCAGCTTGGTGTCGTCTGCAAACTTGCTGAGAGTGCACTCAATTCCATCGTCGATGTCATTGATAAAGATGTTAAAGAGCACCGGTCCCAAGACAGACCCCTGGGGGACACCGCTTGTCAATATCAAATACTACGATAGAAGGAAAACTATCTAGTAGAGAGAACTCACTTCTCACTCATTTCTTCTGTCTACTTCCTCCCAGTTAACTTGTTTGAGGCTCTTTGCCCTTTAGTTGGTCTGCTTTCTCTACATAAAAAACCCTCAAAAAATTGCAGGCCACAGGGAGATTTTGCATGGTAAAATGACAGTGATGCTAGACCGAAATCATGCTAATCTACTATTCCAGTTATTTTCTAAAGTGCATGGTCAGTTTGTTTTCCATTGAATTGTCTTTATCCAAAAGCTATTTGATTGGACTAGAAGTTCTGATCTAACAACCCTCTTCTGACATAAGACAATAACACACAAGACTTGATGAATATATTTCAGGATACTCCTCCCTCTTGGAACTTAGACAGAATGACTTCTCTTTGCCTGGAATGCGCTCATCAAATAATGATTTGGTTTGGTTCATTTAGGAAGCAGTCCCCCTCCCTTGCTATGTTCAAATTTGAATATTTTCTATAATCAGACACCCTTTCTTTTTCCTCCAGAAGCAATTACTGATTCAGTACAATTTTTAAAGGGACTTCTAGGCAACACCTTTATGGTGTAGTGACAACTGCCATACTCAGAAGCTATGGAGATTCATACCTAGCTATTTACAAGCAAGAACAAGGATGACTGATGCCTACTTCAACAAAAGCATTTCATGAAGGTGGAAATAAATTATAATAAACAGGAGTAAAGTGCGTGGATATTGATATAAATCTATTCCTTTCTCACGTTCAAATTTCAGACTGAATGACACTCAGGTCTGATGAAGTTGGAACAAAACACAGAAGAATAAAATAATTCTCTACAGGAATGTAACTCACATAGATCTCTATTCTAAAAGTTCAGCCTGAATTGCCCACAGAAAGCCTTACAGTTATGGCAAACAGCCAGTTTCAACAGATTTTGCAGAGCCTGTACCCAAAAGGTAGTTAAAGGTTACCTAGTTAAATAAACTTTGTTTAGACATATATCAGTTACTTGCACCCAGAAGGGAACTGATATAATTAAAATGGAAGAGGAAATACAGTACTTGGCTCCAAACCTTGTATCTTGAAGCCCATAGGTCTCTCCCACCCAACCTCCAATAGGAAGAGAGGGGTGATGGAAGAGAATGCAAGAGGTTGACCATGGTTAGGTATTGAGAATGACAGGGATAGCCAGTCGAGTAAGCCTGTAGAGAAGGGTAAAATTCAAGTTATGCCTTGCCTTTGTAGGTTGGCTAGGTCTATGTCTTTATTCACAGCTTGTTGTTTTGGTGAATCTTACTGTAAGATGCTTGATTCTTCCTGAGCTATATTTGGGGCAAACTCAGTACTTAATTCAGGGATGATGGGACCCTGCAAAGTAAAATGTAGGCACGGAAATCCTCTCTGTTGCATTGCCCAAAGTACAACATATTGGGTCTGGCTGTGCTGGCTATGTTCCCGATAGCACTGAGGATTGCCATGTATTTTTAGCTAGAAAGGTGTTGAATCTGATGCTAATGTACAAAGAAACTACAACAAGAAAAAGAAAATCTCAATGCAGCACTTAAGGTATCATTGGTAAAGACACTTTGATTACAAGTCAGTGTCCAGTAGACCTACATGAGAGCAAAGTCAAGGTCCTGAGAAAAACACAAACGTTTTAACAAGCAAATATCATATTCCTGATGTTGCATTGATGTGACATGCATCCTCAAGCTCATTTAATGGAGGATAACTACAATATATTCCATAATTTTTCCCATTTTATGGTTGGTAAGTTATTTTTAGTCTAGAGGAAGTCTCAGACCTTTCCCCCAACAAATACATAAGCAATCTTACTAGCTGGACTGGAAAGATGGCATGGGGTGGAAATGAGTACAGAAAAGGAAAGGACTCATGTAAGCTCGCACTACTATTGAAATAAATGCCAAAAAACCTACAATGGTGGGTATTTGATGGTTTGCTCCTTTGCAGAAAGAAACACTGCCTAAAGCAATGAAGATTAAGCTCAGTTAAAGAAAGTACTTTTTCCTTTAAACATCTGAGACAAATCTTTCTCTCCAGATGTTTCTTTAGTAGTCTAAAAATCATCCAACTTTTCAGAATAACTCAATTCCCAGGCTGTGAACTTGCCAGGAGACTACAAAGGTGTGCAATATCAAGAGAAACTCTACTCAGCTTCCTACCTTCAACTCCACAAATGTAACTTACTATTTCATTGACAAAAATCAACCGCTTCCTTTGTGTTTTAGTGCTGGAAACACACATTAATAAGCTCTGCAATCACATAATTTGTCTCTATCCTCTAAGTCAAGTATCAGTTTCTTATTCTGGTCTGCAATAATTCAAAGGCTCAGAGATGTAAGACCAGAAGGTAATTCTACCTAGTCACCCTGACCAACTCCTGCATACTTTCAGACTTCTTACAGTCACCCTGTAACTGAGGCAACTGAAGCAAAAATGCCATTTCCCAGGACTTTTAGAAAGGTACCTATCCTTGGTCTGCAGATATCTAGAGATAAACAATTTGGGTCATTTATTCTTTCATTCCTAAAAATGTTAATAGATCTTTTCCTAGAAATTATTTATCCTTTTCTCCCCACCACTCACTTGTCTGTAGCCAGTGTTCTCATTCTGTGACAGTTCTTTGCATACGAGAACTGAGCAATATTTCGTTTTGTCATTACAAGTCAAACACATTAAGTTTCCAGTTCTCAAAGTTACAATTATATAGCTTTTATTTCTTTCTATTTTTGCAATATTTTAGTAACCAAACACCACGATGATTGTGATGTTCCAGTATATGTTTCAGCCAACAGCATGCAGAGAAGTAATACTGCATCTCTATTTGTTCTCTGTTTGCTCTGCATTTCTTTCTGTGATTTGTATATGTGTAACCTTGCTTTTAGCTGTGTTATCATCATTTACCACTCTACAATATCATGGCTATAGAAATTTTAATAGCAACCATTTTACACTGATTTCTACATTGCTAGAATAATTCCTAAGAAACTCTACTAAAAAGTTAATTCAGTGACAGCTCTTCGTGTATAGTCATTTCTGAAAGAGCCATACTTGAATCTCTGTGTCAGGTACTATATCTTTGCCATACAATGCCTTTTTTTTTTAATGCAAATATCACATGTTGACAAATCAGCAGCTTTGAGAAGTTATCACTATAAAACTTGTAATCTCCTCAAAACATGCAGTGTGGTATTTTGAAATCATTGCTTTCCAAATAGATTGGCTGTAATTATCTTTTTATCTTTTAATGCCTTAGTTGATTTTGCAATCAACACTTGAAAAAAAAAATCATCATTGCTATCGTCTATAATTTCTTTTGGTACCTAAATAAGACTTAATTCACTTTAAGGAAATAAATGAAGCATCTATGTGATTTGATATGCTGCATCTCAAAAAATAGTGAAGTAACCTGCTTTAACATGCTGCTTTTTTATCATTTGGCAAATAATTCTACAATTCTGGGCAATTCTGTCAGACATTTATTCTGCTACATATTTATCCCACTGGTAGTATTGCTGATACGTTTATTTCAGATTACTATTACACAACATGTTAAAGAGAACCACTGAATTCACTGGGACTATTCATACACATAGAAACTCACGGAGAGCAACAAGGAAATTGTGTTTTAATTCAGAAAGCTAAATGATTCAATCACCACTCAGAGCAATAAATGGAAGCAAAAAGAAATGGTAGTTCTCCATTTTTTTAATCCTCTAGCACTTTTGTATTTTTAAAATGAATTAATTTTTTAAAGTGAGGTTACAAATGAAGATTTTTTTAATTTTAATTTTTTTCTCTGTAGGCACTCCCACAAACTCTATGTGTTACCACAGGGCAAAAAATCAGGCCTTAGGAAAACACATCAAAAATACACTAACCCCATGACTGTTTTTACTGCTGAAGTTAATTATATTTGCAGAATCCAGTGCATTAGGCTTCCCTAATCAGAGAACAAACAACAGTACCAATTTGGTTTTATGGTTCCTTTTCTTTGGTGCTTACAGATTGTTTTCAATGGGAATTACAGATTCACAGAACTATATATGTGCACATAGTTTTTATAATTATGATGAAGTTTATTTTTCTTTTGATCTACGAATGAGTGTTCTCAACTGATACTTGTGTTAAATGGCTTTGATATGGTAAAAACACAATATTTGACAGCAGGAGGTTTAGACAGTTGTCCATTATGGAGGGAATGCATTCATACTGTACATCCGTTAAAAACACTGAATAACAAACCTAATCAAAGTAGTCATTGCTAATAGCCAACCACAAGTATTTATTCTTCTTTATTTTGAATAGATTTTGAATTTACATTCTGATCCCAACTCATTTCTGTGGAGTCTAAGCCTTGTCCACATGCATTACAGGACAGGAGGACAGGACTCATCATTGCCATCAGTGGACAGAGTAAGCAAATATTTGCAGTCGCTCTGAGCCATGTTAACTCCTGCTTAGGAGCTGATGTGAGTTTGGAGGTGACAGTACTTCCAATTTAGTTAAGCATTTCAAGTATTTAGATATATTTGTCTTCTAGGAAGAGACCAATGGATGACTGATGCAATGCATGTGGAAGACTCTTTGAACTAAGCTCTGGGCCCTATGGACCTTACTCACTTGATAACCTAATTTTCAGTCAGACAGCATAAATAGTACCAACAAATTGTTTCAAAATTGGCTCAAAACAGACATCTGAGAACAATTCAGCAAGTTTTTAATGGTGATGTCTTGAGCAACCAGTAACAATAAACAGATCACAGGCAGTTGAGAGCCAAGTTCAATTAAGACTATTCACATTTTAGAAAAGTGTTACAGCATTTGATGAAAGTGTTTAGAATGCATACAACACATTCAGCTGCTGATCCTCAAAGGTCTAATCTGAGGAACTATCTTGCCTTCACTGAATTACTTGGTTTATGGCTGTGAGAACTGTCTCCAGTGACAGACAGCTTCTCTAAACATTTTTTTGTGTTTCTGGGAAAAATTCCAACTCTATTTTGTCCCTGTTGATATTTACCTGCTGTGAGTGGAGTTGTCTGAAATAATTTTGTGTGTACATATATTTGTGTCCTGGATACAGCTCATTAGAACACAGCATTCTTAGCAGGAGTTGTTTGCAATTGCAGAATACTCATCACTCCCATATCTTTCAAATGTAGCATTTGATGATACTCAGCATCAGTGAAATCATAAATGCACACAGAAACAACAAATAGGTACAACTAAACAAACTCATACACCTATCATTTTTTAAGGTATTATTGTTTAACTTTATTGAGCATGCTGGTTATTCAAATACCAGCGTGGTAAGTTCCTTCAAAAGCTTGACATAAATAAGTGGATAGCAAAAATGAACGTGCTCCTGCAACCTTCCTTCCTTCCTCATATCTAGAACAATGCATGCCATTTAGCTGCTAATGCTCCTTGGGTAATCTGTATCCAGTACAACCATTAATGTGTAATAAATCTAGTAATACATGACTGATTACTCACCTCATCAACTTGAGGATCTTGAGCCTGAGCAGCATTGGGCACTGGGGAATCACAGTCTGGGCTATAATGCTCACAATAGTCATATGCAGCTCTGGGGTCAGCTATAATCAACAGCTGCTGGATCTCACCCTGCAGGAAAGCAAATGCAGATTAAACAAGAACCAAGATTGTGTACACTTCATCAGAAGTACAGAGTTTTCATTCAGAAAACAAAACTAGGCACATAATACTTAGATATTATATTAACCTTTGTGGTTATAAATATCATATATACTTAATTTCTGCTATTATTCTGGAAGACATCATAACTATTGGTCACATGGCAAACCAATACAAATGAATTCTGAATGGACTAAGTGTGAAATTCTGGCTTAAAATGCTGCCTGGTTTGGACAGGAGGGGATTGGAAGGTGGAACTCCTATTCTGTCGTTTTCATGCTGTTTGTTTACTTCTTCACTGGGAACTAGTCTAAATTCCTAAGATTTAATTCAGGGCACTTCCTATTACCAGCATGCAGCTCAGCATGCAAGTGATCAACAGGGTAATTTGGAGAGTTTGCACCATATCTGTGCTCTCAAAGAAGGGGGAAAAATATGCTAAAATTTAAAAGGTTGTACCAGAGACATAGTTATTGGAATAAAATATAATTAACTAAGTACTGTGTAAATACAGACTATAGAATATGTTGAAATAAAAGTGTTAACAGCTAACAAATGTTATTTTCATCTCTATTCCCATATATCTTGTATAAAAACAACATGACAGTAAAGAGGCCCACTATTCTGAATAATAAAAACGCTCTGCTGAGATCCCCTACAGAGACCTTGCATGTTTATCATTTTCCACAGAAAGCTGTGTTATATCCAGTGCATTTCTTAACATAGTGGTACCATTTAAACAGCATTAGGTAAATTCCTGCCAACATTTCCACTATAAATTTCCTCATTCAGGAGCTTCTTATGCTGTCACAAAAATAAGGTTGTTGAAAATTGGCACGTGTTCTCAGTCAAAACCCATTAACTTCAATCTCTCATTATTTCTCCAGAAGGGGGGATTTTTACGCTTTTATATACTTCTAATATAATCTTATTTTGTTTTTATCAAAATGGGGGAAAAGAAATAACTTTGTTAGTATACCTGTCTATGTTTTGGCTTTAAAGGGAAAATATTGTAGCTGATGGAAATTTATAGCTGGGAAAATTCACAATTATCTCAGAATTTCCAGTATTGCTTCTCATCTCTCAGAACAGTAGCCTTTAACAAGTTAACAAAATTGGAGAATATTTTAAAATAGTAAAGAATAACTTGTAACACTCCTTCCTTTCAAAAAGAAAATTCACAGGAAGCTGAAGAAAACATTCAAACTGGAAAAAAAAAATCAACCATCTGCAATTTTCCAAGTTCTACAGTATTGTTACTAACTTATTTAGCATAAAATATTAAATATGTAGTTCCTTAGCACATAATGGCTACACATTGCAAATCTGGTTTTTACAACACTCTGAACTCACTTTATGGACTCAGGTATGTCTCAGATTAATGCAGAGTTGGAAAACAATTTTTTTAAGCTTCCAGAAATACTGGATGATCCCCTGTCAGTGGTTCTGGACTGTTTCTTTTACTTTCCTTAGTTCACTATAGCTTCCTGATTTGTTCATCTTCCTACAAAACCTGTGATATATACAGAGACTTTCCCCTCTTGATTCTCTACATGACTCCCTCAAGTGTTTGAGTGCTTTGAGAGGTTTTCACAGGCATTGTCAGTCTGGGCTATGCATCCCCTATCTCCAGCAAAGTGTTTCCAAACTGCTCTGCCCTTCCTCTTTCAGGCAAATTAAATTTAAGTGAAGGAATATGTTAGAGAGAATTAGCAAAAAAAAGCAAAAACAGGTAAAACTTTTGGACATAAATATGTAGAACCCCATACCTCACCCTGCTGAGCTCAGGTTATTGTCTCACTATATGCCCCTAAATGTATATGGCTGAGATGCCCATACAGCTCAAATATACAGTGTGCCAGCTAGTGTGAATAATCACAGAATCACAGGGGTTGGAAGGGACCTCAAGAGCTCATGGGGTCCAACCCCCCTGCCAAAGCAGCTCCCCAGCTCATACTGCACAGGGCGGCGTCCAGACGGGGCTGGAATCTCTCCAGAGAAGGAGACTCCACACCCCCTGGGCAGCCTGTCCCAGGGCTCCCTCACCCTCACTGGGGAAAAGTTCTTCCACAGGTAAAGGTGTGGAACTTCCTATGTGAACTTTTCTCTGTTGGTGTGGAACTTCCTATGCTGCAACTTGAATCCATTGCCCCTTGTCTTGTACCCACAGACCATTGAAAAGAAGTTGGCTATTCCCCCCTGTGTCCCACACTTCAGAACTGCCAGAACTGCTCCTGAAATGACTACTGTTTAGTAGTCACTAAGAACCCATGTTGGGGAATATAGGCAATATTCTGGAACTTGCCTTGTGTGCATCTTGAATGTCATGGAATTCTGGCACTGAGTTTTGTGGGATTGTGTGATTGCAAGGAGCACTCAGCATGCTGTTACCACTTTGGCTTAGATGTCCCTAAATTGGTTAAAGCTGTTCCTGATCCACTGACTGTACTTCCCAGACCCGCCTGTCTTTCTGTCATGGGTCCACATAGAGAGAGGGTCTCAGAAGTCCTGCACAGTAAAAATTGTAACTGGCTATTTATGTGTGAGAAGTTCATTGAAGAATTGATTGATTTTATATTTGGCATCTCGAATGTTACTTTTTCTCTTTCTCCTTCAACATCTGTTATAAAAATATTTCCAGTAAATTATTATTCTTCCATTTGTTTTTATTTTTCTGTCTTCGCTACTCAAATGGCTTGAGTATTTGTACATGATGTATTGGCAGTACTGTTTCACTAGTCAGTGAAGGGCTTTCATTTCAGATCAGGTCAATCACCTCAGCACATGAAATTACACTTACATTACTGTGGATTTCTCTGTTGTGATCTAGTTATCATTCCAAGGTATTTGTTGGACAAATCTATATTCCTTCTCTTTGAGAATTATTCGCAGAACAACTTTAGTCTTCACAAACACATTATTTGATTTTAACTGTTGGACTTCATGTGAACAAAATAGAATTTTATAAAGTTCCCTGGGAATCAACTACAAATACTTAATCTGCCTATCCTTCATGACCTGGAGTCATAAATTGGTCACCTAATGGCCTACCAGCACAAATCTTAAAGTTTCCATAAAAATACAGATAGAATCATGGGTTATTAACAATTCTAGTAGTTGGTCTCTAAACTAACGCTCAAGTATCTAACCATATATACATAGATAGAATGATGCAAGCAAGAAAGGAAGAACAAAGATGAGGAAAGAGACAAGACAAAAGAGCAAAATTACAAAACCAGACCTGAGCATCCTTGAAGCACTCTGAAAAGTGTATGGAAAACAAAACACAAAAGCCAGCTGTACTTCTACCTCTATTTCCTTCCCTATGAAATTGTCATGACTGCCTTCGTTGGGAAAGACTGCTCAGGCAATGTCACAAAGTTGATAGATAATATTTAGAGTTCTACAAGGCAAATGTTTGATGTCTCTGCTGAGTTAGTTTTACATCATGGTTTGATGTCATAGATAAGTGATGAGAGTAGGAGGCAGAGAACTTGTGGTGATGTATCAGACAGATATACATAGACACTTTTTCACCTTAGTACTTGTAACAATTCTTAACTTGTCTCAAAAAGTGCCAAAAGCATATTTAGCATTTAGGAAGAAAAATCTGCTCCTTTATAACTTTTTTTTATCCTGGATAATACTTAATACAATGTACTTTACACTGTTTATCGGATATTTATCATTATTTGCATGCTAGGTATGAGAAAGCAGAGAGCTAGATCTCTGCCTAAGATGCTCAGCGGTGATGGGGAACATGTAACAAGGTATTCAAGCATACCTAACATTAAGCATACAAGTACCACTTGTAAGTGAAACAGATAGATTTGGAGTCTGAAAATTCAGTTGGGATCATAAATACTTTAAAGAAATGGACACCGATTTGTTGACAAAGCCAACTTATAACTCACAAAGGCAATGTGCAGTTGAGTAATTCAATTCAATATGGAATAAAAATGGTTAAAGCCTGGGAATGTTTTAATTCCTCTCTATTTTGGGAGTGTGCTCATAATTAAAATCAGAGGCTTTTGAATCAGCCTCATGGTTATACAAAACAAGCTGCCTGAGAATCATAAAGTATCTTGCCTACCAGTTATGCCTAGAATGAAAACATGGTTCAGAAGGATTACTTCTGCAGCACTGTCCTAAAAGATACTCTATCAAATCAGTTACACTTTGCAGAACGCTCCAATACTATTAAAAGTAGTGAATTAGATCTAAGGAAACATTCACTTCTTTTGTGGAGAAGCACTTCTGTGATTCTGTGAACCAGGCTACAGTAGAGCTGCAAGGATAATGAGTTGAATGGCTGCCTACTGGAACAGCTGCACAGACATCCACTCAAATTAACTGTTCTTCAGCATGGAACAAGCCTGCTAAGAACGCGACATGTGTGGGAATTCAGTCATTGAAAATTCCTCTGTGAATCTCCCAGACATTGGAGAATACCAAAGTCTATGCATACTTCCAGGATTTGTTGAAAAACATACCCCACTAAATAGTAATGCACAAGAAAAGGCAATGGAGACAGAATTTGCAGGAAAGCAGTACACTAGCAAGTTTTTCCCCCAATTTTCTTACTTTCTCTTGGTGTTATTATTGCTTTAGTTAGCCTCATGGTAGTAATCACTACGTTTGATTCCACCTTTTTAGGGCCTTTCTCAGATTCCACAGCACAAAGGGGAGTAAGTACATTCTCCAGTTAGATATAGTGTCAGATTTTCTCAATATAAATCTTTGAGTGCCTGAGAAGTAGGGAATGAATTATTTTATCATTATAAGCAGTAAGTGTTAATGGCTGCTTATTATCTTATTTGTGACCTCATAAAAGCTCTTAGATACGATCTCTCTTCTTGAAACATTCCCTTTCCTCTTAACTACGTAATCTTACTAGCATTTTCTAAATATGGTACAACCATAAAGTAGTCCATTTATAGTCTATTTATCAGTAAAGTCTCTATCATTTATATCTCCAGTATTAGCTGCCAGCATTGTTAAAAAGGCAGGAGTATGAATTCTTACAAGGCNATGAATCCCTGCGGAAATGACTGTTATTTTCCAGTATTTAAAAAGTCGTTGTCTAGTTCCCCAGTTGTCGAAGAACCTCAAACACTTCAACTGTAGAGACAAAGTTTTGGGATATCTCTTGCAAAAGAATCTTAATAAACCCTGACAGGAGAAAGTGACCTTTGTCCAGGAAATAGAAGATAAGCATTACTTGTGAAACTCTACACAGTCTCCACAGGAAGAAACTTCACAAATTATTCAAAACATTGAAAAAAAATGTCAAAGAACAAGTGATCTTGGTAGTGCACAACTAGGATCCTAGAAAACAATGTGACAGAACATGAGTTGAGAACTCAGGTTGTGGTTTCTTATTGTTAAATAATGAGATTTTGTAGAATAACTTCATTAGGAAAATGCTTATTGTTCTTTTCCCAGTTAATTAAAAATAATGAAAAATGATGCAGTAGTTACTTAAGTATCTAATTTATATATCAGAGGTCTAGAAAGATTTCTACAACCTTCTGATTCACATTCTGGATAAAAATAACAACTTCTTATGTACTTATAAGGATAATTGGATTTTAAAGATGATGGCCTAAATGGTGACAAAAACATACCAGGCACTATATTAACTCAGAGTAACATCAATATCTTTCATGGCAGCTGAAGCCAAAGAATTGCTGAAGAGTGGACTCTTCAGTAAATCAGGAGAAACTCGTGCGTATATGTGCCCACTTTCTCTAATTAGCTATGTGACAGTACAGCTATAGACTCCAAAGAACAGAAGTCTAGACAGCCTGGATATTAATACTATAGAATTTAGAAAAACCTGCTGCAGAATTAATTTAATCTTACGGCAAAGATTTGAGGGATTGAGGAATTCCAGGGGCCTTTAATATAATATTCCATAACCCAGGCCCATTGCATAATATAGCTTGAGAAAGATATTTAGAGCCTGCCAGACTGAAACACCATAAAAGCATTAAACTGTGAAAGCAGAATTCTGTACAGCTCAAAGTTTCCATAGAAAATCAATGTCTTCTTGATTCAGTGAAACTCCATACTTATAGTAGCATATATTCTGCTTGGGTAAGAAAATAGGTAGATATACCAATTATCATTTTTAACTTTCAAAACATAGCTGTTCACAGACCAAAGTCTACTGCAATTCTTGGCTGTGGGATTAGATTTTAATACAATGCCTGTATATACAGCATGTGTACATAACACACACGTGGAAACACATATATTATCTTGATAAAAGACCTTGTCATTTGAAACCTCGTTTACACCTCTTATTTAAATGCATTACACACACTGTCGAATGAGTTGATAAATCCGATCTGTAAAATTTGCTGGAGCTGATGTAACAGGCAGCATTTTTTTGAACCCAGGTTATTAACTTTAAATGTAATTACAGTTTAGTTAAATGACCATTCTTTTGTTTTTTGGCGAATCCTCCTTGAAATGAACTTGAACTATAACAAATTACCAAGGCTTTTC
>VZTU01032120.1:333-16901 GCA_013400835.1 Zapornia atra | reverse complement strand
CTGGAGCACAGGAAGTTCCGCACCAACATGCGGAAGAACTTTTTCACAGTGAGGATGACAGAGCCCTGGGACAGGCTGCCCAGGGAGGTGGTGGAGTCTCCTTCTCTGGAGATATTCAAGTCTTGTCTGGACGCCTATCTATGTAATTTGAGCTAGGGAGCCTGCTTTGGCAGGGGTGTTGGACCCGATGATCTCTCGAGGTCCCTTCCAACCCCTATGATTCTGTGATTCTGTGATCTGCTCATGTCGGCTTAGGAGCACTTTTTTACTGCAGGTAATACTGGTGTATGGCTTTGATAATCCCTCTGAAGGTGTACCAGAGAGATCTTCAGACAAAGCAACTATTTTCAGCTGTCATTCTGAGATACCACAGAATTCATCCAAATGGCAGTTGGAAAAATGTTAATGGTAATTCCCCGTTAAAAGCAGAGTAACTCAACAAAATTAAAAAGCACATTTTTTTATAGAACTGGGAAAACAATGCTTTTTTATCTCTACTTTGTTTGCCTGTTTTTTGAAGGTCTGTTCAACCAATGTGATGATGGTAGAATTGTCTAAAGAAAAGCTACAAGATGTGGTAAAATGATAGGACTTCTAAAGCAGCCTAAAAGAAGGGGTCACTAACAGATCTTTCACCCAAAAATACATATCGGATTCTATACACAGACCCTACCCAGAAAAGTACCTACTTACATATCATGGACTGAACCATATCCCAGTGACCTGTCAGCCCTGGGTATTGTTCAGGGTACATTGACAAAGTTGCAGGAATTGCAGATAAGGCTGTATATGCTCCTGAATGTGCATATCATCAGACATGATTAAAATAAAAAAAACCCACAAAGGTGTTTCCTTTAAAATGAGTCCTTCAAAGTGAAAAATACTTTTTGGTAAAGGTGGATCAGATTTTAGTGCTATCCATTATCATGCTCGGTTTTTAATTTATTTTTCCTGGTTGATTTTCATTTTGTGCTCGTTGTATACACTTGAGGTAATGACTTTAAAGGATTGTCTGACTAACATTTGTTTCTATGCAAACAAACAATTTAACCTGTTCAGTATCATCAGAAAGTATTTTAGATAAAAAATAAAAATCACCCTGCTTTCAAAGAACACATTGCTTTTTTTAAACTAAAAGCTAGAAAACCTCTTTTTTCAGCTTAAACACTGAAAAAAATCTATTAACTTCAATACTAATACTGATTTTCCAAGTAGGTTCTACAATATAACCTTTTGCTTAACACCTAAGAAATAAAACATGATTATCCATTTTAATATCCCTGTAATCTGTCAAAATATAAAAAATCTTTTCGTATAATGAAAGAGAAAAAGCCCACTAATTCATCACAGAAAAAAATGTTTCAATGACTAAATATAAGTGTAACAGATTTTAACATCCTTATCAAAGGTGGCTGCAATTTACTGAAATTGCATATATAGAAGCAGACACACACATATATATGCATATTTATACATACATGCATTTATAAAATCAATTTCTTCTTAAAACTATGTTTGAGTTAAAAGTCAAGAGACTTTGACAAGGCTTTCCTTTTCTCATATTTTCAGATTTATCTCTTCTGAAGCAGATTGTTTTACCTGCTTATTAGGCAAGATAGGGCAGGTTTTTCGGGCTGCCAGATAATTCTTTGATCTGTGACCTGAAACAAACATAACTGCTCTAAGCTTACACAGTTTGTACTGTCCAAACTGCATGCCACATGAATCAATATTGCTTGAAATTTTGTAGCAATGAAAAAAAAAAGTTAGTAGTTTCTGTTTGTCATTCAGACTGGTAAATGCTGAATCCAGCAGATAGTGTGGAACCAGGAATTCTCATTCAACAAAACTTATGTTCAGGTCTTGCACATGTTGAGGTTCGTTGCTTTTAATACTCAGTTGTGAATTGGACCCTGGTCTTTATTTTCTTCTAAGAGATATCAAACCAAGGATGCAAGGATAAAAAGAGTCTTTATTCAAGGTTTAGATCAATTATCTTTACTGCAGCATTTCCAAAAGTTTTTGGAACAGTAAGGAAGTATATAAATTTGCAGTTTTATGTTTCTTCAAGAATATTTCATGAATAATTCACACTTTCTATGCACATTCTTTAGTCGTGACTTTACACATTGATACATAGCTTGAAGAGAAGGACTGTATTGCCTTAACTGCATGTTTACACTAAGTAATTCCATATAGTTTAAATTCAGCAGTGAGCTACAGCTTAGTTCTTTTAATTTGAGATATCAGGAAAAATATGCTGAATTGAGAGTTCAAATTAAATTGCATAAAGTCAGTATAAAAGGACCTCTATTAGAAGCCATGTCAGGCCTCTAAGCCAGTCTGCTGGGAAATCAGTTGAGAAGTCATTTGAGAACAGTATACCTAGGCAGCTAATAGAAGTATTTTGGGGTTTCTTTTCTGATGAAAAACCTGAATTCAGAGTGGATGACATATTTTAGATGTTTGAATTATATAAGGTCTCTATTGTAATGCATGTTTCCCCCCCCCTCCTCAATGTTCTTTCACTTGTATTTTGATTAAATATTTTCTAACCTCTTCCTCTCCTTCCGTCCTTCTTTTATTTCTGCCTGGTTTTCTTTCTATATTTATTTGAACATAATTCAGGTAAATATTTTCAACATAGAAATAGAAATAACTTATTGTGACTATGAATTATTGAATTTAAAGGTAAATTACATCCTATCACACCATTATGTCCATCCACAAATGCATGTGTGCTTGCATGAATGACAGAGTAGGTAAATGAGTATTTTTATAAGATGCACTTATTTATGTTCAATTTACATTACTACCATTAATGATTAAAATATAAAAATTTCAAAGAGAAAAAAATATATATAAAAGAGGGAATTATGTTTTACTACTTTGATTTTTAAATGAACAGGCATTAACTGAATTGCTGCAATGGAATTTCAAATAATTAGCTTGCTATTTTCATGTAGCACAAACTGTACGAAACTATTCCGCATAGGAATCTTTAAGAAAGGGTGTTTTAGCTGGGTAATCTGAAAAATTGAAAGGGAAAGAGGCCTGTTTCTACCTTTTGTTACTTAGTAAAATTCAAAATTATGTCTGAAACATACTGAAGTAAATGGATAAAAATATGGTGCTTTTGAAAAACATTTCAAAGATTCATAGAGGGAAACCAGACCTACCATCATGTTTGAAGGCCTCTGAAAAGTGGTAGAGGTTTGTAGGGGAGTGATAATGTTGTGCAGCTCCTCTCCAGCCTGGTGAAGATACACTTCCTAATGAAGGACTGCTTAATCGTGGTCTGCTTCTTGAATTAAATGAGGCTAAAGATGAACTACCAGATTTGATTCTTAGGATGGCAGCATATGAAGTGGGGAGGCCGGGAACAGCTTCTGAATATTCTGGAAAAAAAACCCAACAACCCAATAAGTGAATGCTGAACTAGAATAAAATCACTTTTCAACAGAATATGTAGTTATTCAGTAGAAAAGTTTTATCTGTAAAAGGAGTGTCTGAAATGCCCCAGACTTATCAGAGAAGGGTCTAAGCTTCTAGACAGATCTGGGTAGCAGCATATTGCTCTAAGACAGAAAATTGTCCTACAGTTTACTAACAAGATAAAAGTCAGGTGGTTATGAAATTTCTTACCTATGGTAATATGAATTCTCAAAATTTTTAATTCTGTTTCTGTGACCTTAAGTCACAGTAGAAAAGTGTCTGTCAAGTCACCTCTTCTTCAGTCTTACATTAATTTGTGTATGCAGTGCAGAAACTCTAGTTGAAGCTGAACATGCTCTTCAACACTACTCTACAAATCAAGTGAGCTACATAAAAAGCCCAAGAGCACATATGTACACAAACATCTCTCCTAAATACATTCATGTGCCAAAGTAACTTCCTTTTCTGTCTCCCCTTTTTTGCCTTTTCTACCTGTACGTAAAATTTCAGTATAAATAAATAATAATACCCAAGGTTTTGTGCCCTGTATAATGTATAATAGACCCTGTATAATTCATAGTCCAAGTTGTACCAGGGGAGGTTCAGACTGGACATTAGGAAAAAATTATGCACTGAAAGACTGGTGAAGCACTGGAACAGGCTGCCCAGGGTAGTGGTCATGTTGCCACTCTGGGGATGTTTAAAAAACAGGGAGACAAGGTGCTTTGGGAGATGGTTTAGTGGTTCCAGTGGTGTAGAGCTGACAGTTGGACTTAATGATACACTATTTATTGTCTTTGATCAGATGTTAAAAAACTCCCTTTTCCAATTTTTAGAAGGAGCTGGGATTTGACAAAAGCAGATGATAGTACTTTTAAATTATCATTTTAATCTGTGAAAAGTATAAATATAGAAATTATTTAGTAATGCTCTATTGGAGACAGCTTTTGGCAATGAGACCGAAAAGGCACAAATAAAGAGAGCTCTGTTTTAAGTGTTTATTTTTTTTTTTCATCCTGGTCTCACAAAATATCTACTTTATTAGGTGCATCGTACTGCTTTGTACATCATATTACAGTGGTTTCACCCAGATTGGATGTCAGATGCCCCCCCAAACCACTCTATCCCTGCCCTCCTCAGCTGACCAGAGGAGAGAAAAGATAACAAAAGGCTCCTGGGTCCACATAATGACAGGGAGAGATCATTCACCAATTATGCTCATGAGAAAAACAGACTTGACTCAGGAAAATTAATTTAATATATTGCAAATCAAATCAGATTTGAGTAATGAGAAACAAAAGCAAACAATAAACCACGTCCCCTCCCCCTTTATTTCTCCCCAGGATCAACTTCACTCCCCATTTCTCTCACTCCTCCCTGCGGCAACACAGGGGGATGGGGAATAGTGGTTGGGGTAAGTTCATCACTTGTCCAGAGAAGGGCAACCAGGCTGGTGAAGAGGCTGGAGGGCAAATCCTGTGGCTGGAGGACAAATCCTATGAGGAGCAGCTGAGGGAGCTGGGGGTGTTTAACCTGCAGAAGAGGAGGCTGAGGGGACACCCTACAATTACCTGACAGGAGGTTTTGGAGAGGTAGGAGATGGTCTCTTTAGCCAAGTAACAGGAGTTAGGACAAGGGAAAATGGCACAAAGCTGTGCCAGGGCAGGTTCAGATTAGATGTTAAAAAAACATTTCCACTGAGTTGTTGGGGCCTGGAACAGGCTGCCCAGGGAGGTGGTTGAGTCACCATCCCTGGATGTGTTTAAAAAAAGGATAGATGAGGTACTTAGGGGTATGGTTTATTAGTAATATTGATGTGTTTTAGTTCTTTTAAAGTAAAATTTTACCATAGCAGGAAAATAAAGTAAAATATCTTCACTTCCAGAGGATTATTGAAAAAATATTTAAAATTTCATACAAAAATGTATCCCAATTAAATTTCCCTTCTCATCCCTTCTTTCCTTTTCCCTTTCCCTTTCCCTTTCCCTTTCCCTTTCCCTTTCCCTTTCCCTTTCCCTCTCCCTCTCCCTCTCCCTTTCCCTTTCCTTTCCTTTTTTTTCCTTCTTTTTCTTTTTTTTTCTTTTTTAAATTTAATGGAACCAGTGGTGAATAATGTTAGGAAGACATTCCTCCAGTGTGCACACAGACATAGAAGAAATAAATACTGGAAGGAATTCTACTTTATAAGGTGGGGGGAGGGAAAAAAAACCCCAAAAAAAACCAGACATGCCTTTGGTCCAAACTTTACAACACAGCATAATAAACTTTAATAAGATTTCCAAGGGAAACATGATTACAGCTACATCTATAATGAATGTACTGTTCCTTGAGTATTTTCTGCAGATACAGTCACTTTTCTATTTTCAGCATGGTGCTTGAGCTCAATGCTATTTGCCCTATGGCAAAGGACATGGATTTGGGAAAACTTTATGTCAGTACTTTTTCAGCAACTGATATATACTTTGTGTGACTGAAATATGGTATTATTAAGCTGCTAAATGTACTAAATGCAATATATATATCAGAGAATAAACTCTCATGTCTGAGGACATTTTAAACATTGTAGCCTATTTTTTGACCACAGGAGATAATTTCTTAGATTAAGTTCCTGAGTATATCAGCTATTCAAGCTTGAAAAGATCGAAGTAATCGTTGTTTTGTCATTTTACTTATTCGAATTTTTACTGGAAAATTTCAAATAAGTCTTGCTTGTTGGGTAGACAGAAGGGCTTCCTGTCCATGTTAGAATCTGAGCTGTATATTGTTTCTTGTGTAAAGAAATGTAGATTAGCAATCAGAAACTAAATACTAACATTGACAATCCTGATTCTTAGATTTAACATTTAATATATCTTCTCTGTTCCTATTGCCCTAGGAATATTTTCTAGTTTGGAAAGTGGGTGGAGAAAATGCACAGCACTGCATGTTTCTAGATAAGCATACTATTTTATAACCCTTTCTTTTGTTTTCAATAGTAATTTTTTTTCAGTTTAGTGACATACTGAGAACCATATGCAGTCAAGCCCCTGCTCCTCTTGCAAGTCTGCCACCTAGATTTCCTCCTTGCTGTGTCTCTCTGCCACCTCCACCTGCTTCCTTAAAAGTCTTTCAGATGACCTTGCTCACAAGCGAGGAGCATCCTTCTTATGAGGTTCTGCTGTCACCCAGCAAACAAGGTAAGACAAATAAGCAGCCTTCCTCCCTGCTACTCAGGCATACAGGAGAAACAAAAGCAGTATGCATATACAAAGCTATGAACAAATAAAATCAGAAGTTGTATCTTTCGTTATACTTTATTCATTTACTCTCAGGCTGAATTGCAGATTATACACATACCAGAGAGCAAAATAACCATTAATCCTTTCAAAATAATGGTATAAAATACTTTTTCTTTCTATTCTATTAAATTGAATAGCATGTCAACTTACTAGATGATACATACTACTGTTCCTACCAAGCCTGAGCTAAAAGTACTCCTGACCTGATCAACTTGGGATCAGGCTTTATGTCATTAGGGTGTTTCTGGAACAACTTCTAGGCAGAGGAAGGGATCTGGATGGGAAAGAGGTTTGGGGAAGTGCAGAAGTCAGAAAAATGTGGAGGGCTAAGTGCGACTGGAAAAAGGAGAAAATACGATAGTGAGAGTTGCTCCAGACTGCCTAATTTTTGTCAACACATCATATTGCTAGGCAGGAGTAAATAGAAGCCACACAGAAATCTCCAGTGGTATGCAGCCTCCTTTTCTGCAGAAGCTTGAATCAAAGTGCAGTTTTTGCTAATGTAAGATTTCTCTTTTAGACTGTAAGTCTCCTGTTTCTTTGCATATATAACCCAGTAAATAGGATTCAACAACCTTGAAATAGTTTTGACAACTTTTTGTTGAAATAGTATGTGTAGGCAGCTTGGTGAAATGAACTTGTTCTGTGCTGCCTCATCAAGTCAAGACGACTGTAATTCTTTTCCCACTTAAAAAGAAAAAACATATTTTAAATCCTTTATTATCTAGTTGAATGGAGAATACTTGTTCTGCAGTGGTAAACCCAGAGTTTAAAAGAACAAAAGAATCAACATGATCTCAGATTGCATTAATGTAAAGTACCATGTGAAGAAAGAGAAGGATAATAAAAATCACTCTACATGCTGAAAAGGTCCTGCAGTAATGGCAGTATTGAACAAGCTGTTTTCTGACCTTTCATGGTATAATTATTTTATTTTGCTGAGATTAGTGGTCAGTGTTAAACTTCACCCTGCTTCTGGTTGTTTTGTTTTGCTCATGGGTATACTATATCTGAGTAAAGCTTCTCTTGTAAGACATAACTGGAAATGGTTAATAAATTATACATAAGCAAATATTTCTTGTTTTGTTTACTGAAAGCCTGTAGCCTGTGATCACTACTGACAACTAGAGCAGAAATCACGCTTACCTGAAAATAAACCCTACTTCCTAATCCAAACATTTGCCTCCAGAGATTTAGACTTCAGAACTGCCTAGAACTGCCTAGTTGCAGTGGCTTAATTAGAATATATTTTTATTCGAGTACTATTTACAATAAAATTATTCCTTTAATTTTGTTTGGATTAAACTTCTGAGACTTGGGAAAATAAAATTATTTTCCATTATTTAAATTCATAGTTAAAGTGCTGGAGAGTAGTTGTTACTCTCTAATGTGTTTTTTAGCTTTACCAGTCTGCCCTTAAAATCCTTGAGAAATTCCAGCAAAACCTATGGGTTCCTCTCAAAACTCTGATGCACTTGAGCTTCACAATAAAATTATATTTTCTCTAGCGTTGTTCTTAGAAATGTGTTTAGAACAAAAAAAATCAAATGTTTTTCAGCTGCAAGCAGACATAGATAAGTAATATATAGGCCTAAATGTTAATGATTTAGAGCAACTAGATATTCAGCAACCAGACACAATAAAATAGGCATCTTGTATTAGTCTTCATTGTTCTTTGCACTGGAACTACTAGATTTATAGTCATCTTAACAACAGTATCATGATTTTAAGATAGAATATATTGATTTATTCCATGTGCATATTTTTTAACAGCAAACCACAATTTGAATTAGTTTTGGTAACTTTCTAATGAATCTTTGCAACTCATTTAATTATTCATTCATCTTTTATTATTTCCAGCTCATGCTGCTGTTCAGCCTTTTCTTTGGTCAGATTCAACACAATGAGGAAAAACAGTACCACAGGTAATAGAGAAATTGTCTTCTACTGATTACTGACTTTTTTTTTTCCTTTGGAAAAAGCAAAAATAATAATTTCAAGATAATTTAAAAGGCGTTTTGTCCTTAATTTATAATAGCTATGTCAGGTTAAATTCATTTCACCTGTGCTGTGGGAGAATAAAGCTGATTCCGAGAGAAAGTGAAAAACCCCACACAGGATGGCATATGCTTATACACATTCCTTAAGTACAGTCCATGGGTACAAATCTAAACCACAAATAGTGTTGTATTTTATCTGACAAATTTGTTTCAAAAGGTATAACCTATGTCAGATTAGCTCCGCTAATGGTACTATGTAACTTGACCAAAATACTTTCTTTCTTCAGAGAAAGATGATGAGAAAAACTCACTGAATCCACCCCCAAAACTTCTTTGAACACTGTCTTTGTATTCTTTGAAATCTATGGAGGGTAAAGGATTCTGACTCTTGGGGTTGTGCTTAATTTTCCTTCATTCATTTCTTTTCTTAAGTGACTCCTGGTCAGTTGCTACCTCATTGACATTTCTCAACTATCTAATTAAAACATATTCTATCAACCTATCTTATAATACATGCAAATGTGACCTTCATTTGTATATTTTTGCTAGCTAGCATGTTTAATCAAATGTCACTAAGAACGCTAACCCTTTTTTTTTTCATTGCAACTTCTAATTACATTGTTTGAGTGGAAGAGTTCAGTCTTCTAAGCTTATGAATGTATGCGCCTTCATTTTACAAACTGGATTATATAGCAGTCACTCAGTTTTTTAAATAGTAATGCTAACTGTCTTCCTCTTTGCATGCACATCTATTTCCTTTTGAAATAACTGTTCAATGACATACAGCTTTGCAATAACCTGAAAGGGAGATGCAGGAATTACAGGATGGTTGATAAGGTGTCCATCCAGAGCATCTCCTTCTGAGAACCTGGAATACTACTAAAGAACAGCAAAATGACAATAAATTATTTTCCTGATGAAATGGGATAACTGAAACAAAAAAACTCAACCAGAACATAATAAAGGGAACAGTAGAAGTGAGCAGATCTTCTTGAGAGCTGGCTAATGCATCTGATCCTCTTCTGCACTTCGTACTGTGCATGCTTTCGTTTATGGGTCAGAGACTTCATTTTAAAGATGCTACTATATCCTAATGATTACTCAAAACAACAGTCAATGCAACAACATACACAGACAATTATCAAAACCAAACCAATAACCCTTCACTGAAGCTTCATTTTAAACATATGGAATCTGAATGTCTACATGTGAACTAGTGAAGATGAGTTCGCAGATAGTGAGGAGGAAGAGGGGCAGGGCATGTGATGAGATGGGCATGCTCAGTTAATAGCTACTTTTTGCCACAGACTTTAAAAGGAAAGCAAAATAAGAAGTTAAAAGGTCATCATTTCAACATGTTCAGATTGTTTTAGTCCTCTCATCCTAAATCATTCAAGATTTGTTTGTGCCTTTCGTACTCAAAACTTCCTGTTCTGTTGAGAAGTGGAAATTAAGATATTTGAGCTGTATTACAAACCAGCAATGGGGTTTCTTTTAGAAGCTAGAAGGTCTCAAGGAATATATGGTAGTGGTCTTCATCAACCTTTGCTACCACAGGTTTTAGAGTATAAAGGGAGAAAATTAATTTCTTAAAGATGGCCTTGCCTTATGGGGGAAAAAAAAAAAGCTAGTATATTGCTCAAAATAAGTAAAACTTCAATCCAAAGACTATTCTGTGGAACTTTTCAAAAGTCCAGTGTTCAAGGAAGATACAGTCTTTAAGGTGAGAAGCTATTTTGAATTTTCAGAATAAATTATAGTGTATGTTCATTTCTATCTTATGACATTCTCCCAAAACAACACCTGAAAACTTGTTTTTTTGGTGATGCCACAGCATCCAGGCCAGCTGGATAGCTGGTGTGACAGTTGTAATTTCTTCATATTTTCTCGTGTGCTCAGCAGATGACTTCAGTCTCTTTTACACAGTTACCTTGCTAGTGAGGACTATGCCTCTCTGCTTGCAGTTTCACTTGTCAGTAAAACAGGACCCCTTGCAATCATGGAACAAACCCCAGCAGAAGCAGCCCTTAAAGAAATATTTTTATTTTTTTAGAAGTCTTCTAGTATAAGGCAGAAAATTTAAGAGTATAGAATACTATGGACAGGTATAAATAAAAATAATTAGGCTTTGTTTTTTGGGTTTTTTTTCCTTTGAAGTAAAGGAAAAGTGCTTGAAGACTTAAGCATCGACTGAAAATTAGTAAAGAATATTTCCAGTGGCTATTAGCAAATGAATCAGCATGTTTGGAATATTATACTGTTAGAGCTAATTTAAATGCGATGAAGTTTTATGACAAATTATTTTGAATAATATAATGATGCTTTTGTAGAGTTATTCATTGTTACTCTTCATACGGAAAAAACAATCTATTTTCCGTCTTACTTGCACTTCATATTCATAACGTAGCAAATAGTTGACACAATATAGGCTCAATTATTCCCACTTTGCATCCAACATATAACATCCACCAGATCAAGCAAAATATGCATTAAAATATAACACTTTCAGCTACAGAATGGTTACAACTGCAATAACAAAAATAATAAAAATAATTCTGTATTCCAATTATGGAAGAACATTTGTCCAAAGTAAAGTAATTTTAAACTGAGAAAAGTGCTTTGAGATTACTATCATACTTTTTTTCTATCAAAATAATATTTTCTCTTTTAAAACCTGATAATATAATTTACAAATTACAACTAGTTAGGATATGTTTCTTCCATAGTATAGGCTTCAAACAAAGTGATTATATTTAGTGGGTGCTTTGCACCTTTTTCAAATTCACTGAGATCATGCAATGAAGAGTTTTTTAAGATTCAAAAAATATTAAAATCTTCTTTGAAATCTCTTCTCATTAGCTTATTGAAGGAAAATTTAACTCAAAATAATATTAAAAAATGTTCAGAATTTAACATAATCAGTCTGGCTTGATATTTATCCTATATTGTGCATTGTTTAAGACGATAGATACGTCTGACACTTCAATGTGATTTTTTCTTCCTGTTTGTCTAATAAAAAGGAGTTTTAGGAGAGTTTTCTCTGAAAAAAATAACAGAGCAGACACTATAGATAGCTGAAGGCATCTCATGTCACCCCAGAAAGAAAATGCAGTTACTAGCTTCTTCTATGTATCCTGTGATCTTTGGCCTGAAGGAGCTTGTGGTTGACCCCCTAGAAGGAAAGGAAGCCATCCAAAGGGATCTTGACAGGTTGGAAAGGTGGGCCTGGGTGAACCTAATGAGGTTCAACACTGTGAAGTGTAAGGTGTTGCACTTGGGTCGGAAGAATCCCAGACACATATACAGACTGGGAGAAGAGCTACTTGAGAGTAGCCCTGCTGAGAAGGACCTGGGAGTTCTGGTGTAGTATCTCCTTCTTGAGATACTTTTCATTCAACATTTTTCAGCTCAAACGTGACATGTATTCTCTATCTGGAAAGTATGGAGCATTACTAATGTGAGATCCATAGATTGGCCTACACTGCGTGCTTTTAATTGAAATCTTATTTTCCCTGTGGCTGATGATCATCAGAGTGAGCTGTCAATTCTGAATGTGAAGAAAGAACTGAGTACCAAAGGTCAACTATTTCAGTACAAATCAATTAAAGTAATTAGATGGATAGAAAGCCTTATTTATAGCCCTTCTTACAGCAATATGCATATCAATCTTAGGTGGACAATAATAGATTAATGTACAACAAAGGAGAAATTTGTAATTGACATTGTTAATATAAACCACTTGATTAAATTATTAATATCATCATGAAAAATGAAGCAATCAAGATCTTAATAGTCAATGTACAAAGGAAGTTAGTTACCTGCTGATTTTCTTGGCAATGGAAATGTTTACAAGTTTAAAACAATTGGTTTTTGTAAGAGGTCACAGAGCTGCTTGGCCAGAAAAACATAATCTAGGATGTTTCTTGCTTTTCAGAAAGACAGTGAAATACATCCTGGTTTGTCTTCTGCTGCTCAAACACAAGTTCCAGTACCACCTTCAAACTACCAGATACTGCTTTCAGAAAACCCATTTGTGCTTTCTCCTATGTCCTTCAAACAAGGAATTAACTTCCCATAAACATCTTCATTGCTATCTTATGACATTCTCCCAAAACAACACCTGAAAACTTGCTTTTTTGGTGATGCCACAGCATCCAGGCCAGCTGGATAGCTGGTGTGACAGTTGTAATTTCTTCATATTTTCTCATGTGCTCAGCAGACGACTTTGGTCTCTTTTACACAGTTACCTTGCTAGTGAGGACTATGCCTCTCTGCTTGCAGTTTCACTTGTCAGTAAAACAGGACCCCTTGCAACCATGGAACAAACCCCAGCAGAAGCAGCCCTTGCTCCAGACTGGTGTTGTCTGGTGTGGGGCAGAGTCCTGCACTTGGGGCATAATGACCTCGTGCAGTGCTACAGGCTTGGGGAAGAGTCCACCACTAAAATATGTTCCTAAGCACCACATCTACATGTCTTTTAAATAGCTCCAGGGATGGTGATCCAACCAACTCTCGGAGCATCCTGTTCCAGTGTTTGACAACCCCTCTGGTTAAGAAATTTTACATATTATCCAATTTAAGCTTCCTCTGGCACAATTTGAGGCCATTTTGTCTCATTCTATCACTTCCTACTTGGTAGAAGAGACCAACACCCACCTGGCTACAACCTTTCTCAGGTAGCTGTAGAGAGTGAAAAGGTCTCCCCTCAGCCTGCTCTTCTCCAGACTAAACCACCCCAGTTCTCTCAGCTTCTCCTCGTAAGACGTGCTCTAGACCCTTCACCAGCTTCATTGCCCTTCTCTGGGCACACTCCAGCACCTCAATGTCATGAGGGCCCCAAAACTGATCACAGTACTTGAGGTTCAGTCTCACCAGTGCCTAGTACATGGGGACTATCACTTCCCTGGTCCTGCTGGTCACACTATTCCTGGTAAAGGCCAGGATGATATTGACCCTCTTGACCATATTCTGCCTGCTATCAACCAACCTGAAGGTCTTTTTCTGCCAAGCTGCTTTTCAGCCCTTCTTCCCCAAGCCTGCTAGCTGTTGTATGGGGTTGTTTTATCATTAAAATGCAGATTATATGTATAAGAAGGAAAACTGTTCATCTGAAAAGGAAGCAGGCTACTGCTTAATGTCACCTCACTAAGCAAAGCTTTCATCAAGGCATAAATACACTTCAGTATTCAAATGCCTTCCCTGTCTTCAAACATATGTAGACAGAAGATATGAAAAGGTAAGAGAAAGTGACATTTATTTAAGAGAATCTTCTGGAAACAATTTAAGAGCATATCATAACTTTTTATGGGTCATGATAAATTTAGACATCTCTTCATGTTTGCATAGAAAGAATCTGTGCTATTTTTCATCAAAGTATGGAAGTACCATGAACAATAAAGTCATCAGTTTTTTTCTGGAATAATGAAAGATTAATATAGCTTTCTGAGAAAAGATAAGGTATTAATAAAAGAGAAAAAACAGATTTTGACAGGTTTATGTAATCTCCAAATTATTCTTAATTTGGAGAAGAAACAGCTGTACAGTGTATAACTTGTTGGTTTTTTTAATTTTCATTTATTGTAAGGGAATGTCCACAGTTTGAAGCTGTGCAAGTAAACAGAGATCAAATTAACATTCAATGCCTTGAGTACAAGAGCAAGAAATTCTAACAATGCTTAATTAAAATAATAAAATTATCTACTAAAGCTCACCAATTAAAATTTAGTTTTTGAGAAGAATCAGCTTTAGTTTGACATAGAAATTTGAAGTAAAGCTTTTGATTAGCACAGAAATATTTATGATTCACAGCTAAAGTAAAGCTTTCTTTAAATTGCAAAGTTAATTAAAGGTTACCTAGGATAATCTAAATTTCTCTTTTCCCTGTGATACACAGTCTTGCATTTTATGCCAATTCTGTGTTTATGTGTCCAGTGGAACCAGACAGTGTTTCATCCCCCTTAAAATATGCCTCGTGGTTCCAAGCTTTTGTTTGTTTGTTTTCAGAGGCAGCTAATGTATTCTTCCCTACTTTTAGTCTCTAGTTCTCTGTGGTTTGCTTTAGTGTCCGCTAAATATTTTACAGTGCACTCTCCACCTTGGATTGCATCTTGGAGATTTTTATGTAGCTTTATTGTCCCTTAGGAATCCTATGAATTAATCACTGGATGTATTGTCAGTGTAAACAGATATTGCTAGCAATTAAACAATCCTTACACACACTGAGTGAAATTCATTCTTGTGCTCTGGACAAATACACTGTCAAAGCACTTCTTAAACATTTATTTAATATTTAAAGTAGCACAAAAGTCTACAGACTGTTGGTGTGTGTGTGTGTAAGAGTTTATACTGCTTCTAAAGTGCTTTCAAAAATAATAAAGCAAATTTACCCCCCCACACACCTTGTTATGTACTTCTGCTTGGAAAATAGTTCAATGAAAAGGTACATGCTAAAACTGTAACTTGTCTTCTTTCTTTGGTATGTATTAATAGAGGTGAATGCACAAACCTTTCAAAATATGTAAAATTCTTCCAGCCTTTAAAATGAAACAAATTACAATCACTGAGCAGGGACTTGCGTTTGCATAAGGTAAATCCATAACACAAACATATCCGAACAAAATCTTCCTAAATTAGAAATAACTTTGCTGTACTAAACCTTTAATACTCCGCAGTCACTTCAGGTGATTCTTTGTTCTTTTCTGTGTTTGTAGTGTTCGCTTTTAACCATAGGATCTAGTGGCTGCTTGCATGCATTTATTTCCAAATGTAACCCTATTCTGGTGGTAAACCTGACAACCTCAATAAATAAATTCAAAGGAAATCCATCAAAAGGAAGCAGTCATTGAGACCGATTAGCAGCTCCTTTAAGGACATAGACTTGAACTGTTTGTATAGGCCTTTCACATGATGAGTTTTGTATGGCTGGGTTCTGGTGGAGAAGTGGGGGCCTTAGTCTGCTAAGAGGGGAGGGGTGGGGTAAGGCTTAAAGATCTGGTCCCACTTCTCATTACCCGACTGGTGTCACTGGGTGTGCAGGGCAGTGTCATAAATTAGAGAGCTTGCTTTCCTTTATTCTGTGTTGAGTCAGTTTTGTCAGTACCACTAATGGCAGAATGATCTCTCCCTGTCCTTATCTGAACACCTAAGACTCTCAATATATATTTTCTCCCCTGTCCAGCTGAAAAGACGAGTGATATAGCGGCTTTGATGGGTGTCTGGCATCCAGTCAGGGTCAAACCACCACAAATGGAAAAAGAGAGGATGTACATCTGATCGCCAAAAAAGTGCAAATTATTTAAAAATAGTAACAGCAGTACTAAGATAATTTCCTAACATGACTGTTTTGTTACCCAGAGAAAGTGAAAAAATGCATTTTATTCTCCAGACCTTATTGGATGCAGGGGGAACATTAGTGACAAGGGATGAGGACCAGGCTGAGGTCCTTAATTCCTCCTTTACCTCAGTCTTTAATAGTAAAGATGGATATTCCCTGAGTACTCGTCCTCAGGAACTGGCTGACAGGGAGGGGAAGAATCACAAAGTTCCCATGGTTCAGGAGGAAATGATTAGTGACCTACTTGGCCAGTTAGATACCCACAAGTCAATGGGACCAGATGGGATCCATCTGAGGGTACTAAGAGAGAGGTCAGATGTGTTTGCCAAACGCCTTTCCATCATCTATCAGCAATCCTGGCAGACTAGGGAAGTTCCACTCGACTGGAGGCTGACAGATGTTACACCCATATCTAAGAAATGCTGGAAGGAGGATCTGGGGAACTACAGGCCTGTCAGTCTGACCTCAGTCCCAGGGAAGATCATGGAGAGGGTCATCTTGGGAGCTATCATGCAGCACATG
>VZTU01032119.1:6084-26615 GCA_013400835.1 Zapornia atra | reverse complement strand
TTTTGACATCATGATATTCCAGTGAAATGGACTATCTAACATTTTACAAAAGAATAAGTGTTCCAAATAGAATATGCTCTTTAAATAGGAAAAAAGTCTTCTAGAGACACAAATCCCTTCCTTGATTCTCAGAATAATTTAAGAATTTCAGAAGTTTCAAAAACTGATAGGAATTTTAGGATTATGCTTATCAAGTCTAATTGCCAACATAAAGACTGAATACATGGTTAAAATCTATTCTCCTTTAAAACTTTTCACTTCTTAACCTTTTTCTCCATACATTACTACTGCAAAGAAGTACCTCCTCAAAAAGAAGGAAGTCAAGCCAAGGTGGCAGGGGGCCTACATATATAAACAACAAGTTCTTGACTAAACTCAGACATGAAAAGAAAGTAAACAGGAAGTAGAAATAGGGTCAGGTGCCCTGGAAGGAATATAAAAAGACTGAGTGTGCAATAATGGAGTTAGGAAAGCCAGAGCCCACCTAGACTTCTATCTGGCAAGGGATATGAAGGACAACAAGAAAGGCATCAAGAGGCACATCAGGTGCCAAAATAAATTAGGAAAACATGAACCCACTATTGAATGCTTCAGGGCTCTGATAACAGAGGGCACAGAAAAGGTCAAGGCACTCAATGCCTTCTTTGCCTCAGTCTTTCTTGGTAAGACCAGCCTTCAAAAACATCAGGCCCTGTACATCAGAGAGAAAGTCTAAAGCAAGGAAGACATACTTTGTAATAAAGGATTAGGTTTGGGGACATTTGAACAAACTGGACAAAACAAGTCCAAAGGACATGACAGGACGCACAAGTGCTGAGGATACTGGTAGATTTCCATGTGAGGTCACTCTCAACTACCTTTGAGGTCACAGAGGTTCCTGAAAATTGAAACAAAGCAATCATCAGTTTGATTTTCAAGAGGAAGGATCTAGGAACTATAGGCAAGTCAGCTATAACTCAGTCCTTGGGAATGTGCTGGAGCAATTTACCCTGGAAACCATTTCCAGGCACACAAAGGACAAAAAACTGATCAGAAATAGTCGATGCGATTTATGATGAAGTTCTGCTTAACCCGACATCTTTCTACTGTGAGATACTAGCTTGGTGGATGAGAGTGGTAGACACAGTTTATCTTAGGAGTAAACAAGTAGAATACAAGCCAGCAATGTGTCCTTGTGTCAATGAAGTTGCTCAGCATTAGTAAGAACATTGATAACAGGTAAATGAAGATGATCTTCTCTCCTGAGCTCTACAGAAGCCACATCTAGGTAGCAGAATGCTTACACTTGGGAACAATTTTTTCGCATTTAAGAGCATGATACTGGCATCTTTGTATCTACACTTCCATATAAATTTAGTAAGGTAATATGCACATAATTGCATTAGAAAGAATCCCCGAGTATATTGCAAAATTTGTACATAGCAGTGAGCAGGATAAATACTACTGCTGTGTCATTCAGAGCTCATTATATTAGTTATAAACTGAAGATCAGTATCAGATATTCTTAAATCAAAACTAATTTGCATATATTTATTTTCAGAAAAATATAAGTGGGTAGATCACAGAAAGTTTTACAAATGATTTACAAGGAGATTAGAATTATTTGTGAATACATGTGTGTGTATATATATATACACAAGTGTTCTCTCAAAAATTTCCTCAGGTTATGGTCCAATTTGCATTTAGATCAAAAAAGAATTTCAAAGAAAACATTAGAAACAAGCAGATATGTTTTCCGAAAATATAAGCTTACTTCTTCATCTGGAAGCAGATTCCCTTCTCCAGTTGTTCTCACAACATAGAATCATACAATCATTTAGGCTGAAAAAGACCTGTAAGATCATCAAGTCCAGCTATTAACCTAGCAGTGACATGAGCACCCCTAAACCTCTAAGCAGCACATCTACATGTCTTTTTAATACCTCCAGGGATAGTGAATCAACAACTTACCTGGGCAGGCCATTCCAATCCTTTCAGTGAAGACTTTTTCCTAGTAACCAATCCAAACCTCTCCTGGCACAACAGGAGGTCATTTCTTCTTGTTCTATTACTTTTTACTTTGGGGAAGAGACCAACACCCACATCATTATGACATCCTTTCAGGTAGTTGTAGAGAGCCATAAGGCCTCCTTTCAGCCTCCAAAAGACAGAGGCCAAACAACTCTGGACTAAACAACCTCAGTTCCAGAGATGACACTTGTAAGACTTGTGCTCCAAACTCTTTACCAGCTTCATTGCTCTTCTCTGGACACACTCCAGTACCTCAATGTCTTTCTTCTAGTGAAGGGACCAAAACTGAACACAGTGCAGCCTCACCAGTGCTGAGTACAGGGAAAACAATCACTTCCCTAGTACTGTTGGTCACACTATTTCTGAAAAGAGTCAAGATACTGTTGGACATCTTCACCTCTTAGGAAAACTGCTGGCTCATTTTCAGACAGTTATTGACAAATATCCCCTGATCCTTTTCCACCAGGCACCTTTCTAAGCTACTCATCCCCACACCTGTAGATTTACATGAGATTGATGTGCAGGATTTGGCATTGAATATTGTTGAACCTCATACAGCTGGCCTTAACTCATCAATCCAGCCTGTCCAGATCCCTTGAGAGACCCTTCCTACCCTCAACCAGATCAACACTCCCACCCAAATTGGTGTCACCTGCAAACTGAAGGTGCACTCAATCCCCCTATCCAGATCACTGATAAAAATGTGAAACAGAATTGGCTCCAACACTGAGCCCTGGAGAACATCACTTCTGACCAGCCATGATGTGAGAATACTGTGGATATTGCACCCAATCTGCTATAAAAGTTTTCATTGTCAGGTGAAGTATCAAAAGAAAAGTCAATAATTTTACAGGATTGTTTATTAAAAAGCAACAGCAATGAGCATAACAGTCCTTATTAAGTGCAAATCAATGGCACTACACATTAATATATGAAAAATATAGCAGCATATAGATGTTTTATTCTGTGTACGATGACCTAAGCTGTCAGTCATAAACTGCATTTAAAACAGGTGCTGTATAATGTTAATTTAGCATTCCATCTTTGATTGATTAAAAAAAGAATGGTAGAGATGTATCATTGTGTTAAATCTGTGACAAGGTTTTTCACCTGTTGTTACAACAACTTTGAAATTAGTAACGAAACTCCCATTGACCTAACTTGGAACTTGATCAAGAACTCCATAAAAAAACCCATAATGTTGGCTTTATTTACTTTCATTGCAAAAAAATAATATAGTGGCATAGATTCTTATATTTGAAGAATACATATATAATGTATATAATGTCATTTACAGGTGACTATATGAAATGGTAGAATTACATTTAGATTTTCAGATAAAATAGTCTTTATAACTGAAGCTATGATAAATATTGGTCAAGGCAAGGGTCCTTTTTGTAAAGCACATTGTAAATACAAAACAGATTATTTTTTGTCATTAAAATCTTACAGATGAAATTGTCATTATAGACAGTTATGACTATGCTGAAAGAGATAGAAAGAAGATCCATTGCATTCTTTAAATAATCAAAATGGATTTGGTATCCAAGTATGTGACCTCATCTTCAATGCATTGACCTTGGATGGCTGTCAGATGCCCATACTTATTCTCCCTCACTGCCCCTTCCTCAAACAGGAGAAGCTCATGGGTCAAAGTAAAGAAAGTGAGATCACTTACTAAGTACTATCACAGGGAAAACAGAATAATCTTGAAGAAAATAAATTTAATTTATTGCAAAAAAAAGTATATTTGGAGAGTGAAAAAAAAAATTAAAATCAAACAATACCTTCCCTACACAGTCCTAGACTTTACTTTGCTCTTCCATTCCCAACTCCTTTACTTCTCTCCCACCTCAAGCACTACAGGGGTGGATGGAGAATGGAGGCATCTACAGTCAGTCCAAAACAGCTTCTCCCTGCTGCTCCTTCCTCCACACACTTTTCCCCTGTAACAGCATGTTCTCTCCATGGACCACAGTTCCTTCAGGAAATACCCAGCTGCTCTGGAGTGCAATACTCCACAGGCTGCAGTGTGAATATCTGCTCTGTAATGGTTCTCTCTAAGGTCTGCAGGGAAATACCATTTTCACCATAGTCTCTCCACCAGTTGCAGACGAAACTCTGCTGCACCATCTAAAGCACTCCCTCTCACTCCTTCTCATACCCCCGTGTCTGTAGATTTGTTTCTCACACTTTACTCTTCACCACTTATACAGTATCTTTTGCCTTTTCTTAATGTTTTCCCAAAGTTGCCCCACCCATGATTGACAAGCTCAGCTATGCCCTGTGGTGGGGCAGTTGGAGTTGGCTGGGAGCAGTTGTGTCCAGCATGAGGCAGCCCACGGCCTCTAAACGCAGAGATCACCCTGTAGCTCTACCCCACGGTCAGCACCTGGACACCTACACATCACGTCTTCCAAGAAGCAAGAAGCATTAAAGACTGTCTGAACCTTAGCCTCCACTTCCCTTGTACATTGACCAATGCAACCGATTCCATTAATAAGTGTTAGGCTCTGCAAACAGTACAAATTAGCAGAAAGTATTTGCATCATTGGAAATGGTGGGGGAAGATATAAACTAATGCACATGCATGAGATGTAAAGGCATGCAGATGCTCTTCTATTCTTGTGAAATTTATAGCCCAAGCTCAAGCTTTACCAAAAATAGTGCACTCAGAAATCACACTGTTCTTAGCATAGAAGCCAATGCCCAAGTGCCCATTCAGACAGGCTATTAGTTGAAAACTTCTACTGAGCAGAAGCCTAATAAGCCTGGAGAATTGTGGCTTACAATCACAAGATATTTATTTGCATTAGGGGAATATACTCTGTATGGACAAGTTGCAGAACAGGAACAGAGACACAAAATTATCATTCCATGTCTTAGCACTGTCTAAATAGAAATATGAATACATTATGATCTGGACTTGTAATAGTGTGTGCTATTAAAATAAAAATATATTTGAAATATACTGTGCTGTAAGTAATACTTTCTGCTGACAAAAGAGATATTCACTAAGAGATCCTAATGATCTTTATCACATATTTCAAAAAGTGGATCTACTGAATCTGTAAGAGAGTATGTTTTTAATGGTGTCTAATTTGGTATGCTAAATCTCTCTCATATATTTCTTTTGTCAAATAATGGTTATATTTACTTCATTTTTCAGTTTATCTCTGAATGGAGATGGGTGAGTGAATTTGAAAAAAAAAAGAAAAAAAAATCTGCATTTTTAAATTAACATATATATGTAAACGTGTTTGCATGTATGTGTGTGACATTTTTATTTCTCTGTAGAAAGACAAATAACCCTCATATGAATTTCCATAGTAAACCATCTAGAACTTTTAGAATTTAACCCAAACACAAAGCAAGGTTTAGATACTGTTGCTGATGTCACTTAAATAACCCCTTTCTCAGCATCTGTCTAGCTGTTCACCCACAGAGGTACAGTTTCTGATTCTGAAATACATTTTGCCCATTTAACAGGAATAGCAGTCCACTGGCTATCACAGAATCACAGAATCACAAGGTTGGAAAAGGCCTTCAAGATCATCAAGTCCAACCATTCTTGTCCTAAGCTAAACAACATCCCTAAGTACCTCATATACCCTTTTTTTAAACACATCCAGGGAAGGTGACTTTTTTTAAACTGATCCAGGGACAGCCTGTTTCAGGCCCCAACAACTCTTTCAGTAATTATTTTTTTTCTAACATCTAATCTAGACCTACCCTGGTGCAGCTTCTTGCCATTTCCCTTTGTCTTATCTCCTGTCACCTGGCTGAAGAGACCATCGCCCACCTCTCTACAACCTCCCTTCAGGTAGTTGTAGGTGGTGATAAGGTCTCCCCTCAGCTTCCTCTTCTCCAGGCTAAACAGCCCCAGCTCCCTCAGCCGTTCTTCATATGATTTGCCTTCCAGTGCCTTTACCAGCCTGGTTGCCCTTCTCTGGACTTGCTCCAGGACCTCAATGTCCTTCTTATGGTGAGGAGCCCAGAACTGGACATAGTACTTACGGTGCGGTCTCACCAATGCCGAGTACAGGGGCACAATCACTTCCCTAGACCTACTGGCCACACTATTTTTGATACAAGCCAGGATGCCATTGGCCTTCCTGTGACAATATCAAAGTCACCTGGCTAGTTCTGTATGCATTACAAAATAGTCTTTCACTGAATTTGTTGGGTTTTTTTTCACAGAAACCTTTGATTCTTTCATTTCATGTGCTGCAAAGGTTTACTGAATGGTGAAGGTAATATTTCAGGATTTATGACCATTGCTTGCACTCTCTATTAACTGTCTATTGTTGAAATCTTGCTCTAAACTTTTAATTATTGATTTTCTTGCAGTCTTTTCCAATATTCATAATCAGTGACAATCTCCCTGAGAAATGTTAACACAAACATCCAAATGGGAAAAGATAAAATGGTTAATTTACAAAATTTTTCTACTTTAAAAGTAGAATTTAATGCTGTGCCTTTCATGAATACCTGTATGTTCTCATTGTGCCTACAACATTTCAATAACTCAAGACAGGGTGAATTTAATTGTCTGATAACTAAGTTCAGAGCTGTTGAAATCATGAGGAAACTACTGGTAATCAAGCTAACATTTTACAAAATATAAATATAATTTAACTAACTATAATTTATAAACTATAATTTAACTAACATAAACTAACAAATCTAAAGCTTAGAATATGTCTGGAGTAAAAGAAAAAAGGCAAAGAAACATAAATGGAAAAAAGCAATTAGCAAGATAGCATCAAGATGTTTTCCAGTATAATTAGATAGACACAGATGTTTGTACAGTGTTCTAAGGCAATACGAAATACTTTTCAAGCTTTTCACTTTTACAGTACAGCTTGTCTATCAATATTGCAGTCAGCCGCAGAATAACAAAGATTTTGAAGATGCATATATGTAAATATGTATAGTGGTGCTGACTGGGAAAATAAAAATGTTAATAATAAAGACACATTGAAGAAGTCACCATGGAAGTTAATACAGATCACAGAACTAATACTGTGTCTGTTTGCTGTATAAAAAGTCCAGCATGCACTGGACAAAGCCATAGTGAATTGGGTAGGCAATTGGCTGAAGGGTTCGGCCCAGAGGGTGATAGTGAATGGGGTTACATCTGGCTGGCACCCAGTCACTAGTGGGGGTTCCTCAGGGCTCCAGTTTAGGTCCAGTTCTTTTTAATATTTTCAGAAACAACATTGAGTCAGGACTAGAGAGTGTCTTAAGTAAATTTGCAGATGACACCACATTGGGAGGAGCTGCTGACCCCGTTGAGAGCGGAGTAGCATACAGAGAGACATGAACAGATTAGAGAGCTGGGCAATCAACAACAGTGTGAAGTTTAACAAGGGTGAGTTCTGGATTCTGCACCTGGGAAGGGACAACTCTGGCTGCACATACAGATTGGGGGATGAGATGCTGGAGGCTAGCCAAGCTGAGAGGGATTTAGGGATCTTGGTCAACAGCAATTGAACCATGAGCCATCAGTGTTCCCAGGCATCAAGACTGTGCTACATCAAGCCCAGCATTGCCAACCGGTCCAGGGAGGTGACTGTCCCATTCTACACTGAGCTGATGCGCCCTCACCTCAAGTACTGGGTGCATTTTTGGGCATCACAGTACCGGAGGGACACGAAACTATTGGAGAGTGTCTGGAGGAGGGCAACAAGGATGGCAAAGTGTCTGGAGGGAAAGTCTTATAAGAGGATGAAGTGGTTTGTTCAGCCTGGAGAAAAGGAGGTTAAAGGGAGCCCTTATCATGGTCTATGGCTTCCTGATGAGGAGGAGGGAAGGGGCAGGTGCCGATCTCCGCTCTTCGGTGACCAGCAATAAAACCCAAGGGAATGGTATGAAGCTGAGACAAGGGAGGTTTAGGTAGGATATTAGGAAGAGGTTCTTTACTGAGAGGGTGGTCAAGTACTGGAACTGGCTCCACAGGGAAGTGGTCACAGCACTGATTATGAATGAGTTCAAGAATCATCTGGATGATGCCCTCGGTCACATGCTCTGACTTTTCTGGCCTTTTGTGCAGCTTGGAGTTGGACTTGATGATCCTTATGGGTTCCTTCCAACTCAGGAGATTCTATGATTCTGTACTGAAAATGTAGTAGGATACTAAGGACAAGTATAAAAATCAGATACAACATTTCAAAAAGGTGCTATAAGAATTTAAAAGTATATATTAAAATGGGAAAAATAAACTATTTATATTTCATAGTTTGTGTATAGGCAAACATATGTGTGTTTACATGTAAGTGTTTATACAGTTTCTCAGTCCTAAATCTACCTATATACATAGTGTGACTTTTTATGGTCACATATATTAGCATCAAAATCAGGGACGTTGGTTTTTTTTAGCTGTCCTGTTACATTGCCAGGTGAAATAAACAGAATTTTGCTGCTAGGGTCTTTGCAGGCATTACTGCAGCCCAGGTCTGTTGTGGGAAGTATATTACTATTAGGTTATGTGATAAAAACTCATGTCTGTGCACATAGTAGCACAGAAAGTAGCAGATGGGAGATCTCAAATAGCACCTTAGCACCTTGCCCCAGCTGCTCCAGGGTCCTACCTTCTTATTAAACTCCTTTTAAATATTTCCCTGATTGAGGGATATCAGTTTTATGTGTGTGTGTGTGTGTGTGTGTGTGTGTGTTGGGACCTAAGTGCGAGCAATTGGAATCAGGCCATGGGGCAGAGGGCCTGTGGTGCCAACATCTGAGGTGAGTGAGGGTATGATTGCTGGTGAAATTGAAGTTGCATTAGTAGGTAAGATAACCTAGGAGCTAGGCATGTCCCTAAGGGCAAGACTACAAGGGAGCTGTCTACTGGGGACCATGATAGTCCTGGACAGCTTTGGGTGTGCTGGAGGGATCTGCACTGTGCAAGAATATATACTGTCATGATCCACAACCTAGACAAGACTTAGTTTGGCAGAAGTTGAATCCACTTGCGTTCCAACGGAACCTCAGATTGCTCTGGGTGGCTGGTGGCGGCTGGGCTTAACCCCTGAGTGATGTCCAATCACTAGGTGTTTTATCGTGATAAGTTCTCAATTCAATTCTCGGAGAACAGAATTAAGACTCGTAATGGAGTCAAGGTTTAAGGTTGCTTTATTTGGAAAAAACGTGCAGGTAAAGGGAGTAAGAAAGAAAAAAGGGGGTGAGAAAGAGAGATAGAGAGAGGGAGAGAGAGTGGAAAAGAGGAAGCGGGGCGGTGGTGGGAGCTATATCTACTACCACGAGGCTACGGCATTCCGTCCGACAACAGAGTATTCTTCAGTTTCTCCGGGTCCAATGGAAGGGGAGAGCGTTCCCTCGTTTGTCCCTAGATGTCTTCATTCTCCATTGCTTCCCTTCCCTCATGTTGCTTCTCCTGACACGTGTGTCCTTTTTCCATGGCCAAAAGCTCCCTTTTAGTAGGGATACAGATCCTTTGTCTTGCTACAAGCTTCCACCAGGCCTGTGGGAATGCTCCAGGGTGGATGACTGGAATGTCTGATGTGCGAATTGCTCCCTATGTGTGCTCCTGATATGTGCTCCTGATAGTGGAATGCTCTCTTGATGTGTGAATGGTCCCTGATGTATATCTTCTGGGTGGCTTGTTGAATAGTCATTAGGTTCTTGGAAGCCTGAGCCTGACCAGTGGTGATGTAGTGTGTTAGGAATGAGGTTTGGTTAGGTGAGAGGAGAAGGTGGGTGGGGGGACGGTTCTGTTGGCAATTGATAAGGCATATTTCCAGTACCTTACATATACATATTCCCATGGGTGGATCTCCATCATCACCAACCAGAGAGGGGAGTAGGTTGAAGATGTTAATGATGTTTGTATTCATGTGAGTGCTGTCTATATTTGAGTTATTTGTGTGACTGGTTGTGTATATACATGGTGTATATATATGCTACACAAGTATATTTGCTTATTGCAAATGAATTTTCACCTTCAGTACTGTTTGGAACCTGGGTATGGAGCTGAAAAGCCCTCATCTCTTGCAAACACGTTCACATATATTGTTCCTATCTTGGGACTAGGTGGGACACGTCAACATCTATGTATCCAAGAACAAATAAAGTGCTCATTACTGAAATGGAAAAAATGGAAGAAATTCTGAGGATGTGTGATCAGATAAATCTTTTAGAAAAACAGATGAAAATATATAGGGAAAAAAAATGTAGCTCATACCTTAAATAATACTTTATAAGAAGTTACCGGTGAATATTTTTGTTTGGTTTGTTAAAGTACGAGCTATGTATCCCAATTTGTAGCAATAAGCAGTTATTCGTATGCATATAAATTACATCCATGGGGTTTGTCTTAGATGCTCACTGGAACTACTCAGATTTGCCCAATTCAAGCTTGTGAATATAAGAAGAGGTAAAGCAGAACACTTTTCATAGCACTAAGATGGAGCATATCTCCTTTAATGGTGCTTGGAGGTGAAAGTGATTGTCTTTATGGATTTTTTTTTTCCCAAGTTTTATGAACCATAATTTAGCCCCTAAAGTGCATTACAGTTTTCATAGTTTCATATTCTTCTAGCTTGACATGTCAAGTGCTGACAGTACGACATTTTGGATATTCATCTATCTTATTTCAGTAATCTTCAATGTGTGTGGGAATCATAAATCTCTGCTCTGCACATTTACAAACTTTTTTCAGGCAGTGCTGCTCAGCCTATTCCTATTTAATTATTGCTCAGAGTTTCAACGGGGAAACCATATTCTGAAGCACATATAATCAATCAAACATGCCCTATTTTTCTGTACATTTGATGTAGTGCATACTGAATAATAATTTTGAGAATTAGAGGTATAATTCAACTAGTAAATATTGCCTTAATTATAATTGGGTTCTATAATTTGACTAATACAGATATCCTGGTCTAGTAAATATATTTTGAGTTTAGCTTTATTTAAAACAAACAAACAAAACCAGAAACCAATAGGCAGGGGGTAGAATGGGGTGAGGCATGAGAATGACAATCTTTTTATATGGCCTGACGTAAAATTGGTGAAAAGTTATGTTTTATTTTCATAAAATAAATTAAATTACATAATGGTCAGCAAAAAACCCTATTAAGCAAAAAGGTCAAAATGAAATAAAAATGTTTCAGTGCTGCCTAACTGAAGCATGTCCATTCATTAGGTTCAAAATTATCTTCAGTGTTTATGTATACTCCTTTTGTGGTTTCTGCCTCAAGTTAAAAAAAAAAAAAATTACAAAGATGCAGGATATGAAAAAAGATATCACTATACATTCAATTCTAATCACACTGTTAGGGTTTCCCCCAAAAGTTATGCTAGGGAAGGAGAACACCAAGAGGGTACGTTGTGCAAACCTATGTACCCATGATGATTCCAGCCATATACAGAAGAATTTTGTTAGCATACTTGCCTGGTTTACCAGTACTCAGTATCTTATATTCAGATACACCTTTCCACTCATCTTAGACAGAAGGTTTTTTCTTGCATAAGTCTATAGGAGGTAAATGAACAATCTCAAGTTCTGCAATGATCACCCACACTGCTTTAGCATTAGCTCTCATCTTGGTTCTCGTTTGAACTACTTGGGCTAACTCTAAGGCAACCCTGCTACAAGGTTAGTGTAGTCATTAGCCAAGCTAATGCTATAGCTTTTGCATCTAGAGATGAGTCATTGGCATGTAGGGCCTGGCTTTTATTATGGTTAGTTGCTACAGGACTGCTACTCCAGCAACCTTTTTTCATCAGGGGAATGTGATTGTTCATTGATATCATTGGAGTTTAGAAAATGGTCTTCTCAAGGCAATAGAAAGTTGACTGTAAGTACCGTTTTGGGTTTGCATGGTAAGTTTTTGGTCTTGAGAGGGCTACAGGGGTGGCTCCTGCAAGAAGTGGCTAGAAGCTTCCCCTAGGTCCATCAGAGCCAATATAAGCCAGCTCAAAGATGGACCTGTTGCTGGCCAAAAGCAAACCAATCAGTAACAGTGGTAGTGCTTCTGTGATAACATATTTAATAATAAAAACAAAGCAAAAGTAATGAAAACAAACTAGCGTCAACCAGAGAAAGGAGTGAGAAGATATGAGAAACTTTGCAGACAGCAATGAGAGGCAAGAAACAGGGAGAGGAGGTGCTCCATGTATGAGAGCAGAGATTACCCTGAAACCCATGGTGAAGACAATGGTGAAGCAGACTGTCCTTCTGCAGCCCATGGAGAACCCCATGCTGGAGCTGGTGGAGACACCTGAAAGAGGCTGGGAAGCCCACATTGGAGCAAGACCTGTGGAGAGAGGATCTGTTTGAACATCTTTGCTGACAGCACTTGTGACCCCATGGAAGGGACAAGGTGCTAGAGCAGCTTGCGAAAAACTGCAGCCTCTGGGAAGGACTCACATTGGATAAACTGTGGAGGACTGTCCCCTGTGAGAGGGACCCCACACTGGAGCTGGGTAAGAGTGTGAGGAATCCTTGAGGAGGAAGAAATGACAGAGACAACGTGTGATGAACTCACTATAATCCGCATTCCCTGTCCTCCAGTGCCCCTGGGGGAGAATAGGTAGAATGAGAGTAAAGTGGAAGGGGTGGGAAGAGGTGTTTCAAGATTTGGGTTTATTTCTCATTACTCTGTTTTGCTTGGTAACAAATCAGATATTTTAAATTTGTATGTGTGTGTGCATGTATTGAATCTGTTTTGCCCATGACAGTAATTGAGGAATGCTCTCTCCCTGTCCTTATCTTGACCCAAGAGCCTTTCATTATACTTTCTCTCCCCTATCCAGCTGAGGTGGGGGATTGATAGGGCAATTTTGGTGGGCACCTGGCCTCAAGCTGGAGTCAACACTTCATAGAGTTCTCAGATTTTTCCAGATAATCCAATGAACATTTCAGGTTGAATTTTTCTAGTGATTGATAAAAGACTCAGTTTGCTGAAATGACACGGTGTTTTCAACACTTCTCATATAAATACTCAATCTAATACCTAGACATATGTTTGTGTGTGTGTACCATTGCTTGCTGAGAAGTTCAAATGTTTGTTTTGACTTTCTCTTCAATGAAAATGCAAACACTAATGTATTCTTTTAAGCAATCTTTACTACTTTTACACTAAAAAACAGTAGAACAAGCTGGTTGACATCACTGAATTTGGTCTTCCAGAATAAATGTGACATCTTCAGTTGTTATATTAATAAGGTTCTTTTCTCTATCATAATCCTTTGGGATGTATCAAAGTCTAATCTTTGTCTTTTGGCATTCCTTCCATATCAAAGACCAATTGCTATATGAGGTAATTTCCTTACCCCTCACCCCACACTACCCCATCGCCATGAGAACGAGCTATTTAATCCTGTTGGTTTGTCAACAAAAAATTGGAACTTCAGAAATGGATCAGTGGATCAGCTCCAAGGTCAGGTTCTGAAATAATATGGAACAGGTGATGTTTTGGGAAAGGTATAACAATTTATATAACAATGCTGATGCTTTGCAACTTGAATGGGAAAAAAGAAAAAAAGAAAAAAAGAATGAATCCAAAAGAGAACGGAAGCAGTTTCACGGCTGTTGTGCAGCTGTGCTGCTTCAGCAACGACAGAGGGTAATGTGGGGACCTGAGAATGGTCCTGCAAACCTCTCACAGGCTTGGAAACCTGCATGACAAATGTTTTATTAAACATAGCCTTTGCCAAGGGCTCTGTTGCATCATTGGAAAAATTGTTGAATGGTCTGATTGAAGTCAGACCTGCTCTGCATAATAAATTATTATTTTCTGACTGACTAATGACACTCCCTAAGTTAAAAAGACAGCTTTATCGCAAACTTCATTTATATATTTTTACATATTAATTTTAAAATGAAAATGAAGTTTTAACAATTTTTGTAGGAACAGTGGGTGTATACAATGCAATTATGTTCTATCCATTTAGTCTGTAGATACCCCTTTGTAGCTTGTGATAAGACTGTAGGCAAATATAAATGTACTAATAATGTATAATGACATTTCAAAGTCCCCATAATCTTAATGAAAACTTTTGGCAGCCTAGAGGAGAGACCCAGGCTGGTGTCTTCACTTAAGAAAAAAAAAAGAAACAAAACAATGCAATTTATACGTTTGGGTTCTTTTCTGGCAGTTTCTAAAGGACAGCTTCTTTTCCTGGCCAACCAAATGCACATAACTGGCCAAGTTGTGTCATCTGTTGTCTTTTTTGGTGGAACGAATCACTGGTGATAACAGAGAGCAGAAGAGAGAATTAGTGTTACCCTTGTTAAGAGGGAAAGGTGACAGGCAGTAAACCAGGCAAAACCTTAACTTACCTGCTTCTATTTTCTCTGTATTTTATGTATTTTTATACAGTTTGTATATAAATGTATTAATCACATTTTGATCTTAGAAAAAAATTACTTTAGTTTCTGTGGTTTTTTGTGCTGTTTTTGGCTGGCATAGAGTTAATTTTTCAGTGGTGGACAAGCCTTACAAGAAGTAGTGCAAGTGCATCAGTGGACCCAACCTGAGCTGTTTTCAGGGCCCGTAACTCCATGCGTCACAACTCTTCTCCTGTCCATGTTGATAACCATAACCGATGAAGTCCAAAATCATGGGCTAAATGAATATAATGGACATTTTATGGACAATTGTGGACTTTTAATGGGCATTTTATAGACATTTTACAAGGGTGGTCCATAGAATAAGGGAATGATAACTGCATATTATATCAAAGGATGGGGAGGGGAGTGGTGGTTGATGAGGTGATATTGGATAGTATGATACCTGAACATGACAAATGATGAGGAACAGAGTAGAGAATGTTCTGGTTTTGTCTGGTATAGAGGCAATTTTATTCATAGTAGCTGGTATGAGGCTATGTTTTGGATTTCTACTGAAGACTGTATTGATAATACAGGGGTAGTTTTGTTGCTGCTGAGAAGTTCTTACAGAGTGCATGGTGCTTAGCTTCTGGCTGAGGCAAAACCAGAACACTTTCCTGTAACAGTTATCACACCATTTCTATAACTATACTAAGATAATAAAAATTGAGAACTATTTTTATTAAATACATTTCTGTTATTTGAGTCTTCAGAAGCTATCAACCAAAGTTCAAGATCTTTTCTGTGTATTTATAAAAATAACCAACAGAATGTCTGTGCTCCCAAGAGTTTCTACTATAATTGGAAAAAATAGAGGTATTTTTAAATTATAATGAAACAATATTCATATTTCTTCTTGTACGCTTGGAATTCATAAGGAGAGGTAGGAGTACATAGAAGGAGAAAAACTTTCCTATCCAGAGAAGCAGATTGCATCTGTTGTGCCATTTCCCACATTGCATGAAATTTTCAAAGTGATAATAAAAGCTCCCCCCCCCCAAAAATAAAATAAAATAAAATAACACCCACCCACCCCTCTCCATTATGTGGTGTTCTGAATTTTTTTATCTAGAGACCTGGTCTGCAACACCAGAAGATGAAATTCAAAGAAGAGTTTTAATAATTCAGATCAGACCATTATGCCTACTCTCAGGCTTCCTTTTTCCTATAAATGAATAAAAGCATATGCAGTGGGTTTGGATTTTTCATAGCAAGTGAGAAATTTCTCTAATCCATTGGTTTTGGGTTATTTTAGGCAGGTGAAAAGACTTTTCTTTGGTTTTTAGACACAATTTACTTTGTCAAAACTAGCATGTATGCTATTGTGAAATGTTATAGTTTCAACATCATGAACATTTTGACTTAACAATGGTAAAAACCTAGTCCACTGTGGTTTGGATTTCTAGATCAAGGATTAATTGCACACATTCTTCTTGTGTTATCAGGTAAGTGTCAAAATCACTCCCATGCTAGCTAATTAACCTTTAGGTAATTTCTTGTAAACTGTTTTTCCAAAACTGAAATGGTGACAAATGGCTCATGTTCTTTTCGCTCTACTTCTGTAAAATATTGAAATGAACTTTTGTTTTGCAGCAAAAATCTCATTTTGCTTCACAGATCCTTGTTATCCTGCACATATCCTGCTCTCAAGAGAATGTTTTCATACAGAAGACTGCAGGAATATAACATTTCATGTGGGGGTAAAAAAGTGCCACTTTTTTAGACTTAAAAGAAGCCTGAGCTTAGTTGTGGAGGGAATTCTTTTCAGTACTATTGCTTCATAAAATATATTAACTTCAGAACAGCAACCAGTTCCAAAGAGAATACTTTACAGGATCTTGTTCAGCTCTGGTCCTCCCCAATGCCACTGGCAGAATATGTTACATTTGTTCGCAGTGCACACCCAGGGAAAAAAAAGAAAAGGGAAATAGACAGCTAGTAACATTTAGTGCAACTGCAATTCACTCTCTAACAAAGGAGAAAGAGTGAATGGGAAACCAGCAAACATAAAATGATTTGTAAATAGAATCCAAACAGGCATAACATAACCGCAATCAAAGCTGATACTTCTGGGGAAAGCTCGTCTAAAATATCAAGATCATGCCTGCTGGAAAGAAGGTGTTTTTAGGGATCAAATTAGGCTACAATAAAGTAGTACTCATGTTAGCAAGATGAGAGTAAAAGTATACCAGTACCTCAGCTTAACCTGTTTCATGGTCATTTTTTGTTTGTTTTAAGGATATCCTCAGTATCTAAGTACAGAAGCTTACACTGGAGCTACTCCCTTTGTGCTCAACAGACACCTACCAGGTATTAACCTGACCTATTTTAGACACAGTAGGATGACCAGAGCTTTCAAGGCACCTTTTTGTCTTTATTATCCAGAAAAAATCCTAGCATATGCAGCTCTGATATAAAAGTATATTCAATTAGATGAATTTCCTCCACCAAACAAAAGGCATCCTGCTTCCCTGCTCTGCTATTCCTTGTTCCGCAGTTTTTTCTTTCTCTCAAATCCTTAGGACTTTGTAAATCTATTTTTTGGTGGAAACTTTGGTAATTTAGGGTCTTTCTAAGGTGATAAACAGGTTGGTTATTTAGAGAATGTCTAGAATACAGTAGCAAATTTACCACTGAATAAAATTTCCATAAATTTTGGGGTGTTCTTCTAGTGGGTAGAGGCGAGGGAAGGAAGATTTTGGTTTACTTGGATTTTTTTTAATATATCCCAATTAATAGGGTTCAACAAGAACTGTAACAGGCAGATGAACTGAGAACTGCTGGCTAACTGCCTCCAAGAAATGTGATTTTTTTTGTTGTTTTACATTTTAAGAAAGTAAATTTTGAATATTTATTTTCAAGTGTACAAAAGATCTAATTTTAAACTGTCGAATCTGCAAACACTTCATAGATTTCATTTAGAAAACAAAATTAAAACTTCAGAGAGACAGTCACATTACTTCTGTGACAGACCCATGATGATTATAGCACTACTACTAGCCTAAAAAACCTACCTTTGCAGATTTCACATTGAACAGATCTTTTTTATCTGTCAATATTTTGAAAACTGGGTTTCATTTTGTCTATCCAGAATCTCAAATTATGTGCCTCTTGTGGGCTGCAGTGTATCAGAGAAATCTGGGAGGTGTTAGGAAACAAGAGTGACTAAAAGAGACATTTACAGTGTCTTGTCTGGAAAAGGTTATAGTCATGAGGGAACAACTATATAAGCACCAGCTGACATCTAGCTCATACATTCCGTAAGAACAAGTAATTTAAGCAATGATAATCATCAAACTGCTGAAGGAAAAAAATGGTCAAACATGTATCTCATTAACAAAATCTTGATTAGGACTGGGCCCAGAATTCAACAGAGATAATGAACTTCTTATTAATTGCAAAGGCATTTGGTGCTGACCAAAGACATAAAAATGTACTTGAAAATTAGGTTTAGGACAGATAAAAATAGGTTTTGCTTTCTGCCAAATAACCTCTTTTTATGGAATAGTATTTATTTGTGATGAATCCATTTATTCATAATAAAAAACTGTTTCTAATGTTATCACATTGTATAATGAGCATAAACCATTGTTTGAAATAATTTAAATAATTTATAGATCTAATACAAGATATAAAAAGGAAAGCATACGTCTTTCTATGCAGAGTATGTCTCAAGTTGGGACCAGGAGACTGAAGTTCATTCCAGCACTGATTGCTATGAGCAGCATGGGTACACTTTGAAAGAAAAGGAAGAATAGTATTGAATACAAAGCTAATGAACAATCTGTTCCCCTCACACAACATCAAAATGTAATTCTTTTTTTGTAATGTGAAAGGTTAAAAAAAAAAAAGTTGTATCTATAAAGACAGCATCTAGAACTAAAAGAAGTGTACTGACAAGGACTACAAAACATATAATTTTACATCTGTAAGGAGAGTAATTTAAACTTATACCAATGCATTTTGTCCTATATTTTTGTACAGTAACTTGCTCCACAAGGAAAGGATTGTCTTATCCTGCATATATTCTAATAGTGATAAGACAATAAACATCACTGTTTGTGGGTCATTGAGAAGTTCATTAAGTTGCCTGGAAGAAAAGTGTTAAAACAAAACCCTACTTTATTATCAACATATGCAATATAACTCTAAATATGCAATAAGACTGTAAGATGCCCATTTGCTTCCAAAATCACAGAATTATTGAAAGTAATAAAAAAAATCCTTATTTCAATTAACAGTTTTGTTTACTCTTTGCTTCTCCTGGTTAAATTGTGTGGAGAAATATAATTTTTAAAAAGTTAACCAGCTGTGGAAACATTTAACGAATTCTATTTTTTCATCATGACCACAGACAGTTTTGATTCATATCATATACATACTACTATGAAATACTTTCTCTCCCAGAGAAATTTGAATATGAAACAAGGCACAAATTGTAATGACAGACAACTAGATAGGGTAACTCACTAGGAAACAGTCATATGCAAATCTTTCATGGGTATTTTGGAATTTCCATATTTGTTTATTTCATTTTAGTATGAGCAAACTGTATTTACAAAGTAGGCTGATTATCCTCTGTTAGCATTTGAGACTTTGAGAGAATGTTGCAGGAAAAGGAAATGCATTAATCTTTTCTGTAACTTCTTAATTTTTGTTAAAATAATTGAATAACAAATTAAAAACACATTTTCACAAAATCAGTTGACACTTTGACATCATGTTTATTTTAATTCTTGTTGGCCATTGAAGCACTAGTAGCAAAGAATTACAAATATGCATATCTTATTAACTGACAACATAGAGAATTTTTAAGATATACTCCCTAACTTTCACCAGACAATTGCCTAACAGACTTACATACAATGGCATGAAAGTCCTAATGGCTCCAAAGACAGAAAAGTGAATAGCTTAGAAAAGTAATCTGGGTGAGCAAATAGCTTACACTGAGGATCTTGATCTCCATGATTCCATGGTCACTACAGCCAAGGATACTCTTGAGATTCATAGTTCCTGAGCAACACCTTCTTACTGATGACAACAAAGTCCATTATGGCATCTCTCCTCACTGGCTTTTCTATCACTTTGAGAAGGAATTTATTGTCAGTGCATTCCAGGAACGTCCTGTATTGCTTATATCCTGCTGTGTTTTCCCTCCAACAGATATTGGTATGATTGAGGTCTCACATGAGGACCAAAGCTTCTGAATGTTAGGCTGCTCCTCTCTCTCTATAGAGGGCCTCATCCACTTGGTCCCTCTGGTCCTGTGACCTTTAGCAGACCTCCACTATAGTGTCCACTGTCCCTTTAATCCTGACCCATAGGCTCTTGGTTGGCTCCTCATCCATTCCCAGGCAGAGCTCCACCTGGTCAATGACATAAAGGGCGATACCACCTCCACATCTCCCCTGCCTCTTCTTAATTAGCCTGTCATAGGAACCATCCCACCATATCTTCATGATGTCAGTGGCATCATTGTCCAACAGGCATGTATTTGTCTCCAACTCCTCTTGTTTATTCCCAACACTATATACATTTGCATAGAGGTGTTAAAGTTGGCCACGATGAAGCTGGCTTAATGGCTGGAATTCCTTTCTGCTGAGGTTATCCCAAACTACTGAGGTTAACCCAAATGACTACACATAAAACCTGTGACAATCACTTACTGTGTGCCTGTACGTGATGCAGACTTTTCAGGAAATTGAAATAGGAATATTTCAGAGTTCTTAAAAAATACATTGGCATTTTGTTTTATCTTTCAGATTTTCAAAGCAGTTGTTCTGAAACCATGATTCAGGAATGTTGCAGTTTTGTGTAGCTGTGCTGCTTTGGTGGCTTTTGTAAGCCGCAGTTACAGCTTTCTGCAAGCCCCATATTTTGAAAACATTGGTACCTTCAAGGCCAAATTTGAGACTAAGCCTACCAGAGCTGGTCATAGCGCCTCTGTGAATCACATTGAGGAGAAAAAAAGCTGCTGTCAGGCGCACTTTGCCACCGGAGCGGGAGTGAGAAGATGTAACAAGCTGCACAGATGTCAAGGCCAGGCCTGCAGGGGGGTGCGGGGTCAAGAATGTGAAAAGAGAGTTTCCCCTGCAGCTCATGATGAAGACCATGGTGAAACGGGTGTCTCCCCGAAGCCCATGGATGAGATCGGGCCGCAGCG